>LR737384.1:7186975-7457704 GCA_902655005.2 Marronus borbonicus | reverse complement strand
TATACGTCTACAATTTGATATATTGAAAATTAATAATTTTAAAGCTTTTTCACTTTCTAAAAATATTTTTAAGTGAGTTAGAAGAGTTTTGAATTAATTCTTGTAAACTTTTTTTGGAAAAAGGCCAAATACCACAAAATATATTATGGTACACTATTGATCATTGAAATGCAAAAAACCACTTTCTTCTCTTCACTTTTTTATGATCAATGACATCAATGAAACAAAATCCTGCAGCGTCAAGAAATTATGTGCCAATAACAGTTTTGGTAGCTTGCTCTTGTTTTCGAAGAAACGCCAAATTGTCTTCGTGACTCCGGTTTCATTCACAGAGCTCATTGCTAGGTAAAGAAATCACAATTTATCAAGTCTCAGTTCTCAAATTGAAAGTTGTTCCCCCATTGATTTTCATAGAATGTGAATGGATTTTCAACTTACTTTCTGCATTTTTATTACTTCAATTTTCGAAATTCAATATAGGAATAGAATGTGTTGAAATATATTGCTTTCCTACCTATATACATACTGGAAGTATAAAGGATGATCCAATTTTATTTATTTATGTATTAGCAATCAGAATGTACATTATTTTGTAAGCTAGTTTGATGACTTAAGAGAAACAACCTTATAGTCTCGTGTTCACTGACGGAATTTCCTACCCCTTCCACTCCTGTAGTCTTCTTTCACTGGTTGGTTTAAGCAGTGGTTGTAGTAGTTTAAATTGCGCGTCATTTTTTTTGCAATTTCGAAACTTATGTTGGCATATTTTTACAGTGTTACAGTTCAGCAACGCTAAAATTTATTACAAAAGTTTGCCTTCGATTTCTAGGATAAAAAGGAAACTTTTTGAGTGCAATAATATAACTTCTGATTGCACGGTTCGTAAACTAATAAAATTAATTTAAAAAACCGGTATTGCGTGAAAATATTGGTGCATTGGGAAAAAAACCAGTGAAGAGCCAAAGATCTCAATTCGTAGTTGGAGTGACACTGATTTTTGCAAAGGAATCAGGTTGAAAATAAGGATCGACATATTCTCGAAACAGTTATCCCGGATTAATTAATTAAACTTGTGTTGTTTGCTATTTTTAAACTTTGCGGATTCGATAACAAATAAAATTACCGGATATAAGACCGTTAAAATTCACGGGCTAATGCAGGAAGATTGATACATCCACAACAAGTACTATTTGGTGTGCACCCTGGTGGAATTATTGGACCAAATTTTTTCCAGCATGAAATTAGTAAACATTTTTTTTTACATTTTTTTGCGGACTAATATTATTCATCCAAGCAAAAGAATATCAATAAAAAGTCCTTGTTGATTTAATAGGTGAGCTTCTCTATGTGTAGCTATTAGTGATCGTGATATCCTGCACCAATTTTTGCCCCAATTATATCTTGATTTTGTTTTCTATTCTCGATTAACAGACATTGAACATTTTCCTTTGAAAATTTTTAAAGCGAAGAGTGTACACCAAATAAACAACGGGTCCACACTTGAGAGAGAACCCCTGACATACTATTGCTAAAACAGAGCTCCACGTATGCGAAAGTGCCATAAGAAGCTTCCATTATCTTTCCAAAATCGTTAGAAAAATATATATGTATATAGGTGCTTTATTTAAGATAAGAAACTTGGCATTACTTCCCGGGACATCTAAAATGCAATTGAACTGTCGTCAGCACAAAAGTTAGCTCACAAAAAGTAGTTTCTCTTGCTTCAGTTATTCAAAAGTTTAGGTTTAAATTGCGTGTGACGTCGTTTTTGTAACTTCAACACTTATTGCTTATTGCTACTTTCTCGACATACTATATAGTGTATATTTTCTTAATACACTGTATTTTATTAATTTACAAATCCTTTCCTTCAAATTGTTTTTTAAATTTATACACAGAAAACATGGATTGTATACGCTTTGCGAAGTGAAAACGAGAGGAGGAGCAGTTTTACCTTGTAGTTGATGTTTTCCCGATGAACATTCGCAGCTAGTCATTTCTTGTGATTACACGCTACGTGTAAAAACCGGTGTTTGTTGCTATCGGTCGGTTAGAAATAAATGTTCAAAAATGATGTAGGACATTATTACGGTACGTGAGCTACTTGGAGTGTGCGACAATTTGTTACGCCAGTCTTGAAACACTCCTCGTTTCGCGTATTAACTTTGGGTAGACATACGACCGCAGATGTGTCGCCAAACAGTCAAAAATCAAATCATAACATGCGAAAAGCAGTCGCAAGCTCTGTTCTATCACAGCAAGAAGTGTTTAAGAGAAAATGGGATTGCTTTACTGGATTACGCCGCTGGTAGTCTTGGATTTTTTAAATTTACAAGAAAGTTTTGCGATATCGGACGTTAGGATAATCCAGGTATTTTCTACTAATTTCTTAGTTGTCTTTATTAAAATATGTACTTCATTGGTAGGCAAGCTTATTTCCATTTAGTTGATATGAAATAGAATTAAATAATTATTGAGGAAAAAAGAGAATTTATTTTTAAATTAAAAATACATTAATCATAAATTATTGAATCATTGGAGATATTGATTTAGATATGTACCCACTATTTCAAAATTCTTCAGCTGTTTTAATCACATTTTTTTGCATTTTATATGTACCAGCCGTTAATAAGCGACTTCGTTTCGTCTGAAACTTTACTTACGAATTATTTAAGTAAAATTTTTGCATTAATATTGCACTTCTGTCAACGCTAGTTGCTGACAATTTTGTTATTTCAAACGAAACTACTTCAGCTTTAGATTCTGCAATGATTTTGGAAACCACTTTCATTAACTCCTTGAATATCTTGATCCATTTTTCGTCGTAGGCAAAGGTATACGCAGGACATATTTCCATCATAAACACTATTCATTAACTTCAGCCATGACGTGTCTAGTTAGTGCGTGGCTCGAAGATAATTCCAATTTAGAGAAAAGATTTTGAAATAAAAAATATTTGGAGACAAGTTCTGTATGACGTAAAATTATGTCCAAATACAGAAGGTATTCAATTTCCGCTGAACACGATAGAGTCGTTCGTGTTTTAAATGGAACACCTGTGTGTTATTACTTTTTTGGAAACTTCTTTTCAATTCATGTCAACTTTCGTGAATATTCCCTATACCCATCTTCATTGAGATAATTGAGATAATTTGAAATTTTTAGGAATTTCCGGTGTTTCTTTAAAGATCGATAATTTATCTGAAATGCCTTACACGCTAGAGCGATGATTTAAATTTTATTGGATTGAGTGTTTCTTGAAATTTTTGGCAATCATCGAAATCTGTTTCTATCGACTAGCGTCTACGAAATGATTATTTCAATTTCCTAAATAAAGGGGTCGTATATTGTTTACAGAATTTGATGGAGAAAGTATTCTAGAATTTTTTTTTATGGACATATCCTTATTTCTAAAATGTGTCGTTATTCAGTGAATTAATTATGAAGCTATATGTTGACAAGCTTTTTGGGAAAATTCAGAGTGTGCTGAATTTGAAAATACTTGAAATACCATAAACATTTGTTTTTCCAAAGGTGTTAGTTAAAAATAATCTGTCAATTTAATTCGTGCCTACAGTGTTTAAACGAAAAACTTATTTTGAAAGAATTTGGAAAAATATACAGGATCTTCCATTAAATCCACGAATCAAACATGCCAATGACTTCGACAGCTATCTTGTAGACACTGGATGATAGAAAAAAATCGACATGGAAATTCTAAACATCGGCTGGAAATTCTAAGAAATCATATATAATTTGAATCATCTCTTTAGCGTGCAAGGCGTTTAAGATGTTGGCTATTAAAAAAACAGCGGAATTTCTCAAATTATCTCAAAAACTTGGATGGATGGATGTAAGGAGTACTGAAGAAAGTTGACTTTAGTTGAAGAGAAGTGTCCAAAAACGTAATAATATATAAGATGTTCTATTAAAAAAGCAAACAAACCTAAGACATATGTAGCGGAAACTGAACAACCTGTATATTTGGATAACATTTTATGCTACTCATATGTACCAAATTGTTAAATTATTCAGAAAAAGAATTATCGTTCGCCCACGCATTAGGTGGAATTAAAACAAGTACATTCAAGCAGTTCGTGGTTAATTTGTTTAAGAAATTGAATGTGAATGGGTGTACTACCAATAATGATAATTCCAAGTGATTTAATTATTCACAGCTTAAAAATGAAGGGGTTTTCCAAAACTTTGTATTTTAATGGCATGAAAAAAATGGACATGGATTACGGGATGACGTTAAGCATCAAAAACTCGAACGTTTATTTACCATTTTTTAATGCGACCAATATTTTCTAACTTATAACACTTTTAAACATTCCATTACTTGAAATACATGGTTTTCTGGTTCATTAGCTTCGGCCACAAGTGTTTGGTAAACTAACGCTTTCAAAACGCTCCGTGGGAAGAAATTACAAGGTGTCAGATCTGGCGATTCAAATGACCAGGGTATTGGACCATCTCTGCCAATCCAACAGTCAGGGAAAGTATTGTCCAGATATCTCGCAAGGTCGCCCCGTTGTACATAAAAATATTTTTACCGGAGATTTCATCTAAAAATTGTGGAAGCTGTTGCAGAAAATATAAATAAACAAAAAATAATGGAAAGCAATTACATAGTTATACAATAGCTGTAAAAAATAAACCACCCCAAAATATTTAAACTAAAGCGATGTTGGCGATTTCTAGCCATCATTAAATGTGGATTATCAAAACTCCAGAGATGTCGATTATGAATATCGAAAATACTATTACTACACAATGGAATTTTGGATGTTCAGATATATAGTGATTTAAATAAGTGCACTACCATTATCTTTCAAATGCTGGACTCTTGTGAAATGATATAGGTGCTGTTAGCCGCATCTCAGAGTGAATTTGATTTGCTTTCCATTCTTTCCCTACGCACTTAGTGCTTTTAGAAGCATCGTTTCTTATCGAATTAATGACTGCATTATCACGTAAATGAGGATGGCCAACATGTCCTTGTCATTGTATTCTAACGTATCCAATGAATGGAATTCGGCGTTCTAAAGACATTAGCATTTAGTGAACGATGCCCATCGCATACAATCGCGGTGCTTGACCTGTATTATTTGAAGCACCAGGAAGCATCAACGTATCGTAATATTCATGATCTGAGTAGTTTTGAGCCCTTATTTCGAACGTTAAATAATATCGAACCCGTATCCTTTGGATACGGACCACGGTTGCTTTATGTGTGCATATTTAGGTGCTACCAGAAGACATTTTGACCAAATTTTATAAATTGTTTTGTGTTATACATGTTTTATAATATTAAAAATGTTTACATGTTTTATTTTTCACAGCTCATCCGTCGTTCGCGAATTTTCTAACACCGTATGTATGTTCCATATGTTCTTAAATGTTGTATATTCGATTAACTTTGGGTAATTTTCAAATTAAAAAGTACAAAGAGTACATTGTGATAAGTCAAGGATGATGCCCAATGATGATGAAATAAAATTTATAGGAGAATTGCAATGAACATCGGAAATGATTCACTGATACTATCGTTGCGTGAAACATTTATGACTATAAATAAAGAAATATGACGGAGGGTAACGTTTTGGTTAAAACAACTAAAGTGAAATAAAATATAAAAATACCAATCCCTGACAGTTTTTCATTTTTATGTACTTAAGTTGTTCAAAATCTTGATTATACACTACTTATGTGGTTCAAGTTATGTAATAAAGCGTTGATGTTGAGTTAATATTTCTCGTGACTATATAAAATTAATGCAATTAACTCATATTTTGTCGATTACTATACATTATTTGCTTGCTGATGGTTACGCTGTTTAAATGAGAACAATGGAGGATGCGTAACGACCTATAAGTTTAACGAGTGGAACCTTATGGAAAAGATATAGGTGCCATATATAGAGTATGAGATAATTAATACTATGTTAGGAACAAAATTGTGCAAGCCGTACTAAAACGTACACTCCCGACAAAAACTTTTACATTTACAACATTTCTTTGCGAAACTAGCAAGATATCTAATTAAGTTTTTATTCATAAAAGTAAAATAAACTTAAAAATATCTCCTCCAGTAATATATGAACTGCATAATAAATTATTACTCCAATATTGAAACAATTTCTGCGACAAAAATTTAGACGCTGTGTTGCAAATGTAAAACAAAAATCAACAAATGAGTGATCAGTAATGCGTAGATCCTCCATTGTTCTTAATCACTTCCAATAGTCTGTCATTAATAGATTTATATAAATTTAACACATAATTTTGAGGGATATTCTGCCATTCAGTCACTATTGAAGTTTTCAGTTCCTGTACCGTGAAATATTGACGGCCTCCGCCATAAACGCGACGTGCCAATTCACCCCACATGTTTTCAATAATGTTTAAGTCTGGTGACCGTGCCGACCACTGTAAAGTTTTAATCTTTTTCTCTTTAAACCATTCAGTAATGGTTTTTGCTTTATGAATTGGCGCGTTATCTTGTTGACAAACAAAATTGCGCCCGGCCTATTCGTTTCCAAAACGTAGAAGATTGTCACGCAATAAGTCTTTATACGTCACAGATGTCATTTTGTTTGTGCAAAACACTATCCCACTTTTATCGCGAAACCCAATCGCTGCCCATATCATCACAGATCCACCCCCTAATTGTCTGGTCATT
The DNA here is from genome assembly GCA_902655005.2 of Marronus borbonicus. Taxonomy (NCBI): domain Eukaryota; kingdom Metazoa; phylum Arthropoda; class Insecta; order Coleoptera; family Scarabaeidae; genus Marronus; species Marronus borbonicus. The sequence goes on along the minus strand of LR737384.1, from coordinate 7,451,020 downwards.
TTCACTTTTGGTTCCGTTCTCAGATCATGATAATAATGCGAGTACCCATCCGGTCCGTCCAAATTAAAACGTTTCTCATCGGAAAATATAACTTTTTCCCATTGTTTCTTCCAGGATACGTATCCTTCGGCAAATCTCAACCTCATTTCTTTGTGTTTCGCCGAAAGTGGCGGTTTTCTCAACATTTTCTTCCGTAATATTACCGGTGACGCCTTTAAAATCCTTTGAACATTACGCACGTGCGTTTGTAACCCCGTCTATTCTGCAATAACTCTCGCCGACGCAGAAGAATTGGATGCACACCGCAATATCATGCGTTTATCCCGCTCACTGACAACTTTCGGTCGCCCCTGGCCTTTTGGTTTGCCGTAATTTTCCGGATCTTTTAGGAAATTTCTAACGGAATGATCGCTTCTTCGTAATCGACGAGCAATTTCCTTCTTACTAACACCATTCTGGTGCCAGGCTAGAGCTTTAGCCCTTTCTATTAAGGATAATTGTTCGTATCTACCCATATTGCAAACACTTTATAAAATATAATTTCTCGTGGTGCAATGTGTACACTTTACCAGCACAATCACTGCATATAAAGAGAAGTATCAAATTAAAACATTTTTGCTTATATTAATGTAATAAATGCACAGGGTCTAAATTTTTGTCGCATTTAAAATTCCTATTTTGATCTGGGAAAATCTCAATTACCCCTCATAAAGCAATAAATACCCAGAAATATCTATAAATGGACTATTTACATAACAAGTATTAATAACCCTCATTTACATTTTATATAATGTCTATAAACTTTGTTTCGTAAATAGAAACGATACCGCGTCTATGTTTTTGTCGGGTAACGTATGTGTAACAAATACTACGTTTGAGATAATTGAAACTCTATCGACAAGAATTTTAATCACAATAAAAATTATGGAGCAATTTAGTGATAAATTTTCAAATTAAATTTATTTCAAAAACAAGCCCTACATAAGACGGAATTATATTCAAGCACACAAGGTGTTTTTGTTCGGCATGCATTAGAAGCATCCATTCGTACTGTGCAACGCTCTACTGCTTTCACTCTGTCTCCATCTTAGGACCTCATTACTGCGTGAGCGACAAAATGGGCGTCTCTAATTTTAAATTAAACTTCGTAAGAAATTATTTAGCAATGATAGCTATTTTACGAATCAAAAGTAGATATTATATTCCTTTAGTTAACTATTGTTGCAGGGCACGAATGTAAATCTTGGCGAAGCATTAACTTTCTTGCGAGAATACGACACCGGAGCATCAAACATATGCTTTAAAGTAGCATCCGCGCAATGGAACTATGCAACAAATATGACGGACACCAATAAACGAAAAATGATCGAGGAACAAATGCTTAAGGCTAAATTCGATAAGGTGTCGTGGAGGAAAGCCATTTTATTCGATTGGCAAAGGATACTAGATCGTTCCATTAAAAGGCAGTTAAAATTGTTGATAACTAGAGGAAGAGCAAGTTTACCCGATGCGAAATACAGTGAAGTAAATGTTGTGCGAAAATTTTAGTGAGAGATAAAGGGTCACTTAAATGTATTTTCCAGATACATCATTTAATTTCGGAAATGAAAGATATGTACCTGCATGTTAGGATTTGCGCATTTAACAACTACGATACCAATTATTGTGATTTAATGTTAGACCCAGACGTTCACCGAATTATGGCACATAGTCGAAATTCCGACGAATTGTTGCATATCTGGAGAGAATGGCACGATAAAACTGGGCCTCCAATGAAAAATAAATTTATGAGATACGTTCAAATTGCAAACCAAGCAGCTCGTATGACAGGTAGATTTCTTCCTAGATCACCTATCTAGTTTTCTGCAAAATACGTGGAACTGATGTTTTATTCTAGGATTCGCGGATGCTGGAGAACAAATGCGCTACGTTTATGAAGAGAATGATTTTGAACATGAAATAGCGGATACTTGGAAAATGATTGAACCATTGTACAAAGAATTATTTACGTATGTCAGAAGAAGATTATATATTAGATACGGACCTGACACAGTGCGACCAGATGGTCCATTACCAGCTCATATTCTGGGTAATATTTGGGCACAGGAATGGAGCCAGATATCGAATATTGTCATGCCATATTCTATAGAAAAGAAACTAGATGTAACCGAAGAAATGTTAAGACAAGGATTTACTCCTCTTAGGTAATTAAAAGAAAATTATGGGTAAAAATTACCCACAAACTTTTAGGGAAAGTATAAACTTATGAACTCTAGAGTTAAGTAGTGTTAAGTCTATTATATTACATTAATATGTGTTATTTTTTGTCAATCGCTTATGAATTAGCTTTTCAACCTTATAAATATTTACGTTTAATGATGATATCCACACACTTCGTACCTCATAAAATCTCATGATTCATTTGGAATTATTTTGAAGCATTTTGTCGTATGGTGCACAGTGTACCGATACTTTAGCGTTTCAAACATGCCTTTATGAATATTACTAGTACAGTTTAAGAGGGTTAACTAGAATACTTTAATGCCATTCGATTGTAAACTAAACATGTTTGGAAAAAACCGTCCCTAAAAATTTATTTGAGATTTTTAGACGGATCCTATACCGGGTGACGAAAAAACTACAATGCATAATACCACGCGATAGAGATAAAATAATAGGAAAGGTCTTATACACAAATCTTTCCAAGTCTTTGGTTTTCAAGATACAGGATCATAAAGCCTTTTTAGAAAATCCTTAATTTCTTTCGATTGTGAAGACATAATTGTTAAAATAATATATTTTTAATGCGTTGACGAATGCTTACCTTTAGTTGGCTATGAAATTGTGGAGTATGTCAAATTAATGTTGCAATAATTTATTCAAGTTTGTTGTTCTGGTTTGATTCTGTTGTTTGTCGTTTTTTTTAATTGTTTTTAAAAATGGTTCTTTACACTTTCAATATAATACAGAGACATGAGACTATGAGCTGAGGCCAAGCTTGATCAAATTGTTCTGAAGCTCAACGTATCTATCGGAAAAGACATTCATTAAGACATCTTCCTAACGTTGGAACATTTACTGACGTGCATAAGCGTTTGCGAGAAGATGGTTGTTTCAAAAAAGCAAAAGTTAATAGTGGCATTATCAGAACTCGTTGTACTGCTGCAAACGAAGAAACGGATTCGAAAATAGTAAAAAATAATCCGAGAACAAGCACAAGAAAAATAAGTTCAGCTGTACGAAATGTTAACCATGAATTAGTTAGACAAATCCAACAACTTCTTCACTCGTTTTATTTCCAAAAAATTCTTCATCTAAAAAACAAAAAGCTTACGGAATGTAGAAGACCTTTTTGTTATTTTATGGTCACCTATCACGTGGTAGTATGCATTGCAGTTTTTTCAATATCACTCTGTATTGTAGATACAGAATGTTCTCAAAGTTAAGGGAGTTATTTTAACGAGTTGCAGAACTCATTTTACCAAGAATCGCACATGTAAAAATTATAAACTGAAAGAGATATGATGCATAGTTGTTATAAAAATTTGCTTGAAGCTTACACAAGCTTGCTCAACGTAATCATGAGTCTGTAATTGTAGCGACTGTCTCGCTTAATAAGACTTTTCTATGCGGAGTTGTAACTGTTGCAGATTATTTACTTCTCCATCCACTAAGGGTTTTACATGGTCGTAAATGAAATAATTGGAAAGATTCTAGGAACCTGCAGACCAAGAAACTGGTCCACTACGCCCTACTCATCTGCTGAAAGATACGTTATTTAAATGTGAACTTCTCGCCTAAAATGCGTCGGTACACCGTTACGTGAAAACCATATAGTCTACTATCTAAAGAAATTGATTTTTCAAAAACCATTGAAGATACCGCAAAATGGTCGTAGCTCCTCTAATCAGTAGGTCAAACTGCATAAGGAACCATCATCAAAATAAATATTTTAAAACAATTTTGAAACCATCAAATCGAATTTTTTTCACCTTCTTAATTTTCCTATATCTCTCCAACTAACAGCTTCATTTATAGATCTCGATGCGCTGAATCCATTAAGTATTACCCCGATTTTTATCTCTTACTGTAAGAGTGTTAAGGGTCCATTTAGTGGTAGAAAGCCCGATTCCTATTAGAAAATTCTTTCTTAGCCAAATATCTTTGGGGCGTAGAACAAAGGAAATTATTGTTAGTTTCTTTTGACACAAACTGTACAAATTCTCATATTCGTATTGCAACCACTTTTTATACCAAAATAAATTTGTTACATTCAAACTCAAATTTCTCAAGGACCATTGAAGATACCGCAAAATGGTCGTAATCCCTGTAATCAGCAGGTCATTCTTTTAATAATGTAGCAAGGTTGTTTGAAGAACATCTAAATAAAGTTCACGTGTTACTAGAAGGAAACTACTACTACAAGCATGCCATTTCGTAGATCAAGCTAAATTCTGCCTTGGAAATCGGTTCTTTTCACGTCGTAGTGCCCAAATTATAATAGGAATGCTTTACTCCATTTCTTGTAAATGTGACTTCGTCGACAACCAAAATAAATTCAGTAATATTTATTTTTAGTTCTAAGCGTTTCTCAAAATTAAGAGCCCGGTTTACAGAAAGTGAATTAAATACTTAACAAAAAACTGTGTTTGATCGTGCGCACTTCTCAAGACGGTCAAATAGAAAATTCCAGGGATTTATTACAAAGTAAATGGTCATGCCATTACCACTCGCAAACAACTAAACAAAAAACACCACCTTCTAAAAGCATGCGATAATCGCTGTTATTTTCTAGTTTTTCTAGGCGACTTTTGGTAAAATGATTTTTTTTACGAGTTCTACGACATGTTAATATAAATGTCCCATCTTTGAGACCATTTTGTATATGATACCTACCCAAATGTTTTTAACGGTGAATTTATAAAAATCCATTTTAGAATGCTTCAGATGGCAGAAGAGTTCTATACCTCTATTGGGCTTAAACCTTTGTCGCCAGAATTTTGGCGACATTCTTTAATTCAAAAGCCAACCAATAGAAAAATACAGTGCACTGCAAGCGCATGGGATTTTTGCAATAAAATGGACTATAGGTAAATCTCATTATTTGAAAATTCTTTTTCAAATCATACTATATGCGTTTCTTTTATGTCTTTGTTAGGTTGAAACAATGTACTGAGGTTAACATGGAAGATTTAATATCTCTTCATCACGAAGTGGCACACATCCAATACTACTTGCAATATTCAAAGCAGCCATTTTTGTATAGAGATGGTTCTAATCCTGGTAAGTCCCTTTTTAGTATGACGTTGTTTGTAATTAAACATCAATTTAACATTATTCTAATGGTGCTTTTTTTTAAGGTTTTCATGAAGGTTTAGCTAACGCAATAGTTCTATCAGTTTACAATCCGGTACATTTCCATAGAGTAGGCTTGTTTAATAATAACACTGATACTTACGAGTTAAATATGAATTTTTTGATGACTATGGCTTTGAAGAAAGTAGCATATGCTCCTTTCGCACTACTTGTTGACCAGGTAAGCTGTATCAATCATATTCGAACTTCAAACCATAATAATTCATTTTTGAGTGGCGCAATAACATATTCAAAAGCGGTGTTAGAACTATGAACGTAAATTGGTGGGAATTAAGGCTGTTATATCAAGGGGTCGTTCCTCCTATTACTAGAAATGAAGGACATTTGGACGCAGTAGCAAAACGTCACATACCTGCCGATATGCCGTACACGAAATACTATGTAGCTCTGTTGTTGGAATTCCAAATTTACGATGCATTGTGTGCAGCACTAGGGCATACGGGACAATTACACACCTGCGATATTTATCGGTCAAGAGAAGCTGGAAGAATATTGACTGATATAATGCAAGTTGGTAAAGCTATGCATTGGAAAGATGTGTTAAGGATGCTTCGTCAAGAAACAAATACGCTCTCAGCAGATGCATTGCTAAAATATTTCCAGCCATTACTTCTATGGTTGAAAGTCCAGAATAGAGATGAAAGTATAATTGGGTGGAATGCCAAACTGGAAGATACTGCACTTTTTCAACCTCTATTTTCTAAAGTTAGTGGATGTTCACGAAATGTTTTAAATGTATTTATGTTTATAATCATAGTTAATGTCATATTATTTAGATAGTATTTGTTGTTGTTCTTTTTTTAATTAGTGTACATAAACATATATTTTTTACATTGTTAGCTTTTCATTTTGGTATTTATATATACGCTAACTAGATTTACAAAATAAACGGTACACGATAGCAAGAATCAACCAACAGTTTGTATCAGATTGGAACTAAATCTGGATATACTTGGGGAATATAGCTAAATTCGGAATTTGTAAAAATAATGATGCTCTACTTGATTCAATAATAAGGCTAATAGAAAGAATAATGCAAGCTTTCGTAACTTAACATAATTGCGTAAGACCAAGTAACAGATAACATAAATTACTTCAATATTGTTTAAGGGAAAATGTTTCAGGGTTGTAGTAGACGAATAAAAATCGTTATCTGTGACACTGGACGATTATCGTAAAAGTGTAACATTGCCTGAAACGAATTATAAAATTTCTACGTTTTAGCATTAGGAGAGTATGTCAGCGGATTAACAAGGAAGGATGCATGTCATTGATGTAATCGAAAACGCTCATAAATAGAATATGACGTAATGGTAATTTTATTTTCCAGTAAGATAGCCTGATTCGAAGTTTGTCTGAACTAAAGCTGCAAGTCCACTTTCTATTTTATCAAAAATTTTCGAAAAGCGTAAACACATAACATCTTACCTATATATCAATTAAATTTTCACTTTAGACACAACTGTTAGTTGGCGTTATTCACATGACAAAGGCGTTTCGATACGGTTGACCATTTTCGGCAATATTTCATTAACAAATTAATGGTAGCTCCTTGTGAGTGACTTGAATTAAGCGATGTCTAAATGAAGGTCTTAGATCTCATAAACTCCCTTTAATATGATATAAACTTGTGACCGATTTCGAGTTAATTGCTCATTCTCAGGACAGGTTTAAGTTGGCCTGCCTAACATTGCAATAAGTCTTCTAAATATTCTTTTTCGACGACAAACTATCAAGCAGTTTTTCTGTAATTTTTTTTCCGTTTTAGGTACTCTTTTTTTTAGCCACTTCGCCACTTTCCGTACGCTTTACGAAATTAACAGAGACTAGACAGACTCGTGTTTATTCGTCTCATGAGAATGAGTTCGTGTTGCCTACTGGCTTCCTCGAGTCGACAAAACACGAGTCTGTCTAGACTAGTTTCGAGAAGCACACGGAAAGTGGAGAACATTATTCCAATGCGTCAAATACATTACGCCTTTCTCAAGAATTATCAGCTGCAATAACTAGGTGACGTGGACGATTTGGAGCTGTTTCAGTGGAGTCTACAAGCGTCGTTTGTACTCTCGGCAAAACGTGGATACGTTACTACACGCTTGAACCCAAAGAAAAGTCCAAACAATCCGAGAGTCTGCACCAAAGGAGGCGAAGACCGTTTTTTCAGCCGGACGGCTATTTTTTGGGATTATCAAGGAATAATATTCGTCAACTATTTGAAAATACGTAAAACTATTACAGCTGCATATTATGCATTGCTGTTGGACGGCTTAAAAACCGAGTTGCAAGAAAAACGTCCACGATAAGCCCATCCATTCGTGCTTAGACCAATTTTATTATTCGAATCGGAGCAATAAACTGGGACGCGCTGGATGAAACGTGTAAACCTAAAAGAAGACGTCAAAAATAAAAACGGTTTTTCTTGAAAAAAAACTTTCCTTTGCACGGACTTCTCAAACCACCTTCGTCTTGCCTCTATTATGTATTGCTCCTGTGTATGGCCCATGCATTGATGTTTGCGATCATAAAAGAATTCAAAGAGTACAAAATTCTTACTTATAATTTGTGTATAACATTAAAAAATATGATCATATCTTAAATATCTTTTCTGATTACAAATGCTTAAATGTGCGAACGTTTATTATATTAATATTAATTGAACTAATTAAACAAATACGCGTCTCAATACATGTTTAACAAACAATACAAGCAATACTGTTTTTGAACTGAACTGTACTGAAACAAGATTTTAAAAGTTATTAAAACAATGTAGACAATGAAATTTACTGCAATTTCATCAAAATATTTTGATAAATAGATATTTTGTGTAGTTGCGTAACTAAATATTGTTTATGGTTACAGAATAAAAACGAAAATTAATAAATATATAAGAACGCTTTTTAAGTTTTCTATAATATTCTTAATTAATTGACTAAAATTAATATTAAATACGTTGATGCAAAAAGATTAATGCAGCTAGTGTTTAGAAGTTCGAATCTTATCGCTGTAATAATTATCTAAATGTCAATCGTTTCCTTTAGCGGGCAGCTTTGTGGCTGCTAAATATGGATTGTCAATATCCCAATTCTGCGAAGAATTTTCTTCATTTTTGGGAGATTCTTCTTTAATTTCTTCAACTTTTTCAACTGGAGGAGCATTTTCCTGCACAGGTTCTGCCTTTATGCGTTTCTTTGGTGGCGATGCATGATGTTCCTGACTTCTTGGGTCATACTCTAAATCTTCTGGATCAAATATTTGATCTTGTGGTAAGAGGGCAGCCAAGTATGGTGGGAATTGCGGTTTACAGGCAATTACTAAAATAATTTTCAAGGTTATCAATTAAAATTAATAAATTTAAGTCGACCTTGATTGTAAATGCAAAATTTTACTTAAGCAGATGAATTATGTTTAACAAAAATGGTTAACTTAAGAGGAGGTTACTAATCAGGCTAAGGAACTTACATGGAAACATATTAGTCTCATCACTATCAAACAAATTATGAATTTGGCTAGTTTTTGCAAGGAATTTTGTTAATGCTCGTTCCATATCTTTCTTCTGAACTGCATATTTTTCTCTTATAGCTTCATAATCAATAACAGGCTGTTTATGTGTCTATAATTTGAAAAAAAAATTAAAATAACCGTCCGATCTTAATAAATTTTATATTTACCGGGGTTCTTATATATGCATGTGGATCTGGAAATGTTGGTAAGTAGCTTGGTATATGTCCAGGAAGTGCCTGTTTTGTTCCGGCTTGTAACATATTCAACTGTTTTTGAGGTTGTTGGGGTTGCAAAGATGGAAGCACATTTGTTTTAACCTTCTTTATGAATTGATCTAACCCAGAAAAATCAATTCCTAGAAGAAAAAAGATCAGGAATAGATTCTAAAAATCTGTTATTCATAAAATACCCATCTCTACGAAGCCTAATATAACATCTGCAATAAGAGGTTCCGATCTCCCAGATAATTCGCAATAACTTTTACTTAAATAACCAACTTCGCATAAGACTAAAATATATAAAAAGATAAATTCTATGTAAGAATTACAGCTTTTCTTGTTTTCATGTACTTACAACATTGAAACATTTCTGTTAATGTTTCGAGAACATCTCTGTCAGCTGCATCTGCACCTAGCGCTAATAAAACGCTAGAAATACCGGCTGTTAACATTTTTCTGTATGAATTGGTAGATTGCTCCATTAGTAAATAAATATTATGACGGTTATTAGTTGAAAATTGTTATAGCACTGTACCCCGGTAAACAATAACATAACCTTTCTTTCGTTCTTGTTGTTCCAGGTTCGTGTTTGTATCTGATTATACCAGATGTCGCCACCTATGCTATTAAAATAATTCAATTTGCAAAAATAATCCTGTTTCTTATTCCTATTTGTTTGGTTGTTTTTAAACACTATTTTAATACGTTCTATCATTTATAATTTTGTTCATATATCATCATTGTTTTTATTTTTTATATTGGGAGATTTAAGTCTTACCGTCTTCGGCGTAGCCAGAATTTGGCTAGAGAGGGGGGCAATTAGAGTTGAAATTTTGGAGACTATAACTGTTTCTATGACCGGCAATAAGAAACGAAAATGAAATTATTTCAGAAAATTAGGTCCTCCCTCTCCCCCTCTGGCTACGCCCGTGCTTACTGTAGATCAATGGAAATTTGTTATCTCAAAAGCCATTAAAAAAATTTCCGGGTAGATCGATTCAGTTGTTTTCGTTGTAACATCACGATTTAAGAAGTACATACCTACCTAATTGTGGTCTTCATTAAATGAATAATTGTGCCTTGTGCTTATATATCGGTTTGGACTTTAATGTTCCCATTAAAAAGAAACATAAGATAGGTTCACTCTGTATAAATGTAACAACATTTGTCATTGCCGTAGATATTTTGAACAGTATAGGTTGTCAAAAAATTAAAAAAAGAACGATAAGCTATATAAAGTTTTACATAAATTGTAAGCTTTCATATATTTTTAAAAAAGACTCACAGTAGTGGTTGAAGGTGACGTAAATGAGAGGTCGTGGGTAGTGATTTGATTCCTTCTTGTATTTTCCTTGCATATTTTGTATATTGTGCTAAGCAACGGAAATACACGAGAAAATCGAATCGTTTTCCGTGCCCTCCCATTTACGAGACCACCGAGCGCTGCTGGTCACAAACGTTAAGGAATAGAGAAAAACTAAATATCAAATAACTGCTCTGAACATCTCTAATCTATTCGCAAACAACGGCAGACTACTAAAATATGATCTACTTTTTACGAACGATAATCGACTCGCTGGACTAAATTAAGCCATGTCTGACGTAAATGTACTTCTATATTTGAGACGATTATATCTTCGATCCGTTTGTATAAACAAACAATTATACTGTAAGATCAAAAACTTTAGAAATGTACAGAGTATTTCACCTAAACCTGTAATTTATTTTTTACTTAGTATTTGTTTGGTTAGCTTTTTACTTCCATCGCTTTACTCTGCATTTTAATTGTTTAACTTGTTCCATCTAGAACTGTTCTTTTTACGATATATCGATCAGAAGAGATTATTTTTGTCTCATAAACACAGACGGAAAAATATCTCTAGCTATGTACACTGTATGACAGTCATCTCTATAAATGAAATCGTAATAATATCTCGATAGAAGAATGGCAAAAAACTGTAAAAGAATATGTTGTGCGTTAGAATTGAGGAAGAATAAAAATCTTTTTAGTGGAATAATTTTTATTTATTTTAATTATGAGTACGTATAAAGGCGTATTAATATCACAAAAATAACAAAATAGTTCATAATTTCACTATACGAAAACGACTTCTTTAACTACAGAATGGATAATTTGGACAAGAGTGTGGGTCGACGCCAGCAGGAACATTAGCAGGTTGATTGTAGTTAGGAACTGAAGGTGCAGGTGCGTGATATTGTCCTGCGGGGTTGTAAGCTGGAACTGGATTAGAGTTGTAAGCTTGAGAATTATCTGCGAAGAGAGAGTTCTATCAAAAATTTTTCATTTTATTTAGAATATTTGCAGCACTAAGCTCGAGTTGAATAAAGCTACAATCAGAACTTCTTCTGGCGGGGTTTCTAATAATAATATAAAAAGTCTACAGTACCTGATCCATAAGCACCTGATTCTGCGAGGCCTTCTCCACGATAATCACCATCTCCAATGTATTCACCTCTGTTTAAGGCATCTTGAGCTTGATTGTGCTGTGGTGCGGGGTTGTATTGCGGAGCGGGGTTATATTGTGGTGCGGGGTTGTATTGCGGAGCGGGGTTATATTGCGGAGCGGGGTTATATTGTGGTGCGGGGTTGTACTGAGGAATAGCATTGTATTGAGGTGCTGGATTGTATTGCGGCTGAGCGGGTTGATTGTAGTAAGGATTGGGATTATATTGCTGTGGTTGTGCTGGTACGTTGGTTTCAACGGCTACGTTTGGGTTAGCGCAATTAGGATAATTTGGACATGCTTGTAGGCTGATTCCAGCGGGAACTTGAGATGCGGGGACACCGCCAGCCTGTGGGCCATTCCATGCGGCAGAGGCGCAAGCCAAAGCACAAGCTAATGTGGCCTGAAGATAAATACATTAACATTTTAAAAGACATTTTATCAAAGCAGTTATAGTAATTTCTAATTGTGTTTAATAAAGTTCGCCATTTTCCTTGCGCTTTACGTAATTAGCAGGAGTAAATTACAAATAATTATGTTGTTAACCGTTATCATTTGCAGAAAATAATTTTGTTAAAAGATTATCAGCAATGTAGGAATACTTTTTACGTTGTTACCGCACGGAATGACATAAATTTTAACTGTATTCACACCACATAAAGTCCAGTATATGTTATTTTGTTCTGTTACATTTGTTAGAAATATCCATAGACAATTAATTCATTGCCTCTCATTTCCATAAAATTTTTTCGACTGCTTTCAGTCTGATGCAAATATCACTAATATTTTAATCAATAATTTGTATTTTGACATATTTACCCTCTCCCATTAAACGTGGTATTCTAAAGAAAAGATGCACAGTTCTTAGGATTATTATCTACTCATAATTATTTATGTTAATGCAAATATAGAATTTGATGTGAAATAAAATTACGCCACCCCATTCGACGAAACACTCCGTAAAAGACGGTAAATGTGGAAGGGCACAAATAACTAAAAGGTTGTCGGTAACTATTGGAAAATGCATCGAAGTAATGAGAAAAAATTGAATTACAAGCGATTTTTTTGAACGAGTTAATTAAGTCATATAGTTATATAAATTGCCTTTACAATATTGTTATGTAAACTCACCAATTTTACGAACATATTGTTCACTGTTTGTTGTTAATATCTACAATGCGTTTGTGTAATATACCTAAAATGCTTTATATACGTGCGCCCCGCCTTTTCTGACCTAACCAAATTTGATTTTCAATATCGTCTGTACTACACGGTAAAGAATTTCGTTTATAAGATCAAGGTAAAGTCATGAACGAGAATATACACGAGATCCCGTTTCATAGGTGTTTTCTTTTGGGGGCTATATATTCAAGGTAAAGGGTATACACGTACGGTGTTAATACTCGAAATTGATATATTAATTATGCAAAAGAAAAGTACATTCTACTTTCGTCAATGTACTTTTCGTTTTCTATTTTTTTGGGGGGTTTGAGTTATTGAGAGCTTCATTCATTCATTCCTTGATAATTCATTTCAATTTATTACTATTATAAAAGAATTTATTATTATTATAAGACGTGGAATAGACCTTTGTGGACTTATATATTACATTATAGAACTTTTGTTCGTTAGCTAGCGAATCTTTACTTTTGCTATTCCGGTAGAATGAATTAGAACGAATGTAAGTTTATACTTAAGTTAAGTAAGTTATAGAATTTATAAGAAAACTTCTACGTAATTATGAAATAAATAGAGGAATTGTTACAAAACTTTAATTTCTTACTGCTCACGTAGTTATGTACACATGTAAAGCCAAAAATACAACATGAATGCTATTACTAAGGATTCATCCATCTATAATTGAATTTCATATATTGTAGAGTAGATTTGCAATAATGTAAACTAATTAAAATTAGGGAATTGGTTTTAATTTAATTTTTCTACTACGGGCTACGTAAGTTAATCGTTACTGCCTTGATTGGAGGGACGTAAGTGCAGTTTACGCGTGATTTACCTTGATTGCTCTTGCCAGTGGAATGTAATGGAATTTTATGTCTCTAGGGAAGTAAAGTAGTAATACATTAATACTGGGTGTCCCAGATTATTTTTTGAGATGAGTTTCTAGGGTAGAAAATGTGCTTCCAATCGCACCTTGTTATGTTTAAAAAATACATAACAGAAATTGAAAACTTTGATAATTTTGTAGGTGTTTAAATAAGCAAATGTAAAATATTTTGGACGGGTAGTACATAAAATATTGTATGCCCCTCGGGCCGTAAGTGCTCTTGCGGTCTTGCCTCAGTCTGCAAACAAAATCGACAACCGCAAAACTGCACTTGCGTCCATTGTGACGTAAATAACGGGTGCGGCAAAAATACCCATCCAAGTTTTTCTTAAATTAAGAATAATTCGGCGCAAAATAAATACATTTTTTTAAATGAAAACTATTTATTAAAACATGTAAAATTATTTATGAAAAACACATCGAGTAAATGACCGTCATGACAAATCAGGCAAAGACTAACTTTACTTTGAGCGTGTTGCATAACTTTGTGCAAAATTGTAGCTGGAATTTGCGCAATTTCTTCATAAATATTTTCCTTTAATTCTTCTAACGTATGTGAGCAATTAATGTGGATTTTACTTTTCAAGGATCCCTCACAAGAAAAAATCTGGTGCCCTCAACTTAGGGGGATGAGGCGGCTACTCCAAGAAGAGCAACCGTTTCACCCGCTCGCCATTCTGCTGCAACCAGATTTCTTTCAATTATGGTTGCAGAAATTCACGTATCATTGTTCGATACCGTTCTCCATTAACAGTAATTGCATTGCTTCTGGCATTTTCAAAGGGGAAGAGTTCAATTATTCGTTAGCAGCATATTGCGCGCCAAACAACGACTTTTTGATCAAACTGCCCGTTCTCTTGAATAAGACGCTTGTTTTTTGTTCCTCACAAACGATCATTCTTGCCCGTTAACAAGACCAAAAAGGCAAAAGTGAGTTTCGTCGTTCATTATCAAATTTTGCCAAAAATTGGATTCTCCTCCTTTGTATCGATTTGTGCGTATTGCAAACGTCTTGGACTATCAGTTGGCCGTAGTTTGAACACAGTTTGAATTTTGTATGGATACATATGCAAGTCTAAGCGCAACATTCTTTTTAAACTCCGTTCGGATAACTCCAATTGCCCCTCACGTTTTTTTGTGGAAGTTTTCAGTTCTGCTTGGACATCACCACGAACAAGCTCAATATTTTCGTTTGAACGACCAGAGCGAGGTCTTCCACTGTGCTGCACATCACATACTGTGTCATTGTGTAAGAATACGTTTCCTAAACGTTGAATTGTTTCTCCGTGTGGAGCGTTTCGACCAGGATACACTCTCTTGAGTTGAATTTATCGGCGAAAAGTTTTGAAAATACAATTTAACCATTTCTGCGCGTTGACGAATAACGCTCCATAGCAAAATTCTGTATCTTTCTGTTTTAATATAAAACAATAGTTGAATTTGACATTTTCGAACTTAATAATTTCGAATTCCTGTAATTTTTTTTACGTCTGGTGACGGGATTTATTAACGTGTATAGTAAAGCGTTCCATGGCTTTGCTGCGGCATGAAGTCATCATTAAAACGTTTTGATTTCCCATATAAAGTATATCTTTAACATGGACACGTTAACGATTTTGGCTATTTTAAGAATAAAACTCGCTCATAAATTTCATAATTTATTATTAGCGTAATATACACCATCACAGTAGAGAAAATTGGTTCTAGCCTAACTGCAGTATGGATAGTTAGGACATGCATGTGCGTCAACACCTGCTGGAAGTTGAGCTGCAGGTTGTGCTGGTGCTGCATTGTATTGGGGGGCTGCTGGTTGGTACGCCGGTGCTGGCTGGTAAGCAGGAGCGTTATTATAAGCTTGTGGATTACCTGGAAAGTATTTCGTGTTATATAATCGCTAGCATTTTAAACGGTCCAAATTGCTTCGAAACCAGAATACTTACCAACTGCACCATATGCACCTGATTCTGCTAAACCTTCTCCGTGATAGTCACCGTCCCCGGTATATTCTCCGTTATCTAAAGCATTTTGGTTATAAGATTGTTGCGGGGCAGGTTGGTATTGTGGAGCAGGTTGATATTGAGGAGCAGATTGGTATTGCGGAGCAGGCTGATACTGAGGTGCTGGTTGGTATTGAGGTGCTTGTTGCGCATTAGGTGCGTTTGGTTCGATTGCAACGTTTGGATTACTGCAGTGTGGATAATTTGGGCAAGCTTGCAGGCTAATTCCAGCCGGAATTTGAGAGGCTGGAACTCCCCCAGCCAAAGGACCGTTCCATGCGGCAGAAGCAATTGCTAAAGCGCAAGCTAATACGGCCTGCAACAGATATTGAAGATTGACATTAGCCGAATTATTTCAAGTCAAATCACATTTCACTTAAAGTTGCACTGTTTATCACTATTTCACTACTAGGTGTATATAATATTATCCACATTTTCCATAGGAAAAGACCGATATCTCCAAACTTACCGATTGGACAAACATGTTGTATTGTTGCAGAGGTGACTTTTGCAATACTGCGTAGTTAAAATTTTGCTTTATATATAGTGGTACCACACCCTTTTTAACTGATGCAAAAGTAAACTTTTGATTAAAAGTGAGCGGAATGCAGTTTTGATGATGAGGATAGGAAACAGTAGTAGCAAATACCTGTCGAAACATTACTTTAATTCTGTTACATATATTTTAACCAAGGCTATTAACATTTCACTGTCAAGGCGATTAATACCAGTATGTTTGTTCGCATGGTCATTTCTTAATCTGGGTATCAAGTTGTTCCAATTACAGCCTCGGTTCTTTTTGTTTTTATAGAGTTCAATTTACTTAGTGGGTATTACTCTGATTTTACAGTTACGCTTCGTTATAATATTCGTTAATTGTATTAAAGATTTACCACGGTAAACGCCTCCTCTGCAGGATGCGATAATAATAGCATTTAATTTATAAGCTACATGACTACTACATTTAATGCAACTCCAACACAATTACATGCAATTTATAGCAAAAGAAGTATATGGCACGTGTTTTTTTTTTAGAGTTAAAACAATCTTTGTTACTTAGACTGCCTAATAAACATTTTAACGTATAGTCATACTTGCGTACGTTATTGTTAAATGTAACATAAGGTGTAAATGAGTATACTTACTTCTGAGTCATATCACTTCCTCTGTAAAATAGTGAATGGGCCTATATGACGTCTTATAGCACAGTTAGATGCTCCTGTAATATGTTTGTAGAATTATATTTCGTTAAATTAATTTGGAGTATTTGTTACGAGGGTTAACTGGACAAGTATTGGTGGATGAGCCATAACTATCTCTTCACAAAGGTATGCTATGTACTTCAAGTAAAGACAGGAAAACTAGGTTTCTTCTTAAAAACATTTATTTCACTTTCGGCCAATTAATTATGTATATAGCGTGTCTACCCACTCCATGAATGGGAAAAAATTCCTTGCTTGAGCAATTTAGAGAAAAAGTTTTCAAATAAAAATTATTCGGAGACAAGCTCTCCACAGCACAAAATTATGTTCAAGTGTACAGAATGTCCAGTTTACGTTTACGTTGCGCGCAATACAAGTTTGGTTTTTAAAAATGGAACAGCCTATATATTATTCTTTCGAATTGCTATTTTCAGTTTATGTCAACTTTCTTCAACATTTTCTCTATCTATTTAACCTAGGTTTTGAGAGTATTTCCCGTTTTATTTGATTGAGGTTTTCGGTAATATATCCATTCTTTTTTTATATCAACTAGTTTCTATAAGATGGTTATCCAATTCTTTGCTTGATTCACATCATTTTATTTTTCTTTTACAATGCCTCAGCGTCATCACTTTTGTTTTGCTTACATTTATTTTCATTTTTGTTTTGCTCAATTCCTGCCATAATGCCACATTTTTAAGTTTTTTCTCGGATGAGGCGCACTCTCCGCGCATATCCTCAGATCATCAGCAAAAGCGCAGTCTGCTAGTTTAACCGATCTTAGCTACTTATAATCTATACTGCGTTTGTATACTTTTGTTTTAACTTGTTTTAAGACATCGTCCATCGCCGTTCTGAAAGTAAGTTGCTTGTTCTTACGTAATTTGCGTTTTAATATATACTTTTCAATTTCCCTCCGCAATTTATCACCAACAACTCTTCTTTTTAGACTTTTCCATACTAGTTTCCTTGGTATTCTATTGAAAGCTTTATTCAAGTCCAGAAATGCCATCTGTCTCAATCATGTGTCTTAAAGTAAAAATGTGATCTTGTGTGCTTCTGCCTGGTCTAAATCCAGTTTAATTATTACTATTTTTACTTGCATTTTTCGTACAATATAGCTACTACATTCATCAATGTTATGCCTGCCTCGTTACCGTGCTCTTTCTTTATATATTTGTACAATAATGCTAACCTTCCAGTTTTCGTGTATTTCTGCATTACTTCACATTTTATTGGATAACTTTAATCCTTCTGTTCCTAGGGTTATTATTATTTCCGGAGTAATTTGGTCACGCCCAACCGCCTCTCTTTCCTTCAATCTTCCTACTACTCTCTTCGTCTTCTTAGATGGTATCGTTCTTGTCATGTACATTTATTGACTCTCGCCAGCACTTTTCATTTGTAAGTATTACTTTCTCTTTAATTCTTATCCAATACATCATGCATTTCTTGGATAATAAGCGAGGCTGAAACAAATATTTCTTTCCTGGGTAGTTAGATCTTCAATTTATATTAATGTTAACCGGGCTGAATTTACTTTTAGATAATTGTTATTGTTAGCCGGATTGTAAGGCAATAGTTGAAGGATAAAAAGAAAAACATGATTATTAGCGATTCTTAATTTATTTCAAAATAAAGTTTAAAAATTTCGCAATGTGTTTAAAAATATTTTCATTGTACACCGATTGAAACTTACTCCTGGTTAAAATAGCATGAAGTGTGTATATTCTCATAATAAAAACTTGGAGTTGCTAGTTGCTTTCCCAGTAATACTCGTAGACATCCAGTAATCTTTCTATAGATAGCAATGAATTATTCAACTTGGCTTAGCTTTAGGATGTCTACTAGCGCTATGTACACATTTTGTGTATTATAAATACATTGCTTTTCTTAGAATTTGATAGGTTATGAGACACAACAAAAGTGAAAGTCGAAATTTATGGGTCGTACAATCAGCTATTTTAAGCGCGATATAGTATGCAGTTTTTATTTTGCCCTACTTGAATATCGTATTGCAAGTACTGGAGCCTTGATACGTGTACTCAAGAATTTCAGTAATCAACAACCAATCATTATCGTAGGCATACATGTTATGAATTTTTTGCTCCGAATGGATATTTATCCTTAGCCTGTCCAAATAAAGTTTGACGAAAAACATTAATTAAAATCTCAATTCCAATTTCTATTAATCATGTATCGACACAGCATTTCGGTTGATCATTTATTTGTTAACGTAATTTAGAAGCCTATGGATCTGTTGAACAAATTAATGGTTTAATAGTTGTGACGGAGGGTTTCACAACTGTTCATTTACACTTATCTAAGAGTGACTAATACTAATAATTTTAAATGTAATCCATCACGTTAGCAGGTGTGGTCACAAAAACCGTTTAATAATTTTAATTAGTGTAACAGTAGCTCGCTTGACGCATGGTACGTTTAGGGGGATATTAATTAACACGTGTGTACGGTATTAAAATTGAACCGCTCAATAACAATTCGAAGTCAAGCAAAACACAAGATTACTAATGACTTATTATTATTGCTATATTCATCGTTTATACATGCTTGTGAAAAGTAAAGCAAGTAATACTTTGGTGAATATTCTCTAAAATATGTTACGTGGCTTCATTTGAATGTATCTAAGTTGCTTCCTCCGGAATCTGTGCAAAAATTATTGTAGATATCTGTTGACTCCTAACGCTTCGTTTTTCTTTGATTTAATCGAACAAGAATACAACATTAAGATACCTGAGACAAGAAAGGACTTACGCATGGTTGTAGGGATGCAGATTGAACATTACGCTCCGTTTAAATAGGATTGTGTGGAGAGGAACACTTCCTCTGCAAGTGTCCAGTGCTAATGTGAACAAGAAGGACCCTGATCTATCCCAAGGCTGTGGTGGGTTGATGTCCTAAACCAAGGGTCGTAATTGCGGCTCTCTTTAAGTTATTAAATAATATTCGTGTAACGAAATAAATTTTAACTTAAAGTTAAAAAAAGTTAAAGAAAAATCGTAAATTTGACTAAAATTTTTTTAAGATTCTTTAACTTCACTAATGTACATTTAGTGGTAAATATGAAGTCGGAATTTAGTGAGAGACTTAAAGAGTTTAGAAAGGAAAATAAGATCAAATTGTCTTTGATACTAGGCATTCATAAATTGTATTGAGCGTAAATGATGAAAATTCTCAGCAGCTTGATATAGATCTCGGCACGCCGCAAGGATCCTGGTTAGCCTTTATATTTTTGTTCAACGTCCTTTACAACTCAATAAAAAAAGTATCACAATCAATTTTGCCGATAATACTTCTCTCCTTGGGTGCTCCAACAACGAGAAAGAATTGCCAAATAAGCTAAGCCACCCGCAAACGCAGTGAAACAATGGTGTAATCGTAACAACTTGATCATTAACACCGATGAAATTACAACATTTTTGGGAGTTATTTTAGATCCTGTTCTCCCTTGGACGAAGCATGCGGATCAAGCAGCAAGAGGAGTTAATAGTACATACTACGCACTGTTAACATTTGGGGATACTCTGAACATTCAACGGTTACTAGAAATGTATTTTGTTGTAGCATTTTAGCTACAATGTAATATTGCGGGGTGCTTTGTCGTGATCTAATATGAATCGTGTATTCATAGAGCAAAAATGGTTGTTGGGGGCAATATTTAATTTAAAACCATCCATTGCTTTCGCAACATACACTGAAGTTTTTCGTCGTTCAAGGACAGAGAGTCGATCCGTGTTGTATTCTCGGATGTGATAAAGCATTTGACTTCGTGTAGCATCAAGGTCTCCTTTATACACTCATGAACATGGGGATTGATACGAATCTTATACAACTTCTTAAGAGTTATGTCGATAACAGATCTTTACCTATTAAGATAGGCAGCGATTGGTTTTGTAAGTCAGTCGCAAATGAATAGCGGTGAGATTCACGAATAAGTTCTAAAATGCTCCAATTAGAATAAGGGACCTCTATTAGATATTCGGGACTGCAGATGTGACCATATAACCGAAGTCAAACGCAAGTTGATAGTGGCAAAAGGGTTGCTAATGCCCCTTTTAAGCAGAAAGAGTGAGTTGGATTTAAGATCGATGTTTGTATTTGTATTAAGGCCGATACTAATATATGCGGCTGTTGCGTGATCTACCGTGGTGGAGAGAGGAATATAAATATTACAGATCGAGGAGAACCAGATGCTGCAACAAGTCGTGCGGTTCACTTGGTTTTTGCATCAGTAACGGAGTTTCTTAAAACGCTATGGAAGTGTGACAGACTACCGCCTCGTGTGAGAGTCAGGGGATTCAAGACCGAATTTTCGAGAGTGAGGATGAAGAGTTAGACGTTACTGAGAGATACTTTAAACGGAATAGTTTTACACAAACAAACTAACATATAGGGGGCTAAGGAGGACGATAGTGTCCAAGGGCGAAAGCCTAGTCCCGGTAGAGAAAGAAGTTGGGGAAGTATGGATGAAATAGGGTTTCCCCAGTGACGTCTAGTACATATGTACACTACCATCCATATTAGTTCGGACACCTAGTAAAATGTTGTAAACTCTACTAAAAGATAATATAATTGCGTTCGTATATAAATAACATATTTATATTAGGTCCTTTATGAAGTTTATAACCAATTGTACAGGCAAACTTGCAAGAATATCGATTAGAGAATGATTAAAAACCTATTATATTTTATGACCCAATATAGTAATTTTCAGAATAATCCTCGTAGGCACAAATAGGATTATTTTTGGGACAATACTGCAGGTAATAAATTTACAATACTTCTTGGGATGGGAGCAGGCCACCCGAAAGTTTATTATGTATTGATAAATGCTTTAGTTTCTAAATAAACCTGCTTATGCATGCGTTAGTGTTAATAGCGTATCTTTTTGTGTGAACCTGATTAAAGTTATTAAAATGCCGAGAGGAAAACCGACAAGTTTAGAAAAGCGCTCTGTAATTGTTGCTTTTCATCAAGAAGGTAATTCAGTGCGTCAAATTTAAGAAAAAATTCATGTTAATAAATCGACTGTTAGTGATATCATTCGGAGACATCAACGCACGGGCAGTTTAAGAGATCGGACGAGTTCAGGTCGTAAGAGAATAACAACTCGCGCCGACGATAAGCGTATAAAATTGCTGAGCAAGCGAAATAGGAGACTGACAGCACCAGAAATCGCCGCCGAAATGAATCGCGAGCGTGCAAGAAAAATTTCTGTTACTACAGTGAAAAGAAGATTAAAAGCTGCAAATCTTCACGGCCGCATTGCAACAAAGAAACCCTACTTCGACGGGGAAACAGGCAAAAATGGCTACAGTGGCCAGAAACACATAGAAATTGGACAGTGGATGATTGGAAAAGGGTGCTATGGACTGATGAGTCAAAGTTTGAGGTGTTCGGACAATCAAGGCGCGTTTTTGTAAGAAGAGCGAAAGGCGAAAGAATGTTGCCGCATTGTGTAGTGCCAACTGTTAAGCAAGGGAGAAATTCTGTGCTTGTTTGGAGTTATTTTTCCTACGCCGGTACAGGAGACTTGAAGCGAATCGAAGGTATTTTGCAAAAAGAAGGTTATTTAGAAATACTGTAAGAAAATGCAATACCATTGGGGTAACGTCTAATCGGCGAAAATTTTGTATTCATGCAGGAAAACGACCCGAAACACTCAGCAGTGACATGTAAAAATTTCTTAAATGAAGAAAAAGATAATGGCACTTTACAAATAATGACATGGCCGCCGCAAAGCCCCGATCTAAATCCCATCGAGCTGTTATGGAATGAACTGGACAGGAGGATCCGAAAAGTATGCCCTACCTCCGTAGGGCACCTGTGGAACATTTTACAAGAGGAGTGGACTAATATGCCAAATAGAGTCTTTGAAAAACACGTGAAAAACACGTTCTTCGCGCAAAAGGGAGTTTCTTTGATGAACAGAATGTTTAAGAACTTTTTGTTTATTTTTCGTTAGAATTACTTTTTTTTACTTTTATACTTTAATTTTAATCGCTATATATAAAATGCAATAAAAATTTTAAGTTTTGGAAAAATGAGTTTGAATATTTTCTTGTTTTTTTAACATTTATTTGTGTGTCCGAACGAATATGGACGGTAGTGCACGTAGTTATAGTTTGTTTACTCATAATCTCAATTTCAATGATCGTTTTTTTTAAGAAATTAGGATTCCGAGTTGAAACCGTATGAGTCTGGCGGCGTATCGGTCTCAGTTGCATGGATAACTTCTATAACAACATATTCAATTTATTTCAATTGCTACTAAGTATAATTAAATAAATTATTTAATATCGATGAACATTAATAATGTTCATCGATATGTTTTTATTTATCGTTTTGATTTTTACGAAATCGTAGTTCTTTTCTTCGTTTTGTAATATAATATTTCTACAGAAAAGGCAGCACGAAGCATGCTGACATATAAAATAGACTCATAAATCAATATATTAATAGCCTTGTTGAGAAGTCTATGGTTAATTAAATGCATAAATATCATTTTAGTAACGCAACATAAAACCAATTTATGTAGAGCTTAGTAAATCTGTGTTTCTTATTAATAAACCTGTTTGACTCCCAAATGGTCTTAATTACTTGTCTTGTAAAAAAAATGGTCAACGTTTCTTAATTAAAAATGATTCAGCTGTTCATCGACTAATTAAATTACTTTAATGGTATGTAGTAACATGATTGAGTGATCTACAATAGGTGTAGTTATTTACTAGCTGAAGGAAAATTAGTTTGTAATGAAAAAGGAGTAACATGCAGACTTTAATATTTATCTTTGCTTGTTGCTCGAGGCAACCATTCATTCATATTAACAAAAATGCATTGAATCGTAAATGCATTTAACAGTATGCAATGACATACGAATAAAATATCCTTTTGTATCATATCAAAGATACAAAAATAAGGAGTAGCTTCGATACAAGCACAAAATACAGAGAAGCAAGCAAACCGCATATACACTGCCGTTCAGAGAAGTTCGGTCGGTTGGTAAAAAACATGAAAAGGTTACAGAAACAAACGAAACTAAAAACAAAATGCAATTTTATTGTATGTACAGGTAAAAAAGACAAAAATAAATAAATAAAAAGTTATTCTGGCCTAATATAACATACTGAACATTATTTTTTTTTTTTCATCGAAAAAACCTCTTTTGCTGTTAATCACCGCTCGAACTATTCTAGGCATTCTTTCGATAAGTTTTGCTAAAACGGATTGTGGAATATTAATCCATTCATGTTGCAGAATATTCCATAAATGTTCTTGTGAAGTTGGGCATATTTTTCGGATCCTCTTGTCCAGTTCATCCCACAACAACTCTATAGGGTTCAAATCTGGGCTTTGTGGGGGCCATGTCATTACTTTCAGGGCGTGCTGTTCTTCTTGCTCCTTTAGATAGTTCTTACACACTAACGCAGTGTGTTTTGGGTCGTTGTCATGCATGAATGTAAAGTTACGGCCGATTATACGAAATCCTGATGGCACTGCATGATTCTGGAGTACTGCAAAATAATTTTCCTTCCTCGTTACACCCTGCACTCTGCATAAATCTCCCGTCCCAGCAAAGGAAAAACATCCCCACACTAACACAGAACTACGCCCTTGCTTCACTGTAGGCACAATGCAGTTCGGGATCACTTTTCGGTTTTAGATCTTCGGACATAAACTCGTCGATTTTGCCCAAAAACCTCAAACTTTGACTCGTCATTCCAAAGCACGTGTTTCTAATCATCTAACGAACACGATTTTCTATAGTTCTAGTTGTCCGATATCGCTTTATGATGTCATTTACTGTTGAACTTCTTATATTTATTTTTTCAGCAATTTGTCGCCCCGAATATCCTTCTTCAAACAGCGTAATAATGCGTGAACGTTTTTCTACACTGGTAGGCTTGCCACGTGCCATTTTGAAGTAAATTTTCTTAAAACTTTCGCGCAAAAACGACAGATGCACACCAACACACGTTTAACAGTAAAATGAAGCAAATTTATATCTTTACGCCTGTGATAAATAAACAAGAATGATACTGCGGTATATTTCCTAAATGTATTGTTCGTTAATAATCCCCAAACGACCCGTTTCAAAAGATCGGTACTTCCGAGAAATTCTTGGAATGATAATAAAAGGGACTTTATTGTGGTTGTCGCAATATTTCTACTTTACATAATAATTTATGGCTTTAATCGCTTAGAAAAGAGTGTATGCTTAATATTTTTCTAATTTTATGTATTAATAATTGTATACAGTGTGATATAATAGATTTTTATTGTATGACCGAACTTCAGTGAACGGCAGTGTACATTAATACAGGCTTGGGAAAAGAAGACTATTTTATTTTATTATTATTGTACACGGAGTAAATGCATTTTTGATGTGTTTTTTAATACAAGAATCAACTTGACTTCGACTTTATTTTTTGAAAGCTCCCAACAGTTCACCGGCAATCAGTCCAATAAACTAATTGGACGCAACACTTATGCGTTCTAGACACCGACATTTAAGAAACGGATCTCAAGAGTATTCTTTCTTAATCTTGAGAATCTTTTTGCCTTTCAGCGTAAGGTTATATGAAGTTGAGTACATGTAACCTTCTATAATTTTCTCCTCTCTTGCTTATTTTCGGTCTTTCTTCGAATATTTTTCCATTTGACTTTTCTCGCTTCTTCATTTCAGTTGTTATCTATCTACTAACTTCTTTATAACTTCTGTCTTAGCTATTTTTACCACTTTTTCCAGTATTTAATTTTCATTGGGGTATTTAATCTTCAGTATTTCCTTTGTTCTTTATTTGTTAATTATTTCAGAGTATACTTTACGATGTAATGTCAGAGTTTAGTGCCATTAGACATTCTTATAGTTCTAATATAGTTTGTACTGCTTTTCTTACTTTGCAAGTAATTAGATTTAAATATTTACCTGGATTTTACATAAAATGAAGTACATATTGCACAACACGAAGGAGATATGCAAACTGTACAGAAACTTTGTTTAAATATTTTATTTCTGTTTTTACAAAAGTTGTTTTGGAAGGGAGAAGTTGCAGGCTCTACTTTCCAAAAGTATTTATATAGGTACATGTATATGTGTATAAAAAATAATATATACAAAAATATATAGCATTTAGTAAGATCACATTTATGAAGTTGACAACATCAAGAAAGTAGATAAACATTCAAGATAGGAAAGTATGTTACAGATGTTTGAAGATTGTAAGTGAACACAGATGTCTTTTTTTGAAAGAAAATTTACAAAAGCATACATGACAACAGTTTGTCAGCTGGCTGTCTCGCTTGACCCTCTCAGTGGCAGAATGGGTAGTTTGGGCAAGAGTGCGGATCTACGCCGGCAGGTACTGGAGCGGCGGCATGTCCTGCTGGATTGTATGCACCGGGGTTGTATGCGCCGGGGTTGTATGCGCCTGGGTTGTGAGCACCTGGATTATAGCCACCGTTGTTGTATCCACCTGGAATCGATAGAAGTTAAGAATGTATGTAGAAATTAAGGCAATGTCATGCCGATTAAATGTGAAAATCCGTGATTTCAGTACAAGTAGTTAATTGAGATAATATAAAGCTGAATGTTAATAATAAATGTTCAAATGTTCCCAAAATTTTTTTCATAGCAAGTGCACCGTAGGGGAAATAATGCTGACAAATAAATACCTACAGGATTTACTATATCTATGTAGGCTTTCTAGTGACAAACTTGATTCTTATATCTTACTTTTACCATCCTTAGCCTAAATAAATGAAACTAAGATTAAGGATTCAAGACTATACGATTTGAATAAATACAGAAGTTAGAGAGCAATAACACACGGAATGATGATAAGAAAAGAGCGGCCGTCTTAATTTACACACCGAGAAATAGTACCTAAACAAATGAATCGAACAAAAGTACTAATTGTGAAAATTATGTTTGGTAATATGAAAAGTTAGCTTAAATTATAATCTGAAGAACAGCAGAATATTTGATGTAGACTGGAACATGGAAAAACCCTTGGTTTCAACTTACAGTGATAAAGCTTTTACCTAAAGCTGGAGTCAGTAAGAAAGAGACTGCATGAACACAAGGAAAACTTTTAATAGTGGAAGATACTTATAAAGTTCTTGGCTAATTTCCTAATCACCCTATTTCGGAACCTTTTCAGTTGTAAGGGTTTTGTTCGTCCAATCTGAGAGTTGGGTCATGAAGATTAAATATGAATTCAAAAAGGTTACGTATGATTGTCAAAATTAGATTTACTTGAATATTTTGAATATTCAAATATCTTTTAGTTCTCAGCTCTTCTATGGTACCAATTCTTTTAATTTCATCGTTCGTGTTTTGAAATATTTATGTTTAGGCAAATCTCCAAAATGTTCACGGATAAAGTTGATATTAATTTTACCGAGATGGACGATGCAAAACGGTTTTACATTTGGCTATCCATTGTGTATCTCCATTTACTATTAGGTACTTATTTTTTGGTATATGTAGGTGTAAAATACCAATAACATTAATTGTATTTTCGCTAAAGGAATCTTAATGCATTAAGTGGAACCCCTAATAGAAAACAAAAAACCTAAATGAGTTCCGACGAAAAGAAATAAATATTGTATTCAGAAATTAAAACTAAGCAAGCTTAATAATTTAGCTAAACTAAAAAGAAGGAAAAATATACGGGTAGTTTTCTCGATGCTGTAAGGGAGTCCGCGGCCTACTAATTGCTAATTGTCCACAAATAGTAAATGTGGCTATTCCTCAAAGCACATTAAATCCGCATTACCTTTTATCATTGAAAACTTTAACTGTGGACAATCGAAAGAGAAGAGAATTATCGCGAACATTATAAGGAAATAAGCTGTCCGATAGATAACAGTAAGTTCACATTTGACGTGGGATACTTTAGGTTGTGTAATGAAGAGAATGTTCTTTAACATTGACGTGAACGTTCAACATTAAAAACATCAGGCGTGCGCTTAGTATTATGCAAAATAATTCAAGAAATGTATTTAAACGTAACGCTAATAACTGTTTCGATACACAAAAATCCATTACCTTGACTTAATATATTCACACTTCCTTTTTTAAAAGCGCACCACACTGCATGATTGAATTAATTGTGTATTATTTTTGGCAGATTGTTTAAATAGTGCATAATGTGACCAATTGTGCGATACTCCCATATTTGCAAAAATTTACTTGTAATGGAAACCTATCGTTAATCATTGTATTTATTCATACCTTTCCGATTTTTGTAACTAATAAATGTTAATAAAGTTGATATACAATTAGGGTCAATGGCGGTGAAATGTGAACAGTAAGCTTTCCATAAATTAATCAAAATGAATACATCAGTATTAATGTTCATCATTACATTTAACGTTTTATTGTAAAGATTTTGTCCCAAATTTAAATCGTTGAAAAGTGAGAGTGAGAGTTATACAGGGTGATTCAAATTAAGTGCGCACCATTGCTATCTCTGTTATTATTAATTCTAGAAAGTAGATTAAAATAGTAATAGTGTTTTTAACGCTGATGCAGTATACGAGAAAACAATTGCATGACGCATTTCCGAGAATTCTTGAAATTTATATATTTTTTTTATGGAACACCCTGGATATTTTAGAAATGTTGAAAGTTATGATGTAAAAGTTTCAATACGCTATTGGCTTAAAAAATAATAAAGGAGTTCTGGTGGATTTCAGTTGATGGCAAAGATACATTTTTCACTCTGTAAAATTTATAGTAGGCTTTAAATGTTTTGCACATTTAATTATTAAAAATAGTTACTTGATTTTGTGTTGGGTTCTTTAGTTCTCTTGAACATTTTTGGTTATCTTTCGTTGTTCAGTGTTAGATATTATCTCACTATGGTGTTGCCTCATTTGGATAAACGAGATATATTGAAAGCATACATCGTATGCGGCAAAAATTCAAGGAAGACTAACGATTATTACGCTGAATACTATCCTTTATGACAGCAGCCAGATCGACGTTACTTTCGAAAATTTTACAAACGGTTTAGGCAACATGATTGCTTATTTAAAAAGAAGAGAACAAAGAAAAATATCATTATCAACGAAGAAGTAGAAATTTCAGACTTAGCATATTTTCTTTTAGAGATGCTCCTAACGAATTGAGTTTAAGTTGCGCATCAGTACGAAGAATTTAAAAAAAGCATAAGTATAACCCATGTAAGTACCGAACTTCACAAACATTACAACTAGAAGATTCAGGTAGGAGGTTGGCTTTCTGTCAATGGTTCATTAATTTTTGTGATGAAAATTTGATTGGAGCACAGTGTATTCTATGGAGCGATGAAGCAAATTTCTTCAATAGGAGTACGTTTAATAAGAAGAAAGATTACTACTGGTCGCAAGAAAATTTGTTAAACTTGCGTCCACATGCTGCACAAGTTCAATGTTTAGTGTGGATTAATTGGTTCGATAGTCGTTGGTTCAGTGGTCTACAATGCTACGTTGGCAGGAGACAGATATCTGGAATTTATTCCTAATGTTCCAGAGGATTTCCTTGATAACGCCAATTATCTGATGCACTAAAATTTATACTTTCAGTAGGACGGTGCTCCTGCACACAACTGCCGCATAGTACATAACTATCTGGACACCATCTTTGCCGATAAGTAGATTGGTATAAATGGGCCAATTCGATGGGCGGCACGCTCACTTGACATTTTACCTGTAGACTATTTTCTTTGGGGATATTTAAAAAATCAGGTGTACAAAACGCGGTACAACGACGTGAACGAATTGCAAAATGAGGTTAGGGGAAGTTTTACGCGAATTAGATGCAAGGACAGTCTTAAGAGCTACCCAGAGTGTACTTAAGCGAGTACGAAAATGTACCGATCCGGTCGGCGGTGCTAAAGGAAATAAATTAGATTACGCACATTACAAATTTTAAAAAATTACAATTAGAATTATTTCAACATGAAAGCATTCCCATGCTTTATTAATACCAAAACTTTCCTATAAATAATTTATTTCGGTATGCTAATTTAACTATTGCAATAAATTATATTTATTATATATATCTTGTAATCTAATGCCTAGATTAACACTAAAATTAAAGTATAAATTATAATTGCATGAATGTTCTTGGCATTTGGCACTTCACTATTCGTTATTGATTTATATGTATTGAAAAGTTAGGCAGTTATATGTATGTCGCTTTATATTTACAAGTTGATGTTATTTATTGCTTATAATAAATAAAGTTTAGGAGTGAACAGAACAAAGTTGTAACCTATTGCGTGAATATGGTCCAATCAAACTAATGAGAGCTTGTATGATCTAAGCTGGTTAAATCCCCGTCTCATCGATTAACAATGGGATCGCTGTTTCTTTATTTCAGTAGTGTTTTGAATAATTACCTAACTGACAAATTCAAATTAGAAGAAGAGATTCTAGGTATAACAATGCCTTCAACGTATGTTTTTTTTAATTTTTTTCGCTGCACTTTAACAAAAAAACCTATCTGTGTAGCTTCATATTTAATTTAGGTATAGTGGAATATTTATGAAAAAGAATCAGATTCTGGAAAAATGTGCGGGTGATGCACTAAAAAAAAAAATAGGGTGAATCAAACATGGCTGTAATTTCGATGGCCATCTTGTACACGTTAATTGAAATAAATAAATTTTTTGTACATTGCCGATAACTCAAAGAAAATAAATAAATAAAATAAATGGAATAAAATTTAAATCGGCACTTTGGCCGTTAAAGAAAGAACGGCTTTTCGTAAAAAATCTCAAATTATGTTGATTACTTTAAAAACTGAGATAGATATGTATAAAGAATGCTGATGAAAGTTGACATGCATTGATAAGAGATATTCAAAAACAATAATAATAGACAGAGCGTTCCATTTTAAAAATCAAAATTATATCATGTGCTGCGTAAACCGAACATCCTGTATAGTTGAATATAATTTTGAGTTATGCAGCACTTGCCTTCGAATATGATTTATTTTAAAATTTTTCCTCTAAATTACCCCGGGAAGGGATTATCTTCTACCCATGCACTAGGTACACACGCTGGATTGAAATTATAAAGAATTTGGTAAATGGGCGCTTGAAAACATATTCGTTAAATTGTTCATATTACACGATGTTGTTTCTTTACCAGAATTCAATTTTTTATGTAACGAGTACGATGCAAATAAGGTGTTAAGTAAGAAAACAAAGTATTTTAATAAAGCCTTTCTATCACAGTAAAACATTATAAGTAATGTAATCTTTAATCCAATTGCATGTATTAATATTCGCGTAGGTATGCTACATATATAGCCTCTTTTATATGGCATACATGACTAATTGTAAGCACGATAAGTATATACATATAAGAAATTTCTGTCCGCTGATGTCACTGTTTAACTAGTTATTAACTCTTTTATAGAAAAATAAAAATAGCTAGGAATGTCATTTGAAATATAGTGGATTGAATTACTTCAAAGAGTTAATGTTACTGATATAGAACTGGTCAAGGTTATAAAATTCATGTTACCGATAGATCGACTGATAAGAGCAAAAATTCTATAATGGGAGCGTAATTGAAAGTGCTCAAGTTCGAACAAAAAAAAATCGACTTCGGCAATAGTCAGCTCTAGTAATACGTGGAATACCCGTGCTTTAAATGTATTTCATTTGGGAGAAATAAATGTACATTTTACAAATTTATTGTTATTTTTTCGCGCGCGAAGAAATGATTCTAATTGATTGTAATGAATTTTGAGTTGTGCGAGAGAAAAAATATGCTAAAGTAGAATTACTTTGAATATTATTAGTCAAATTATTTGTAAAAAAAGAAAACCAATAACCACTATAGTCAAAACCCACAAAGGAAGAAGAAATGTTAAACGATATTGGATGTGCAAGTAGAAGTACGGAAATGTGTTCAGAATAGTTCGCAAGAAGAACCAAAAAGATAGAGAGAAGAGATCGATAATAGACATTCAAAATAAATACCGTCGACATTTCCGTATGCTCCGGATTCGGCGAGTCCTTCGCCGTGATAGTCACCGTCCCCAGTGTACTGGCCATTGTCCAAAGCGTTTCCGCCGTTATAGCCTCCTGGATTGTACGCGCCTGGGTTGTAAGCACCTGGATTGTACGCACCTGGATTGTAAGCGCCCGGGTATGGAGCGGGCGCATTTGGCGTAGCTGCTACGGCCGGGTTATTGCAGTTGGGGAAGTTGGGGCAGGCTTGCGGGCTAACTCCAGCTGGGTATTGGTGAGCTGGAACGCCTCCTGCGAGCGGGCCGTTCCATCCTGCCAAAGCAACGGCGAAAGTGCAAGCTAATACTGCCTGAAAAGGACATTTGGTTAGATATTCGTTTATTTTTTAATTTTATTCTTCGAGGGGTGCAATATGATATTTCCTTGTGGAGCAAAAAGTTTGTTAATGTTAATATTAAAAAATAGTTAGAATATTATTTTCAGTAAAAACATAATATTTCAAATAGAATGCGATTAAAAAATAATGCAGCTGACGCAACGTGTGAATAATTGCAAATTAATTGTGCGAGAAACCATCATTGTGTATGTCGGTAGATGTGCCGCAATACAAACGAATCTTATAGAAAGCACAGTTATTACTTACCACAAAAAATTGTTCGCCTTTGCGTAGACGTAATGAAATTATTACGCGTAACTACAGGACTGAAATTCATAATATTCAAATAGGTGCTTATAATAAAGTTGTTGGTGTTAGTCTCCTCTATATCGTCTCAATTTACTCCACAGCATTAACACTTCTAGTGCACTTCACAATGTAACACTTACGTGGTGCAAATTTAGTAGAATACACTGCAGTTAGTGTTAGATATTTAAACTTTAAATAGTGTTAAATTAGAGTTTAAATTTGTACTGTAGTTTCTGCAATATTTCACTTACAATTACACAAATATAATACAAACTCTTTATTTATAGAGGAGATGATACATCAGAAGCATATGCAATCAAATGCCGTCTAATATAATTTACATACTGCATATAGCAGTACACTTAACACTTACTAGCAGATTTTTTTAAACATTCATATAGGGCAAAATAAAAAAAAATTGATAAACATTTCATATGAAGGGAGAAAGTATATTCTAAGGTCCACATTTAATTCTAGAGGTGCCTTCAATGTCTTTCCAGTATTAAGTTCAAATGAAAACCTGTATTTTTTAATAAGTTACTGTCCAGGAAAAAGCAAATAACTCTATCTGAAATTTCTTTTGCTTAACAAATATAAACATTAATAAAATAATTGGAGCAAACAGAAGAAAACAAGTAGGCTTCGCTTTAAAATGACTACAAGCGAGCTACAATTCAAGGAGGCTTCCATTGTTGTTGGATATATCTTTCCTCACATTTGTCAGTTTTCTGCGTTTATTAGTTATTCTAAGGCATCGCACAAACCTCGGTGGCAGTAGCGTAAGTAGTTAAACGAAAAAAAGTTTCAGATAGAGGTTATTTGTTTTTTCGTGGACAATATTTTTCTAAAAAAATATAGATTTCTGTTTGAAAAAACTAACTAACACCCAAAAAACACTGATGATACTTCTAAAACCGACCGTGGACCTTACAACATTTTTATCTAATTTTTTTCGATTAAATAAATTGCTTCTGAGTTATCCAGAAGTCTCACGACAAAATGCTTATAAAATTAATCCCTTAAAAATTGATTTGTGTTAGTAATTTTGTTAACATATATTTTTGTTTTTCGATAAACTATCTTTTAAAGACTGTTTATTAAATAAAATTGAAAGCTATTTTTTTTGCGGAATTCTAAGAATATTTGGAAAAAATGAAGGTTACTGAAAATTTGACATAATCAGAAGGATCAAAAAATATTTAAGGTAATATAATATCGGTTTGCAAATATGACGTATTATAATATGCTACTGATTTTAAAACAAAATTTTTAAGTTATTTTTAATGCGAAATTTTTCAGTATTCGTGTCATTACTATTATAGTAAAACACTGAACTAGTTGAGGACAAGTTTTTTACAAGGTTAAATAAAAAATGATTAATGTAAATAAAATGAAAATAATTAGCTGCAATAAGCAGCAGTTCTTATAATTACAGTTATTTGATTACTAGTTGAAAGGTAAACCAGTAGTTACGAAATGTTTTAGAAGCGACGTAGGGGTCAGTCGTAATTTAATTTGCTATAAAAAGCTAAGTTAATATATTGCACGCTATTAATCCTTGTTTCGCATTAAGTGTTTGAAAAAATTGGGACATATGAATACACCATCGAATGCAAATTGTAGAAGTGAAAAATTTAAAAAATCACAATTGGTATCGTTGAATTACCTTAAGTTGAAGGAGATCCGTTTGTATTTAATACAGAATCTAAACTTTAACACCAATTAATTCCAAAAATAGAATTAATTATAATTAACGTTATTAAAATATAATTATTTTTAAGAATTAAATTATATTTTAGAAAATTTTCAAAAATAATATCAAAAATAGAAAGTGCACCAACGAATAAATAATCCACAATCGGTGTTCCTTCGGTATCCAAAAGTTGTCGAAAATATCACTTTTCTAAAGTACCACTTTTTTAATCGAGCAAACAAAAGAAAATAATTGACTCACTTAGGGACTTACCAGTTTTACAAACATGTTGATGTATTTCTGTTAAATTTCACAGTGACAATTAAATCAGAGGCATTGTGTTTATATACCTAAACCACACCCTGTACACCCGTTCTAGGGAAATGTAATAAGAAAAAGTATTTTTAATCCCACACGTACGTAAAACGGAATAAACTATCGAGGGGCGTATTATAACTCTAGTTACTGGGTAGTGCACATTTTCTTAATAATGGAAATTACTCTGCTAGTACAATATTTGATTCTAATAAATTTGTACTCTCTGTCGTATTAGAATCCAAGGTTCTGTGCACTTCATTGCCATGGTAAATATTCCATATATTTAAAAAATTGCACATGCAGCTATCGCACGCGGAGGTAAAAAAAATCCTTCTCGACATACCTTCTGTAGGTGAGGCTTTCCTGGTTGATGTGAATCG
Source organism: Marronus borbonicus (assembly GCA_902655005.2). NCBI lineage: Eukaryota > Metazoa > Arthropoda > Insecta > Coleoptera > Scarabaeidae > Marronus > Marronus borbonicus. Next base: position 7,416,124 of record LR737384.1, on the reverse strand, counting down.
TTGACGACGAGGACCTCGATCTGGAAGGATGATTCATTAATTCTATTCCTTTTCGAACGTAATGTACGTGTCGCATGAAAGATATTATAATTATAGAGATGCGAAGAAAACATATACTGATGTATGCGTAAACAAATAAATAAACTTTTATGTATCAACTTTTCTTATAAGGATGTACACAGTGCTTGGAATGTACCGAAGCATTGGTTCGTTAAATCAAGTCTTACTGACGTCTCTAATGTAATAGAGCACCTACGAAACTTATATGCTATTTGGTAATATTTATGGATAAATTGCGTTCCATCTACAACCAATTGTCAGAAAAATAAAAAGAATTTAACAAATTCTCTTGACTGTGGTATCCTCAAAATCGGTACAGTTTGAGACGTTCGTTACGAGGAATCACGTAGATTTATCTAGCGCCAAATAAATGCTATCCTTAAACACTACTCCATTTTGGACAAACATTTCACTGGGGGCACCATGGACTTCTCTAGAGACGTAAAAGAATCCGTTGAATTGGTGAGTTCGATGTTTGTCAAAATTTCGGGGAGATTTATCGAGTACTGTTGAAATTATGGAAAAACAACAATACCGATCAGTGGATTCGATTTCTTTTTTGTATGGGGAAACATGTGCAGAAATCAAAAAGAAGTTGGATGCGGTATATAAGAACCGTGCATCTTCGATGACTATCACTGGTTTAATGAATGAAGCGTGGCCGAACATCCGTCTTTGTTGAGGGGCAACCAGGTCGTCGCATTGAGGTGATTGCAAACGATATGATCAATAAAGTTCATGATATCGTGTTAGAATACCGCCGCGTAAAGATTAGAGATATTGTTAATATAGTAAACATTTCGATTGAATATCCTTCAGTAGCAGAAACTTATCGGCGAGAATGAATGAGAAGCAATGTTTGGACATGTTCAAGTGGAATACGAGTGATTTTCTGCGGCGTTATGTGAGTGTAGATGGGATAATGATATGATACTACACGCCAGAAAACGATTCCATCGGCCGGAAAAGTTATGGCAACGATTTTTTAGGATTCGCATGGCATTATCTGGATTGATTATTTTAGAGAAAGGAAGAAGGCCTACACTTATTCGGAATTATGATTCTAGTTACGGTATGAATTTATGCCCCATCCACCGTATTCGCTAGATCTGGACCCCTTCTCAGCTTAACGGAAGGCAGTTCACGTCAAATGAAGAAAACGAAACAGAGGCTTATTTTGTAGAGCTTGGCAAATCCTCTAATAAAGTAGGAACATCGCTGAACTAAAGCTACAAGCAGATTATGTCGAGAAATAAATTTATTAAATGCAAAACAATTGCGCTATCTTCCTTATTGTATGTATTTATCATAGCATCCTCGTATGATGTTACGTATTCGTGCTCTAGATTCAATAGCAAATGATTAGAAACCTGGACTCTCAGAAGTTCAAAATACTGACGTGCTGGTGCATGGCGGAAAAGCAGCAAAATAAGCAGCGCATGGTTTTCAAAAGTTTAGTCGATAATTTGAGAGTTGGGATAATAACAAGTTCTTCACATGTTATTAATGTTGGAGTCATTAAGTGTTAAAACAAATACGATTTTGCTAATATTAGATCAAAAAAATTGGCCAGGATGCATTGACCACCGATGATGATGAATAGATATGTACACTGCCGTTCAGAGAAGTTCGGTCGGTTGGTAAAAAACATGAAAAGGTTACAGAAACAAACGAAACTAAAAACAAAATACAATTTTATTGTATGTACAGGTAAAAAAGACAAAAATAAATAAATAAAAAGTTATTCTGACCTAATATAACATACTGAACATTATTTTGTTTTTCATCGAAAAAACCTCCTTTGCTGTTAATCACCGCTCGAACTATTCTAGACATTCTTTCGATAAGTTTTGTTAAAATGGATTGTGGAATATTAATCCATTCCTGATGGCACTGCATGATTCTGGAGTATTGCAAAATAATTTTCCTTCCTTATTACACCCTGCACTCTGCATAAATCTCCCGTCGCAGCAAAGGAGAAATATCCCCACACTAACACAGAACTACGCCCTTGCTTCACTGTAGGCACAATGCAGTTCGGGATCACTTTTCGGTTTTAGATCTTCGGACATAAACTCGTCGATTTTGCCCAAAAACCTCAAACTTTGACTTGTCACTCCAAAGCACGTGTTTCCAATCATCTAACGACCAATCTAGATGAGAACGGGCCCACTGTAGCCGTTTTGCTCTGTTGCCACGACGTAATAAGTGTTTTCGAATGGCAATGCGTCCATGAAGGTCCGCTTGTTGAAGTCGACGTTTTACCGAACTCGCCGAAACTTGTTCTTCACGGCCGCGATTGACTTCGGCTGCTATTTGTGTCGCTGATAATTTTCTATTGCGTTTGCTTAATGATACAATTCTCAAATCTTCAGCTTTTGTTGTTTTCCTATATGCTCCAGGACGAACACGATTTTCTATAGTTCAAGTTGTCCGATATCGCTTTATGATGTCATTTACTGTTGAACTTCTCGTATTTATTTTTTCAGCAATTTGTCGCCCCGAATATCTTTCTTCAAACAGCGTAATAATGCGTGAACGTTTTTCTACACTGGTAGGCTTGCCACGTGCCATTTTGAAGTAAATTTTCTTAAAACTTTCGAGCAAAAACGACAGATGCACATCAACACACGTTTAACAGTAAAATGAAGCAAATTTATATCTTTACGCCCGTGATAAATAAACAAAAATGATACTGCGGTATATTTCCTAAATGTATTAATAATCCCCAAACGACCCGTTTCAAAAGATCGGTACTTCCGAGAAATTCTTGGAATGATAATAAAAGGGACTTTATTGTGGTTGTCGCAATATTTCTATTTTACATAATAATTTATGGCTTTAATCCCTTAGAAAAGAGTGTATGCTTAATATTTTTCTAATTTTATGTATTAATAATTGTATACAGCGTGATAATAGATTTTTATTGTATGACCGAACTTCACTGAACGGCAGTGTAGATACATATAAAATGTTTTGGATAAGAAGATTTGGCATCCTTATTATCAGTTTTTGTAGAAGAAGAAATACAACGAATAGAGTATTTTTACTAATGTATTCATTGTTTTCGCATTTATAAAGTAAATGAGGTAGCTACAACTTTCATTTCTAAAAGCAATTGCTAAGGATAAAAGCCCATTTCGTCACATTCCTTGATATATGCAACGAAATAAAACAAATAATTAGTGAGCAAAATTCAAAGTGAACTCTGAACTAAAACTGATAAAATAGCATTGAACAAACTGCGAACTTCCTCAAAGGAACGTTGACGGTCGCTATATCCACGGTCCCATATCAAGACGTCAACGAGTTCAGATTCTGTAAGATTTACTGCCATGGCAGTCAATCAACAAAACCGGAAGATAGTGGTACTAATAGTGATAACAATCTGATAAGATGCAGTAAAATACCCGTTTCAATTTCAAAGAAATCTTGATTTTACGTTATCCTGTTTTTATCGATAAAACAACCAAAATATTTTTGGAAGCAGTTTTTTAGTTTACTTCCGAAAATGTAACAATACGCTGGGTGCACCATTATTAAAAAAAAAAAGAAGCATTTCCTATTAAATTACAAATAAAATTTTTAAATATTATGATAATTTCTTATTTTTTTACTACATATCCATGTAATTGTACTAATCCCGTTCGTGAGCAAGGCTGTATTTCTTACAACTTGAAGATTAGTTATATTTATATACAATCTAATAATAAATATGTAGATCATAAAGCACTGCGACGTTACCGCTATAATTTTTCATTAAAGATTATTGCATCGATCTTCTTATTTTTCCCGTAGCGTTATGTCAGAGGTTAATAAACACTCGATTAGTATGATGATTAGAAGCAGTATGTGAACGCAATATACCTACATCATCGCATTCTCTTTACCTTTTCGCCAGATCTCTATCATTGTTCCATACATACGACTCAAGGATAAAGGCATTTTTTTCACGCAGAAGTAGTTCTAACCCAACCCAGACATTACTAAGCATTAAATATATAATTAATTTTTAAAAGGGAACGCCATTTATGATAAATAATAGAAAAAAATACTATGCATACCTTACTTTTACCTATACGACTTTATTATATTATTTATTTCAGTCGATGTACTTCATATTTGACGGTGGAAGTTAGCCTTCGCGCAGACGAAGCTTCATGAATATTTATTAGCGCCAGGTGCATCGTCGGTGTCGCTGGTAGTTCATTGTTTTGTTATTGATTGTATTACGTGAGATTTACATAATTCACTATTCATTATGTTGCAGGAAGCACAATCTAAACGTACAAAAGTATTACTATAGCCTGCTTCATGTTTAGATCGTACACCGCTTATGGGCAGGTTAAGTAAGTTAAGACTATATTGTCAAAATATTCATGGCTTAAAATCGAAAACACTCTTTATCAATGCCTGTGAGGGTTCTTATAACGTTAAGTTATTACAGAATCATGGCTGGATGGCTCCATTTTTTCTTCTGAACTCGTACCTCATACATGTAGTCTGGTGAGATGTGATCGTAAATTTAAGTTAATCAACCATGCTACTGGAGGACGTGCTTTCATAGCCGTTGGCGAAGTTATTGATTCTTCTACATTTTCATCTCTTAAACCTGCTTTTGATTTTGTGATGTGTTCAATCTAACAATAACATCCAATACAAACCAACATGATTTTGAGCTTTTTTATGAATATTTTAAAATCTTCTTCATTGATAAGCCTATTGTTCTTATTGGTAACTTTAGTCTTTCACAATTCACAAGCAATCCTTCTTCACGTCTAAAGAGCTCTACTTTATTGCACTTATGTACATGATTAAAATTCAATCGGTATAGTTCCGTATTTAATCACGATAATAGGCTGCTAGTCTTGATTATCTCCAATGTTCATTTCGGTTTATACCAGGCGATCGTTATCATCCTCTGTCTTTCATTTGCTTCATTTACTTCAAGATCTTCATGTTATCCTTCTAGTGTCAGTACAAAATGGAATTTTCGAAAATCTGACCTCATTCAACTCCAGCGCGAACATCTGTGGACTGGTACTTTCTAAGGAATGTTCCTAATGCTGATGCCGCTGTTCAATTGTCTTCTGATATACTCTATATTATATTTGATTCTTGTGTCCCTAAATGTTCATCAAAAAATATTTGAATCTTGTTATCCACTTTGGTTTACTTGTAGTATTGTTTCTAATCTGAAGCTAGTCGAGTGTTCTAGATGTCGATGGAATTTTCGTAAAAATTTATCAGAATCTGAATTATTTATAGGAGAATTGGTTTACCTCCAATAAGTAGAAACAACTGTCGTTAATGATCCAAAAATAGCTTTCAAGTCTCAAAGATTCTTCAAATTCTTATCCTTCTACTCGGTGTAGAACATCGCTGCTCTTTTCAACAGGCATGGGATGCATGTCGCGGCTTCTCGTCGGCAGCGAAGGTACACGTTTTTACGTGGAAGTAGGTGTATTGTGTTGTTAATTGTCCCGAATTGCCTTCTTCCTAGATCCCCGCACTTCTTCAGATTCTTCTCATACTTTCTCCCTTTCCATACCTCGAACAAATTTGTTGTCCTTTTTCTTCGTTACTTCCATGTGCCGGGAACGTGTTTTTCAGTAAAATTATACGTATTTTTGTTTTGTATATTGTTGTTCTGTAACTGGAAACAGTTGGACAATAACAACAACAGCTTTGTAAAAATTACATTCAGATGTGTCAGTTAGTTTCTAATTATTGAAAGCTATGTTATGTGTATTGTATGTAGCTATATTTATAACATAAACATAAATTGTATCCTTCATTAGATGATCAATACTATTTTGTTTTTAATTGTTTACAACACTCAATTTCATGTGTATCATATAATTGCAAGCAAATGTTTTATTTTTCTCCACAGCTGCCGGTGAATAACTTAATATTTTTATTCTCAATTGCTTCACAATCGTTTTAGTATAGATTGGCGCTAGCCATGTTTCATATCTCATTGATTGCGTTATAAAGGACAATCCCATTAATTCACGCAGTGGTAGATATAAATGAAGAGAAAAACACGGATAATAGATAATAGAAGTAATAATATAACAAAAAGAAAACTGAATTTGACAAATAGCAAACGTAAACGCAATAAATGAATTAGCCTAGAAATAAAGTGCACTAAACGACTTGGATTAACATCTAATTCTTATTATTAATTATATTATATTTACCAACAGCAAATCAGATGATGATTTACAAGGGGATTTGGAAGTGCTTTATGCTTATCTTATAGAAAACAAATACGAGAAGATCAAAGAAAGAAAACTAATCACAACTTTTACATTCAGTTCATTTGAAAGTTATCTGAATCGAGTCGGTACATTTGGTGGCGTGCAGGCGCATGGAGTCCCATCGAGGGTGATGGATAGATTTTTATGCACTCTTTAATTAATTATTAGATTTAATTCAACAAGCGTCGGGTTACGTCGTGTAACGGTACGTTTTTTACACTCTTGCAGATTAATATATCGGGAATATATTTAAAAGGTCAAAAGAGAATATTCTTCAGTAGGTACTCGCATTTTCAATGTTATAACTACTAACAAACTGCACAAGCAATTTATAATGAACTAGAAGATGCATCGTAGCTAGGCACTTACGTGTTTGGAAAGTATAATTTATATGCTACTTGTAACGGTCGAGACTCGGTATTACTTTCTATTCTTCCTGAAACGTTATTTATTTACGAAGCAGTACATAGACTTAACGAAATAAAGTATACTTTATATAAACCCGAGTAAACAAATAAAATATCTAAAATTTGTACGGTCACAAAGAGTAAGCAGAATACAAGCTTTACACGCTTGACTTAAAAAATAATAGTCGGATACGATAAATCTCAGCCCTTCCATGTCCTTAACTTCCATAAATCTAATTCTGTACGTAAATCTAGAGAGAAATATAGTAGATCAAGTGCCATGTTACACTTCTATAAATTAGTACCTGTATGTATATTATTTTACCACGTTGTTAAGGCGCGGTGTGGTAATTGTAACCGCACCCTCGATGTATAGAATCAAAGTTTAATATACTTGTCATTTATTAATTCAACATTTCTTTCTCGATCACGTACTTAATGAAAAAGAAGCCTTGGTAATTCTAAATTATCGCGAGTACCCTGAACAGCAGTTGTGGATATTTAAAGTATAGGTCAAATTTGTTTTTGTAAAATAGAAGGGTAGTGTTCAGTGTAATACTGTACACTGCCGTTTAGTGAAGTTCGGTCATACAATAAAAATCTATTATATCACACTGTATACAATTATTAATACATAAAATTAGAAAAATATTAAGCATACACTCTTTTCTAAGGGATTAAAGCCATAAATTATTATGTAAAGTAGAAATATTGCGACAACCACAATAAAGTCCCTTTTATTATCATTCCAGGAATTTCTCGGAAGTACCGATCTTTTGAAACGGGTCGTTTGGGGATTATTAACGAACAATATATTTAGGAAATATACCGTAGTATCACTCTTGTTTATTTATCACGGGCGTAAAGATATAAATTTGCTTCATTTTACTGTTAAACGTGTGTTGGTGTGCATCTGTCGTTTTTGCGCGAAAGTTTTAAGAAAGAAAATTTACTTCAAAATGGCACGTGGCAAGTCTACCAGTGTAGAAAAACGTTCACGCATTATTACGCTGTTTGAAGAAGGATATTCGGGGTGACAAATTGCTGAAAAAATAAATATGAGAAGTTCAACAGTAAATGACATCATAAAGCGAAATCAGCACAACTGGAACTATAGAAAATCGTGTTCGTCCTGGAGCACATAGGAAAACAACAAAAGCTGAAGATTTGAGAATTGTATTATTAAGCAAACGCAACAGAAAATTAACAGCGCCACAAATAGCAGCCGAAGTCAATCGCGGCCGTGAAGAACAAGTTTCGGCGAGTACGGTAAAACGTCGACTTCAACAAGCGGACCTTCATGGACGCATTGCCATTCGAAAACCCTTATTACGTCGGGGCAACAGAGCAAAACGGCTACAGTGGGCCCGTTCTCATCTAGATTGGTCGTTAGATGATTGGAAACACGTGCTTTAGAGTGACGAGTCAGAGTTTGAGGTTTTTGAGCAAAATCGACGAGTTTATGTCCGAAGATCTAAAACCGAAAAGTGATCCCGAACTGCATTGTGCCTACAGTGAAGCAAGGGCGTAGTTCTGTGTTAGTGTGGGGATGTTTTTCCTTTGCTGGGACGGGAGATTTATGCAGAGTGCAGGGTGTAAGGAGGAAGGAAAATTATTTTGCAATACTCCAGAATCATGCAGGGCCATCAGGATTGCGTATAACAGGCTGTAACTTTACATTCATGCATGACAGCGACCCAAAACACACTGCGTTAGTGTGTAAGAATTATCTAAAGGAGCAAGAAGGACAGCACACCCTGAAAGTAATGACATGGCCGGCCCAAAGCCCAGATTTGAACCCTATAGAGTTGTTATGGGATGAACTGGACAGGAGGATCCGAAAAATATGCCCAACTTCACAAGAACATTTATGGAATATTCTGCAACATGAATGGATTAATATTCCACAATCCGTTTTAACAAAACTTATCGAAAGAATGCCTAGAATAGTTCGAGCGGTGATTAACAGCAAAGGAGGTTTTTTCGATGAAAAAAAAATATAATGTTCAGTATGTTATATTAGGCCAGAATAACTTTTTATTTATTTATTTTTGTCTTTTTTACCTGTACATACAATAAAATTGCATTTTGTTTTTAGTTTCGTTTGTTTCTGTAACCTTTTCATGTTTTTTACTAACCGACCGAACTTCTCTGAACGGCAGTGTACATACATTATAAATTAAAAACAACATGGGTTGCCTCTAACATTGGTTTTGAATAATGACCCCCAGCTTGTTTCACACGAATTTACGAAATCTAATGGAACATTTAATATTGGCGTAATATTTTCCTTCCTCCAATGGACAGGCCGAAGTGAAAATGTTTTGATGTTAAAAAAAAATATTATTTTGTTATTTTACCTTCTTACCAGTTATTCCGGGCATGCATAACATAAGTTGAAGTAAAATATGCAACCGCTCAAGTTGTACATTTTTATCTATCGTGCGGCTAAAAAAGCATTGCGATCTTTCAGTGATCCATTTAACTTAGAACTAAAATTACGGGATTACGGGATTAACGGGACAATCCCATGTTACTAATTTTGAAACTAAATTTAACAGCTAGATGAGATCCTACGATTCCTACCCTGCATAGCCGTTCCAAAACCTAACTAGCGACTGCCCATAAAAAGAAAAGGTTCAAGTGCGCTAAATACTACGAACTACGCACAAGATCAATGGAAGACGAATCAAAATTTGGGCTGTGTGGTTTCAAACATCGCATCGCCGAGTTGGAGAATGAATGAAAGAGCATGAAAATATTATGGTTTGGGGTTGTTTTGGAAGTGGTCGATTGGCACAGTATTTAAGATCAAACAATTCAGAAAGGAGGTCTATTTGAATATGTTATAAGGACATGGTGCACCAAAAGAACGCACTGCTGTAATTGCTATTATAAGCAAACCTATCTTGGCCCTCAGAGCAAATCAATTCAGAGAGTTGTATAGCCTGTATAAGACCAACAAAGATTCAATTTTTCTAGAGGCATATAATTTCCAAAATAAAAATTCAGCTAAAATCGAATTTCAATCATTATCACTGCGTAATGCATCGGGTAATCTCGTAACAGAACCCAGGGCTGTCATTCGCTAGAAGAATTTTGAATAAATCGCCGTTGAAAAATAATTTTCGTATACTATACCACACACAAATAACTTTTTATTTTACATCTACGGGTATAAACCCGAGATGAAGATGTTCCTCGTTCTGTCTTAAAATTTGCCTCACAATACATTTTTAAATCGTTGCTTGCTATAATAAATGATTCTTCGGTAGAAGGTAATTTTCCAAATCATTTAAAAGCAAGATAAAAAACGTACGTTTGCTTCAAATCTCCGCCAGTTAATTTGGTTTTGCCCAAGACAGATCTACAACGGATGCTGTGTACTGCTGTTTGAATAACGTATACAGAGAAATTCATCTAGGAAATACAGCGATCGATTTATCGGAAGCTTTGGATTCATTGGACTATAATATCTTGTTAGTTAAGTGTGGGCTTACGGTATACGGTACGGTATAATTCATTTAAAGCCTACCTTAGCAACCGCAAATCTTTTGTTACTATTCACGATTTCATAAAAAGAAACAATTCCGCTCTTGTGCTGTATAGGTTGCTTGTGGAGTACCCTAAGAATCCATTCTTGGAGCCACCTTGTTTACAATGTGCGTAAACGACTTGAACCTATCATTGCCTTGTTTTCTAACGTTGGGCATCGACCAGCTCTAGGTAGATAAAATCAAATTTCGAAAGTAGATTTCGCCTAAAGATCAGGTAAGTATGCGAGAACGTTGCGGGCCAACGTTCGGCCAAAAATGAAAAATGTTTGACCTTTTCACGTAACGTCGAGCCAAGCGATCCGTGAGGGGAAGCCAACGTTGTCCCAACCGCCTGTACTACTAGGGAAGAGAAACACTAGAAATATGTATTTCAGCTGCTAACTTTATAAATCGTACAAGGGGGTTCCACAAGGTTTTTCAGAATTGAATATCGGCACATATAAACCTTAAATAGAAACGTTTGGACTGGTTTTCGGACAATAGTGTGTGAGGAGAACACGCTTGAGCGCAGATTTATATTATACAATCAGTTATTATAAATTATTTGTTCTTTTTGTGATTGTTTTATTGGCTTAGGGATTTACTACACTAATGAGCTAGTGTTTTAATTAATCCAAACAAACCGACATTCCTAAAGAAAAACTAATCAAGATGTAAATCCAAGGCAAAATTCATTCTAAAACTTCCTCACACAACTTTATATAGAGGTTGGAGGAAATTAATTCAATTTCGCATCGATAGATTGATTTATATACTATGTATTCATAGTATATAAAAAGTTAGTTTAATACATTACCCGTGTTGTGTATTTAAGTATAAAATTAGAACAAAAACCTGTTTCCTGTTAGTAGTAGCTCCAACAGGAAAATGAATAATGTACAATTTTAAATGGTACAGATAATTATTATTCTTAACATCGCACAAAAGTGTGTTACATACAGCTTTCTGGAAGAATAATTTATGAAATCACGAACAGTACTATCGATTTTGTATTAAGCGGATCATTCTAAAACGGGCTTTGCCCACTTTTTGGAAACTTCTTATAGACATTACAAATGTCTATATTTTATAGATTACAAGAAAAGGATTAGCACTAAAATTTTCAATAACAAATACATTTTGCACTTGAATAATGCACACCACACATGAGCATTGTTTATTATGTTTCTAAAAAATCAGCATTTCAATGGTTGCGTGCTAGAAATACGTGGCAAAATACACTAAGAGCTAATATTACACTGATCAATTAGTTGCTCAATAAATCGGTTAACAAATCGGAAATTGAGGATTCGTACAATATTAGTCAATAAATTGGTGGATTGTAGCGCTAGAATGTAGCAATGCTTGCGTTATTAATCTACATAACATCTTTTGACCTTTAGCGTTAAATTATATCATTTGGTTTTGGTCACCGGTGTCGCATGAATGCAAACTGTAATGTTTCTCCAGTTGCCAAGAATCTCTTAATGATGTCGTGTGTTCAATTCAACACATCTTGAAGATAAATTTTAAATTGGTCAGGACCTCTGTGACAACAGATTGATTGCTTTTCGCAAGTGTCGGAGACTCTATCCCTCACATACGTGATTGACATAACTAAAGTTCGGCAGTTTCCGCGCGCGTCACAAAGTTAGCAGAGACTAGACAGACTCGTGTTTTGTCGATTGTCGAAGAAACCAGTAGGCAACACAGTCTGTCTATTCTCTGCTAATTTTGTGAAGCGCACGGTACAGTTATGTATCCGCTTTTTGTCGCTGTTTATAGACGGCAGGCGAGTGTATCTTTTGCCAAGAAATATACCTAACTCGTTGTTTCGAAGGAGAGTGATGTAAGTCGAGAGGAAAATAGCGATGTGAGGCAGAGAATGCGCTTGGAACAGTGCTGATGACGCCGGGTTGGTAGCAACATGTCCGTTGGTTAGCTTTTTGTCTCGTCACATTGCTTTTGTCATGAATAGCTTTGTTGCTATTCATGAGTAGCTTTATTAGCAGCATATTTTGGTTACTGTTTCTAAGCATTTGGGTTACTAATACCGTTTTAATAAAAAAAAACTGAGTAAAGTTCAAACTGAATTATTTTATTTCACTTAACTAAAAATGAAAAAAATAGATAGTTCAGTTATGTATTCTTCCGGATGGTACTTAATAGTATAGAACACATAAAAATATCTAGAAATTCATTAGTATTAGGCAATATTTGATGGAACAATACTCGAAATAATCGTTTGTTTGTTACAGCTAATTAAAGAAGAAAAATGAACAGGTTCTATTTAAACCCAATAGCTTCAGCAAAAGATGTTATTGATATTTAACATTATTTTCAGAAAAATTACGTCTACTTGAGGATGCTTTCTAGTATTCGCATTATTATTTATCGATATGCAAGACGTTATTTGACATTGGTAAAAACATTCTCTTTACTTGACTTTTGAATCCAGGTCATAAAAAATCAACAAAAAACATCGGTAATTTTAGCGCGGAGGCGTGTTGTGTATATTACAATTTCTTTAATATTTCGACCGGCGCAACGTTTCCATTTTGTAGGAGTACGGAATTTGTCCTTGCCTTTAAAAACGCCGTACGTTCGTTCTTTTGTGTAGCAGAACGCGAGCGCGATAGTCGCGCGAGAGACATTAAGGTCACTGTTAGACGCAGCGGACACACATATATTTCACGTAAAGTTCGTGATTTTGTCTTCGCTTCGCTTAGCGAAGCTTTCGAAAATAAACCGTTCGACGTTTGCGACGCGATCTTTCACGGTATAAAGATACCAAACAATGCGGAAGATATCTGAGTTATTAGGCGTAATTGCCTACAACATATGTGTATGTAGCTACACATACATAGAGTTATTATCGTGGTTGTTAGATCCGACTGTATTACACAAATTTCTTCGACGCCCCCGTATATTTCGTAAGAAAGTAATGGTCAATGCAAGAGATTTGCCTGTATAACGTTCTTAAACAGTTAAAGCTTCTGAGAAAACAAAAATATTGACGCAGTTTAACGACCAAGCCTTAATGGTCACATATGCAACGCAGTTTCCGAATCAGTGCATCGTATTATTGAGGAGACGTAAAAGGGGGATTTATTCACACCTACGTATAATACGAACCTATCCATTTACGGCTCCTACTTTTGACAAACTAGTTTTCTTTATTCTTTCGATCATATTAATAAGCAATTGTAAGTGGAAGTAATTCTGGTTATTGTATAACTATTCTAAATATGGTGAAACACATGGTAAAACCAGCAATATCTAAATATAACGGGATCGTAAGATATATTTAGCCTCTAGTATGTTGTAAAAATTAAAGCAATGCGATGGTACCAACCAGACGAATCTTATTACTTATGTCATGCCATGGAGTTCTTAGGTTTGCAATGAGAATCTGCCGAGCTCTACCTAGAACATGGAAATAAAAGGGGTAATTATTTCATGTCGGTGGTTTATAATTTTTCCGCTTACATGAGGAGGCAGTAGCAAGGAGCATACATACAAGCTCAAAATTTGCCTAAAATATTGAGAAAACAGTTTTTTCACCTAGTCCCGCTTATTTTGAAAATCGAAGTTCTGGGAGTTGCTCCAGGTTGTTGTAATTGTTCTAAACATTGTTCCAGAATTTTAGGATCGCACCTCTTATTACGTTCTCCTAGTTTGAAGAACAATGCCGCTAGTCGTCTGCTTCGGTGTATCTTTCTTGTGAGGCGAAAGGACCAATTGCTTATATGCAATTCTTATGTGTTTACTCGCTTAATCAATTGATCTCAAATTAAACACAGTACGTAGATATACAAAATATATTTATTAAATAATTCCCTTATATATCTATACATATATAAATTCAAATACATAAATAGCATACTATATGGATTTCATAATTCGGTTCCTTCTTTGTGTACGCATTCAAATGTATCGGGACATTCAATGTCTAACGCTAGGGCCACCACAAAACCCTACCGGAGCATGAGCGTCTGGTTGGGCGACAGCAGCAAATAGCCGATCACTACCGCAAAAAGATGCTATACAACTCACGGCTACCCAGACGCTCGCGTTATTTCGTGTACTTATTTGATACACCACCTCTAGTATCTTGCTCCGGGCTGCTGTCCCCATGTATAAGCGGAAAAATCAGAAACCAACGATAGTGCGGGTCTGAGCGCTGCGTGACTCACAAGCGAAAGAGAGAAGGCAGGCAGTCATGGTAGTTCGTACCTTCGACTTCCGACGAAGTTTCGATAACTTGTACGTAAGTGTACGTTACCGGCGGTAACTGGCGGACATTCCTTACCTAGCGCTCGATCTGATACATGAATTAGCAGGAGCTTCATCAAAAAAGAGATATTAAAAATAACTATTAAAGATATTTTTTAAACAAAAGAAAAGCAAAACAAAAGAAACATTCAATTAATCATAAAGTAGACACAAACAAAATATTACTTTCAAATAAATAAAAAATTGTTACATTTATAAAATAAAATAAAACAAAAAATAAGATGTTAAGTCCTTAATACCTCTTATAGATGAAAAGACATGGCCATAAAATAAACTCGGGGCAGCTGCCCTGGAAAAACTTTTTTTTATTAATTTTCAAGAAGGGGGTGAAGAAGTCGTGTTTTCACATTTTTTCGACCAATTTTGACTTCTTTTTGAGATACTCTGTACAATGTAGAACGAACCTAGAACAATCTGGAAGAAGCAGCAGAATTTCAATTTTCAGAAGAAAGTAAGCCTAATTTCGCACAGGTAGCAAAATGAGTTAATCGGTGAGCGTTGCACCTTTCCGTAACGGTATTTTACATTTTGTGCAGTATCTTGTTTGCAAACTTTACATCTATAATTATTATTATTAAATTATTTCAATCGTAATTGTTATATGTATAGCTAGTGCCAATCGGATTAATACCCACACATATAAACTTCATTGTATCCACATGTCCCACTCGCAGGTAATTATTACCGGTTTTAGTAGTACGCTTGTGACTCCTACAGTCTGAATCATAATTACCTAGTCACGTTTTAAATAATGGATTTTCGCGATTACGGTAATAGCAAACAAATTTCATATCGCGGAACAGTTTCTTGAAACGACTTCCGGATTATTCATTTGGTAAAGTTATTTTAGTTTCTGTTTCTTAAAATCAAACGACAGTAAATTGTTGATTTAAAACGTGTACCTATCTATTTCTGACTAATTATCATCCGTTACTTGAAGGAAAAATTTATGACTACGATTATAGTTTTATAACCAGCTCCACTGGTATAAAAAAAAAAACAAAAGTACAAAAACAATTTTTAATATAATATTTTATTTTACTAACAATAATTGAACAAGGAATATCGTATCTAATGCAAGACACCTGTAAAGCTTGTCATATTTACGGAATAAATTATGTAATTCTTCAAGGAAAATTCTAGCTATAACCTTCAATAATGTGCTTTACTAAAGATAAATGTACTTCCTCTATAGTTTGGGCGAAAAGGAATTGAATAAGACAGTAATAAATTAAGTTGGCCATATCTAATGTGTCCGCCTAGTTGTGGGTAGAAAAACATATTTTCTGGACTGAATTGTTTAGAGGCACGTTCTGCACAATCAAGTATGTGTACAAAATGGTTTTGAACTTATACTATAGTAGGACTTCTTTGTGCATAGACCATTAGCCGCTCGAAATATCCAATATTATCCATCGAGCAAATATGTAAAAAAAAAAAACAAATATTGAATTTAATAAAAATAGTAACAGAATTTATTGTTACAACAATAATTACAACAAAGCAATATGTATAAAGTTAAAAAGAGAATATGTTACGCAATCTCAGGGCGAGATTCACCTGAGCTGTTTTATCTATCCAGGAGTGTGCGTGAAAATAGATTTAAAATTAGGAAGATGTTGAAAAAAAAATCTATGTGCAGGCTCACATCGGGAGGAAGGAAGCGGGGCAACGCAAGGGGGTATTCCGCAGCAACCATAAGCACAGATTTTCAATTTGTCCATATTTTTGTCAGATTAAAGCACAGATATTACATTGAATTTTAATAGAAAGTCATGCAATTTTTTTACAATTTGAGTTGCAGGGGTTAAATCTTTACTGTAAAGCCTAAATGGATTTATTTAGTACATGGCACACTAGTAATAAGTTTTTTTCTGCTGTAAAAATGATAAGTGTATATTAGATACTTCGTCGAAAGTTCTCAAAAAGAATAACACGATAATGAATTTCCTAAGGCAACGCATCTTACTATACCGGGTGTTCATTTTCAACTCCCCACCATAAATTTCTGGAAATCTGGAAATTTATGAAAAACTTCCTGAAACACGTAAGAAGTATTATCGAGGGAGACAACTTTTTATCTAAAAATTACAGCAGCTCCCCGCTTAAAAATCTTAAATGGAAAAGAGTATCGAATAATACCTCATTTTAATGGTCTTTTGAAGCAGTACATTTTGGCGTTTAGTTTTTTGAAATTGATCGATTCGTTTTCGAGATATTGAAGAAAATCTTTTGGTTTTGTTTGTTTTGTAGCTGGTCAATCTATTTTAGGAGCATCGGAATAAAAACCAATATTAAAAATCGTTATAAATTTCTCTAAAGCAAGGAAAATAAATAAATATTTGTCATCCTGTTTGCAGTTATTTAGTAATTAATGTTTTAGGTTTTATGTCGATTTTGCGTTGGTTTTTTTTTACGGAAGATTAAAGTAATGGTATAAACGAAAAACAGGCAATGGAATAAAAAGCGGATACATCAGTTTTTGTTCCAGTGCCCCCGCTTGCCGGAGGTAAAAGTGTCACCCCTGCAATACTTCTTATGTGTTTCAGGAAATTTGCTGTTGGACTTGTATGCCTTTGACATTATTTTTAAGGGTTCATTTACAGTGGAGCTTCTGTACCCGCTAAGAACGGTTAATTAGCAAAATGCGCCAACCGGTGAGCATTACTTTTTCCGTAAGGCACCGTTTGGAGAGAACTGCTTCTTGCCTACCTATATTTAAGGCCGATAATTTAATGTCACTGCTTTCAATGTTCCTTTATGATTGTTTTAGGTTTGCAAAAAAATGCCATTCTTACTTCAGTTTAAATGAAGCGACGTACGATACTAGAAATAAAAAAGTTCCAACTCATCTTGTTATTTTTTTTCTTGACCTTGGTACACTTATCGTAATATTGACGGTAAGTTTCTTTTTGGCTACAGGTCGTTTCCCTGCTTTAACAAATGACCTGTATCCAAAAAAATAACCACCAATATTCGAATAGTTCCAACTCATAAATGAAAAGATTACAAGATGTATATGCATAAGGTATGTAATAAATTACCATCAGAGTTGAAGTCGTTGGATATGAGTTGTAATGGGTTATTTTATCGAGAATTGCTTTTATAGCATCTCCGCATATTTGAACAAGGGCTGGATTGGGCCGAAATTGTTGTTTTGAGTTTACATCTTTGTTTGTATTGTATTATATACCAATTTTTATTTATATTCACGTATTCATTTAATTGACGAAGCTGATGTCTGTAAGATGCAAGGCAAATGAAGAAATATTATTCAAAATTTCAAGAAATATCTAAAAGAGCGCACCTTGTTCTTGATTTTTGTTTTCGGAAATCATACACTGCTAAAAAAGATCGATACAATACATTACAGACAAAGGTGATATGATATGAATATAATGTACGCAAAATATTCTTGTAAAGCATTTATTGTAGTCACATAAAAAATTATAATGTCCTTGCTAGCAACAGTAGATTAGCCATATATACATTTATACGTACACAGTTCCATTGAAAAATTATTTATTATTGGAATAATATTTGTCCTTTAGATGAAATCCGGTGCTCTGTTCATACCGGATACGTTTCGTTGGATTTTTTCTTTATTCTTATCTCACTCTTCTAAATTAATACCGTAAGGGTATTGTGCTGCGATAGTTTAAACAAAAGACCTTGATTTATTGTTAGTTACAGATTTGCATTTGTTAGTTGCCGGATTGTAAAGTAGAATTGATTGGATAGGTACTTACTACGTACTACATGCGTATGTGAAGTATGGCGTATAGCACTGGAATTTATATTAGAAATAGACAAACCATGAGGAATATCATACAAGATATGTTAAAGAAACTGTACTCTACCTTTAACCAGGCTTAGACGTTAAACATGATTGTTTAAGTATGAAGTAAGTAACTATCATTCTCTCAATTTGTTACCTACTGACATTTCTCTAAATGTATTAATGTGTGTGTTTCTTTCTTTGTAGGTATTAATTGTTTCAGCGAACACAAATCTAGGAAAAGATAAGATTAAAATATAAGATTTCTATAAATTAAGAAGCAACAGCATTTATTTGTAAACATTCTCCATAGATACGGGCGTTAATATGTACACTACACTATGTGTACACTTAGACGCAGTAAGATGTTTTAAGCGTTTTAGGGGTTACAACATTTCTTTGCGAAACTAGCAAGATATCTAATCAGGTTTTTATTCATAAAAGTAAAAGAAACTTAACCCTCAAGTACTATCGTGTTTTCAGGTAACACAACTGCTATCGTGGGGTGTTTTACACCCCACTCTTTAAATTTAGCTTTTTTTTGTTAGTTATCTTTTTTTTTTCACTTTTAAACCCACAGTGTAATAACTAGACCTTTATCTTGCGATTGTTGTAAGGAAAAACAAAACTTTATTTAAAGCAAAACAGAAAATTAGGAGGAAATGTTACATTCATAAAAATTATGTAAAAAGTATTTCTTCGTACAATTTTTTCTTTTTACAAAATTGTGTTCTGTATTGTTAAGATGTCTTGGTTTTTTCTGTTACTGGAAACTATGGTCTTACTCCCTGTAAAAGAAAATGCCATTAGCATTTCACATAAAAATTCTGACAATGACGTTGTGAGGCGTACATTTTATTTGACAAAAAACATGTAATGTGTTATTTCATGTAATCAGATTTTTATAAATTTCTTACAATTTACCTTTGTAAGCATTCTGCGCATTTTACAACACTTACACAGAAATCAGGGGAAATGCCACTATTTGATTTGTAAAAAATCACCGAAGTCGAACATAAATGAGTGAATCCCCTGTATGGTACATGTAGGTACTATAATAAAAATCGCCGAATTGGAACGTATATAAGTGAATCCCCTATACTTACATGCACAACAACATCTGTGATTTCCCCAAAAGAGGACGAGGGCTATTATCACTATAAAATTCTAAATCATTGGTTAGAATACACTACGCTATTTTTGAAAAAAACAAACGTAATTGCTATCGTGGGGTGTTGAGACACCCCAAAAGCTATTTTTTGCTAAAACTGTAGAATATGGTAAATAATAAATTACACTATATTACATATCTCATTTGCATAGGCGAATACCTGGAACCTTAGAAATGTGACAAAAATAGTTTTAGAAAAAATTAAAAAAAAATGACCTCTGGGGTTCCGAAACACCCCACGATAGCACTTGAGGGTTAAAAATATCTCCTCCAGCAATATATGAACTAAATAATAAATTATTACTCCAATGTTTAAACAATTTCTGCGACAAAAATTTAGACGCTCTGTTGCAAATGTAAAACAAAAATAAACAAATGAGTGATCAGTAATGCGTAGATCCTCCATTGTTCTTAATCACTTCGAATAGTCTGTTATTAATAGATTTATATAAATTTAACACATAATTTTGAGGGATATTCTGCCATTCAGTCACTATTGAAGTTTTCAGTTCCTGTACCGTGAAATATTAACGGCCTCTGCCATAAACGCGACGTGCCAATTCACCCCACATGTTTTCAATAATGTTTAAGTCTGGTGATCGTGCCGGCCACTGTAAAGTTTTAATCTTTTTCTCTTTAAACCATTCAGTAATGGTTTTTGCTTTATGAATTGGCGCGTTATCTTACTGAAAAACAAAATTGCGCCCAGCCCATTGGTTTCCAAAACGTAGAAGATCATCACGCAATAAGTCTTTATACGTCACAGATGTCATTTTGTTCGTGCGAAACACTAGCTCACTCTTATCGCAGAATCCAATCGCTGCCCATATCATCACAGATCCTCCCCCTAATGTCTGGTCATTTTCACTTTTGGTTCCTTTCTCAGATCATGATAATAATGCGAGTACCCATCCGATCCGTCCAAATGAAAACGTTTCTCATCGGAAAATATAACTTTTTCCCATTGTTTCTTCCAGGATATGTGTTCTTCAGCGAATCTCAACCTCGCTTCTGTGTGTTTCGCCGAAAGTGGGGGTTTTCTCAACATTTTCTTCCGTGATATTATCGGTGACGCCTTTAAAATCCTTTGAACATTACGCACGTGCGTTTGTACCCCCGCCTGTTCTGCAATTACTCTCGCAGACGCAGAAGAATTGGATGCACACCGCAATATCATGCGTCTATCCCGCTCACTTGCAGCTTTCGGTCGCCCCTGGCCTTTTGGTGTGCCCTAATTTTGCGGATCTTTCAGGAAATTTCTAACGGAATGATCGCTTCTTCGTAACCGACGAGCAATTTCCTTCTTACTAACACCATCCTGGTGCCAGGCTAGAACTTTACCGCTTTCTGTTAAGGATAATTGTTTTTTCTACCCATATTGCAAACACTTTATAAAATATAATTTCTCGTGGTGAAATGTGTACACTTTACAAGCACAACCACTGCATATAAAGAGAAGTATCAAATGAAAACATTTTTGCTTATATTAATGTAATAAATGCACAGGGTCTACATTTTTGTCGCATTTAAAATTCCTATTTTGATCTGGGAAAATCTCAATTACCCCTCATAAAGCACTAAATACTCAGAAATATCTATAAACGGACTATTTACATAACAAGTATTAATAACCCTCATTTACTTTTTATATAAGGTCTATAAACTTTGTTTCGTAAATAAAAACGATACCGCGTCTATGTTTTTGACGGGTACTGTATCTATGCAGAATGTACCGCGATACATTTATTTCTGAATAAGCGAACGATTCGTAGAAATCTACAAATATTTGTAATGTATGGATTTTCTTGACATTAAGCATGTATTGTTTCTGGTTTGTTATACAACATACGTATTATAAATACAATAAAGTCGACTACTTAATGTCACAAGTTATTATAAGTATGCAGCGTAATGGTGTATACTACTAATTAAGATTAGTGTAGAATAGGCGTAATGCCATATACATACGTTCAGATTGCATTAAACGCTATTGAATATATTTTCCTTTGATGTTAAATTAT
Organism: Marronus borbonicus; assembly: GCA_902655005.2. Classification (NCBI taxonomy): domain Eukaryota; kingdom Metazoa; phylum Arthropoda; class Insecta; order Coleoptera; family Scarabaeidae; genus Marronus; species Marronus borbonicus. The sequence goes on along the minus strand of LR737384.1, from coordinate 7,394,592 downwards.
GAATTGTACAAAAAACAGTTGGCACAGAAGCAAGCATCATAAATGAATAATTTTTGATTCTTTGAGATTTTTATCCCTTTTGAACGAAATATTAGGGTCGACGAAAAATATCACTCGTGAGCACAAAAATAACACAATTTTATTCCGCAAAGAATAATATCGCATATCTATTTTGTGAAAAAAAATTAAGAGAAGAAATTAAGTTGAGAACACAATCTGTGAAATTCGCGAATACGTTTTGGGGATTTCAGAAGCACTGCTTCTGTACTCGCAATTAGCGCATCCACCTGTGGATAACATCTACGAATTGTCTCTGCCAGAAGATGTAGAGCATGAATTTTAATATATATTAATAGTCTAAAATTAGCCATGTATATGCATTTTTAAGTAGTCTGTGTTTTCCCAAAATGTTGGAATTTATATTATTTATCATTTTCATCCTCGCTCCATAAAATTCGTATTTTCATCCTTTTTGCGTTAAAAATTTAATTATTTAATTAAACAAAATTTTAAAATCGATATAAAATCATAATTGCTTTTAAGTCCTCAACAAAGCTTTTACGTCATACGCGCGCCCGATGCGATTAATAAAGTAAATTTGCTTAAAATTTACATCATCCACAAAACCGAAACGAGAGCCTGTACCGGCGCTGAAATCAGCTATCGTTTCCTTTAGATTCGCCCCGGTAAGGTAAATCCGGCGACTGGTTCGGTTTTCCTAATCAACGGTGACCGTGGCCACAATTCTGGTGAATAGTGAGCACCAGCCGCGAGATTGCAATGACGTATATGTTTTCCGACGGAAAAGTAGCCAAAGTAAAAATGCCTTTCGTTAACCCAGTTATTGAGATCACTTGTTCTCGTTGTTGAATGAACTTTCGCTTCGACTGCCCCTCCAATTACAAATAATAGCTTCTCCGGCTGTGATTTCTGCTCTTTTACAATCTTCGTTGTATCTTTTACAACGAACCTTCTTTATTAATTTCCTCTAATACTTCCTCTTTTCTTGGCAGTTGTCTTATGTTTTGACATGGTTATCATGCACGACTGTTTGTTACGGTTGTAAAAATTAATTACAGTAAAAACTCTCAACAACGGGCAGCTGTGGGGAATTCGAAACTGTCCGTTATGGAGAGATGTCCGTTAATTAAGTTAAGTTAAGTTAAGTTTATATTTAAACAGGATACAATAAGAACGCACGTAATAAAAAAAAGAATATTTTGGCAAGTTTTTTTTCATAAGAAGCGATACTGCAAACAAAAACAATTAAAACTTAAGCGAAGGACTTTTAACTAAAAATAGAATTTATTTACAAACATGTACATAGTATGTAATTATGTATTATTATTATAGAAAATTGATAATGTGTAGGTATTATTACACTGGTTTCAAAAATTTATCAATTGTTTTTTATTTTTTGGTAGAAACCATTTTTCCTACAATTACTTTTTTTACGTGAGATGCAACAACGATCATTTTTTCTATTCCTATTATATCTTCCGCAATATACAAAAATTTGTAAGTCTTTTAATTCTCTATAAGCGTCTTTAATGTCAATCACTTCCGTATGTATTATTTCTTCATAATTACTATCACTTTTAAATTGTTCGAGAAAGTCTTTTGTACACTTTTCTATGGATATTTCCGAACTTTCTGTGCAAAGATCTTTGTCAATTTCTACATAATCAGAAAAGGAATGCCATTAAGATTAAGTTAAGAAAAAAGTATTGGAAGCTGCGCTTGTGAATGTGAATTTTACACAACGAAAAGTGTACACTACACTGGGAGATTTGCAAACAATCGCCGGATCATATTATTGGGAAATATAATAAGTCGTTGTAATCCCTTTAACATATTGTCTTTTATTGGTACATAATATAATATTTATATGAATGTAATATTTCATTGTTACGGTATTTCTAAGAACCACTTGTTTATGAATTTAAGATACGGTAAGGCAAGTTGTGATCCCGGTAATATTTGTCTGTATTTAGAAATTGTTGAAGCAGGCGGTGTTGTTTGGAAATAACAATAAAAATGAATAAAAACGCCGAAAGGAATGGAACTATGCCCGGGAACCCGTAGTGCAATAATGACTTTTGCAAACAAATTTTCAATGCGCGTAATTGCGAAAAAGTCAAATTTAATTTATCGGGCAGTATTTTTTTGCTCTTTGTGTCCATTATAAAGAGGCAAATTTCATGTGAATTATGCTACTTGGAGAAATTTTTGCTGCTCGAGCCCATTATTGAGAGGGCCCGTTGTTAGTAGGTCATTTTGCGTTAATTTTCCTATATGTTAGGGAAGTTTCTAAAAAAGTGCTCATTATTGAGAGGTGCCCGTTAAGAGAGGTTTTACTTTAACTCATTTAGGTAGTGTTATAACGAGATAATGCAGGTCCTTACTTGGGAAAACGAATTATGGCATCCGATCTTAAATAATCGCGAAATCGTATAAGACAGGCTTCTGGTGGCAATAACAGCAGGATTATGACCTGAGTCCTAATCAACTAAGGAGGTATAGGTAAATAAAAAACTTTCTGGTTGTCTCTAAAATAAGCAAATGCATTCTGGTGTACGCGTTAGGCAGTATGCAGGAATGCGTTTGCTGGTCACAGCACTATACGAATAATGCCACATTTAAATTGAGTATGTCCTAGACGTTTAAAAGTCAAGGCAAAATTACTTACATCACCTGTTAAAATGAACAAAAAATAGTTCAAAATGAAATTTTGTAATTTGTCACCATAAAATTAATTTCATTCAAATATCTACTCACGTCTTTACATGTTCATGTATTCATACATATTTGCAATATAATCTAGTTACGGTTTGAAGGCTTACATTCTAGAGTACAATAAAAAAAATTACACGTGCTTTAAGTCCAACACAATTTATGTAACTGAGAAATATGCTATTTCGTTTATTTATTTCGCAAAAAGTAGTTGCTAATCAACAATATATTTGGCGTATTCATAAAATTCTTTACACGGATCGTTGAAAACAACTTTTTGTGTACTTTTATGGAGAAATTTATGTGTAGTTAATAACGTTCGTAATAGAAAGTGTAGGTACTAACATACATGTATGTTATATTATGTAACTTTCAAGAAATGGTAATGATATGGTCTAATAATCATAATTTTAGTTAGAATTACATAGAATTTTTTGATCGGTACTAAGGAAAAAAATATAAGCGCCATAGCATTGCCAATTTATTATTCAACGATGTAAATACTTCGTCACGTGCTACATTGATTCAACATGCATGCAAGGAGATAGCTTTGGTAAAAGAGCATTGCAGTATTGACCCACTAAACTTAAATGAATGTTACATTATGGATAACCTAGTTTCCAATAAATACATTTTTATTTACTCTATTTAACAACATTAAAGTATCGGCATACTCCCCACTACACAACTTTAATTAATTACTCCGCACTAATTAATTAGTAGTTTAATGTTGTACGTCATACTACCTCATAGTCCATGCCATCATTACTCCTGATTTTGTAGTAAGGTACTTTGTTTCATTTTGCTTTCTAAGTAGATAGATAATCCGTGGATTATTCTAAAAGACTCGAGAATTTAATGTTTTTGATGTTGCCAATGATCCAACTTTATTATTGTGAAATTTGACCATTTGGGTAGTTTGTGTACCTAATTCCTGAAGATCTTTTTTTCTAAAATACTAGCACACGAAAACTAAGGTTATTATTTTAAGTGTACCCTGATTCTCAGAAACATTTTCCCATAGCACATATTCTAAGTAAAACGCTTAATCTTCATATCACAGCTAATGCACATACTTTAAGCTAAATAATTTAACAATCTGAAGCAACATCTAATTCTAAAATTATTTGTAATGTTGATAAATCTTCAACAAGATATTACATTGGGTTTGCTTGCAGAAGAGAGCTGGTTACGTGAGCAGAAGTTTATTTTATTTTAAATACTATTTTTAAAGAAACGATAGTTTATAGCATTTCACCGCAACGCTGTACAACTATTAGACCTGAAACGTATCACGTCTGAAACGTCTGTTATTAATTTATTTATATAAATTTAACACATAATTTTGAGGGATATTCTGCCATTCAGTCACTATTGAAGTTTTCAGTTCCTGTACCGTGAAATATTGACGGCCTCCGCCATAAACGCGACGTGCCAATTCACCCCACATGTTTTCAATAATATTTAAGTCTGGTGACCACGCCGGCCACTGTAAAGTTTTAATCCTTTTCTCTTTAAACCATTCAGTAATGGTTTTTGCTTTATGAATTGGCGCGTTATCTTACTGAAAAACAAAATTGCGCCCGGCCCATTGGTTTCCAAAACGTAGAAGATTGTCACGCAATAAGTCTTTATACGTCACAGATGTCATTTTATTTGTGCAAAACACTATCCCACTTTTATCGCGAAATCCAATCGCTGCCCATATCATCACAGATCCACCGCCTTATTTTCTGGTCATTTTCACTTTTGGTTCCTTTCTCAGATCATGATAATAATGCGAGTACCCATCCGGTCCGTCCAAATTGAAACGTTTCTCATCGGAAAATATAACTTTTTCCCATTGTTTCTTCCAGGATACGTGTTCTTCAGCAAATCTTAACCTCGCTTCTTTGTGTTTCGCCGAAAGTGGGGGTTTTTTCAACATTTTCTTCCGTGATATTACCGGTGACGCCTTTAAAATCCTTTGAACATTACGCACGTGCGTTTGTACCCCCGCCTGTTCTGCAATAACTCTCGCCGACGCAGAAGAATTGGATGCACACCGCAATATCATGCGTTTATGCCGCTCACTTACAGCTTTCGGTCGTCCCTGGCCTTTTGGTTTGCCGTAATTTTCCGGATCTTTTAGGAAATTTCTAACGGAATGATCGCTTCTTCGTAACCGACGAGCAATTTCCTTCTTACTAACACAATCCTGGTGCCAGGCTAGAACTTTACCCCTTTCTATCAAGGATAATTGCTTTTTTCTACCCATATTGTAAACACTTTATAAAATATAATTTCTCGTGGTGAAACGTGTACACTTTACCAGCACAACCACTGCATATAAAGAGAAGTATCAAAATAAAACATTTCTGCTTATATTAATGTAATAAATGCACAGGGTCTAAATTTTTGTCGCATTTAAAATTCCTATTTTGATCTGGGAAAATCTCAATTACCCCTCATAAAGCAATAAATACCCAGAAATATCTATGAACGGACTATTTACATAACAAGTATTAATAACCCTCATTTACATTTTATATAATGTCTATAAACTTTGTTTCGTAAATAGAAACGATACCGCGTCTATGTTTTTGTCGGGTAGTGTAAGTACGATTACTGGTTTCTTTAGTTCATTGAGAAATATTTTAGATTGGTTAAGAACGATAGATGATATATAAAATGTAAAGCATAAACTTTAATAAGTTTTGCGTATATCGTACCCGACGACGCTAGTAATTTTCAAATTCCGAGTTACAATTTATTAACTTATTTTTACCCATTGTATTTTTGAGAAGCCGGCGCCCATGATCGTGTTGCTAACATGAGATCCGCATTGGAACAGCCATGCGAGCTGCGCCTAGTAACGTGTGCCCGAGTCGACCCGTAGTTGGGATCGGTACGAGCCGCGTAGTACGAGCCGAATATTGACATTGTGTTATGCCATCTTACCTTTTAAAAAGCGCTTAATATTCTCGGAATGGAGTGGTCGAATGATCTTTGCTTAAAACTCATAGATGAATACGAAAAACGTGAAGAATTATGGAATCCGAATCATCCTTTTCATTATCGCCAATCGAACAAGGTCGCCGCGTGGAAGTCCATTGGCGAAGCGGTTGGTCGTAGCGTTTACGAAGTTCGACGTAAGATGGAGACGTTACATGCTGGCTTTAGAAGAGAAAGATCTAAACTTAGAAGAAAGCGCGGTAGGTCGTTGACAATCAACTCAAATAAATTCATTTCCATGTTTATTTTTACAAATATTTTAAAACGGCAACCAAATTATTGTATTTTGGTATAGTTGTATTATTTTTTGTCGTTATTCGGAAGATTATTCCTTTTCTTTTATAAACATAATTTTTCATATTATTTATTTACAAAATTTTCTGGAAAAATATGTTAAGATGTAAATACAGCAGATTTCAGTAAAATAAAATTACATACTTTGGCCGAATTGCCGAATTAGCGCCCGTTATGAACTAATTGTAAGCAATATTCTATTTTGTCGCATTGCGTTCGTTAAAATTTCATTTGGAATATGATGCAATTTAAATGAAGTCTGGAATTTGAAGTGTTCTAAGTCTAAAGGACAATTTTAATATACACTCAAAACCTTGCTGTATATTAAAAAACATCTATCTGAGATCTAAAGGCATACGAACATAATTGTTGTTTGTTAACATGGTAGTAGGCAAAGCTTATTAACACACTTTCTTTATTTATTTTGTATTATTTAAACTAGTTAAACTAACTTATTGTTAGATGATTGAAAAGTGAATCATATTTGGATTGTTTGATTTCATCTCACGAACGCCCAAAATTTACAGCTGAAATGGAAAGTAAGGTTAATTACCATTTGTTTTAATCATAAAACAAAAGAAAATAAGTCGTAATAATCATATTAAAATCCGACCAGCTCAAGACTGCATACCTAATTAGATAAATGTAGATAGGTTTTTCGCCAGGGGTGGGTAAGGTGTTGACCTATTAGAGGGCCAATATCTTATCCCTGCAATAACGCCTTTACATTTTTTTGCTACGCCTTTTACTTTTCCAGGCAAAGGTAAGATTTTTCAACGTGGAGAATGAAATCATGAAATTTGGAAAGCGTTCACGTTTATGCTCTTTTAAATTTAGTTTTGTTTACTTTTAACAGGCACTGAGGAGCGCGGGCCGTTTGCTCATAATACAACAATTAAAAATTATCATAAAAAATTTAAAAGAAAAAAGTCATAGCTTATTAGATTATCTGTTCTACAATAGGAATTTACCTATCTTAAAAGATAGGTTAAAAGACAATAATGATCCTAAGAGCTCTATTAATAAATTACAAAGGTTATAGAAATGTGCCAAACAAAAAATTTGAAAATGTTAAATAGTTCTGTATCGGACCAGAGATTAAGGAAAATTCTAAGGAAAATAATATTATTGTCTGCTATTATTATATATTAAATCATTTAAACTTTAGAAATACAATATGCAGAATTGTAGAGCTTTTAATGTGTGTTATGTAGGTCAAAGTTTACAAAAATTAGAGAATAAGAATGACACATGACATAAATGTAATGTTTAAATTGGCAGTGTTTGTGGTGATTCGTCCACACACTCCACCATATATTCGATTCTGCCATTTTTTTGATGCTTAGATGCTTAGATTGAGGAAGGGTGTGACTATTGCCAAAACGATATAATTATCTATGAACAATAAATCGCTGCTCAAGCATTTGCCGTTTTAATTGAATATTGATTATTATTCAATAAGATTGATTGCAATGATATAATCTTCATAATCAAAACAAGCTTAAAATATTAACATAATTTGGCTTCCGTCGGTAAATTATGAAAATCTGAAATTTGCTTGGTGTTTGCGACGTAATTAATTGTTTGAAAAAACCTCGTCCCGATAAGGAATCGAATTTGACATCTACCGTTTGCCGGATCCACTACCTTCATGCCAGGAACATTCACTTTTCTATACTTAGATGTTATTTATTTGCAATATTTCGACAGATAATTTTTATTCTCACACGCCAAGTACACTAATTAATTAATTTGGCTTTCATCGGTAAATTATGAAAATCCGGAATTTCCTTGGTATTTGCGATGTAATTGGTTGCTTGAAAAATATATTACGACATATTTGCAGATGGATAACATCAAAGTATTGAAAAGTGAACGTTTCTGGGATGTCTGCCCGGCAAACGGGAAATGTTAAGTCCGATCTCTTATCGGAACGAGGCTTTTTCAAGTAATTAATTACGCCAGAAATACTAAGGAAATTCCAGATTTCAAGCGTAAAATAGTTATTCAATTTTTGGTATCTGTATAGTCTAAAGATATATTCTTATATTTCCAACAGATCAAGAAATATACTATGAACCTCAATGGTTTGCTTATCGAAGAATGGAATTTTTCGCAAATCGCAGGCTTTCGGAGTGTAAATATGTGAATGTACATAATTTAATAATTTGTATCTTTGGCTTCTTAACTTACTTAATACATTTTAGGAGAAACGCGACGATACCGAAAAGCCACCGGAAGAAATATTACTGCTTAATACAATAAAAGATTGTTCTTCGCCGACTGCATCTGAAACGAATCCCCTTGAAGCGAATTCTCCAAAATCTGCAATAGATATTTTCTCAGATGAAATAACGAATGATGTACTTCACGAGAATACCGAACAAGACGCTCCGGGAATTGCTATCAAGAGACGAAAATGTGACACGAATTTTAGCGACACTCGATTACCATTAGTAGATGACGTTACTAAAACGGAATGTGATGCATTTACGAATTTCTTGTCGAAGAAGTTGCAGGGCTACAATAACAGATTGAGGAGTATTGTTCAGTATCAGATACACGGCATAATACATGAAGCAGATATGGAACAGTTTGATAATGATGGGCCAAAGATAGAGAAACAGGATTAATAGTCACAGTCCCAAAATTAAAGTGAAACGATAGTGATTATTTTAGTTAGGTGTACAAATAAAGTAAAAAGATTAATATTTGTTCTGTTTTGTATGTAAGATTACTTCTTGTACGTATTTTGCATTTAAATTAACTACAACAAATAACGTTTTTAATAGTTAATTTTAACTAAGCAAATCTTAATTGAAATGAACTTTTAAATACAAAAGGATTAAATATTTACAACTTTCCTTATAACAGTGAAGTGAGTTTCTGTAATCTTTCTTGGTTATATAGGCCGGAAGACAATATGTGTGTTTTAAGGACTTAACAGATTTGTCGGCCAGATCATGGTGGTTTTACCGGGGGCGGTGGGTCTACAAGGCCGCAGGATTGCGCGCCCTCCCTAACATATTCTTTAAAAATGCAATAGAATTCATAAATAAAATTATGCAAATTTATATTATGTAATTATTCTGTGGCTTCCTGGTTATTTCATGGTGAACATTGTGAAATGAATTATGGGTCTTGTACCTCATATTTACAACGTTCATTTCAATCCACGAAATTAAATATTTGAGCCGCTGTGAAACTGCGGACCTGGTTGCTATGCTAACGGTACGATGCTTGACCAAACGACCACTGTATAAACATTTAGACCGCACTATTTTTTCCCGGGTTTCTATACCATGAGTAGCTAGCTGTATTAGCAGAATTATTTTGGTTACTGTTTCTAATGTTGTTAATGTGTTTTTTTTGAGATCATTTAACAATTATAATAATTACAGGTATAGTTAAACCTTGTGTATTACTGTACCTCTTAAAAGTAAAAATCATCACATAAAAGCGCTGTTGACAGTAAGATCTTGACGGGAAGCGGTAGGCTGTTTGGGGGTGTATCATTTTCGATGAGTGAGTCGGTTACATCTCTCAATTCTTGAGCGAGAGCGTCGAATTGAGAAATGGGAAAGGCCCGTTTAACTAATGTACTTATGACCGCTTGTTTTTGCGACTGACGATGGCGATAAACAGCGTTCTGATAGCGGTTCGTGTGGGTCAGCTTTCGATATACTGTGTGTCTTAGTTTGCCGTTGGGGTAGCGGGACACGAAGACATCTAGAAATGGGAGTAGTTCATCTGATTCAACCTCCATGGTAAAACGTATGTCCGAATGTTGGGAGTTTAGAAAGGTTAGAAAATCGGGTAGAGATTCCTTTCCATGTGACCAGATGATGACGGTTTTAAATGGTAGGATTTGTTGTCCGAACGTTTCCGTGGAAATGTTAGCGGCGATCGCGGATAAACGGGAACCCATGGTTGTTCTAGAAACTTGCTCATAAAACTTACCACAGAATTGGAAATAGGTTCGTACACCGCGCACCCCTATCCAAATTTATAAATACCCTACCCCGCACGACCACAATCATTCTTCTCACAACAGCGATAGAAGATGCAGCAGCCTAAAAGAAGCTCCATGTAACCGAGAGCGAAACGTCGACAGATTCATGCAATTACGACGCGATTTCAACTCAGAAACCTAAATTCTTTAAAAGAAAATTAATGATCATTACATAAAAATTGATTTAAGATTTTTTAATTTCTATAGCACTCTGTTTGTTCACTATATTCAATGCCGTAAAATAAGCAAAGTAATTGATCAAGAATTACTTTTTCTAGAGAGTAAAAGAATAGAAAATTTACGAAGGTGGGATACCCTAATCGGAGTTACATTGTATATATCTGTTCATAGACTTAGCCCAAGAAGTTATATTGTAAGGCGAATAGAAAGCAGTACAATGCGCTTACACTTGCGCAAAAGGCATGTACACTGCCGTTCAGAGAACTTCGGTCGGTTGGTAAAAAACATGAAAAGGTTACAGAAACAAAGGAAACTAAAAACAAAATGCAATTTTATTGTATGTACAGGTAAAAAAGAAAAATAAATAAATAAAAAGTTATTCTGGCCTAATATAACATACTGAACATTATTTTTTTTTTCGTCGAAAAAACCTCCTTTGCTGTTAATCACCGCTCGAACTATTCTAGGCATTCTTTCGATAAGTTTTGTTAAAATGCATTGTGGAATATTAATCCATTCATGTTGCAGAATATTCCGTAAATGTTCTTGTGAAGTTGGGCAAAATTTTCGGATCCTCCTGTCCAGTTCATCCCACAACAACTCTATAGGGTTCTGTGCTTTGTGGGGGGCCATGTCATTACTTTCAGGGTGTGCTGTTCTTCTTGCTCCTTTAGATAATTCTTACACACTAACGCAGTGTGTTTTGGGTCGTTGTCATGCATGAATGTAAAGTTACGGCCTATTATACGCAATCCTGATGGCATCATGATTCTGGAGTATTGCAAAATAATTTTCCTTCCTCGTTACACCCTGCACTCTGCATAAATCTCCCGTCCCAGCAAAGGAGAAACATCCCCACACTAACACAGAACTACGCCCTTGCTTCACTGCAGGCACAATGCAGTTCGGTTTTAGATCTTCGGACATAAACTCGTCGATTTTGCCCAAAAACCTCAAACTTTGACTCGTCACGCCGAAGCACGTGTTTCCAATCATCTAACGACCAATCTAGATGAGAACGGGCCCACTGTAGCCGTTTTGCTCTATTGCCCCGACGTAATAGGGGTTTTCGAATGGCAATGCGTCCATGAAGGTCCGCTTGTTGAAGTCGACGTTTTACCGTACACGCCGTTTTACCGTTCTTCACGGCCGCGATTGACTTCGGCTGCTATTTGTGACGCTGTTAATTTTCTATTGCGTTTGCTTAACAATACAATTCTCAAATCTTCAGCTTTTGTTGTTTTCCTAGATGCTCCAGGACGAACACCATTTTCTATAGTTCCAGTTGTCCGATATCGCTTTATGATGTCATTTACTGTTGAACTTCTCATATTTATTTTTTCAGCAATTTGTCGCCCCGAATATCCTTCTTCAAAGAGCGTAATAATGCGTGAACGTTTTTCTACACTGGTAGGCTTGCCACGTGCCATTTCGAAGTAAATTTTCTTAAAACTTTCGCGCAAAAACGATAGATGCACACCAACGCACGTTTAACAGTAAAATGAAGCAAATTTATATCTTTACGCCTGTGATAAATAAACAAGAATGATACTGCGGTATATTTCCTAAATGTATTGTTCGTTAATAATCCCCAAACGACCCGTTTCAAAAGATCGGTACTTCCGAGAAATTCTTGGAATGATAATAAAAGGGACTTTATTGTGGTTGTCGCAATATTTCTACTTTACATAATAATTTATGGCTTTAATCCATTAGAAAAGAGTGTATGCTTAATATTTTTCTAATTTTATGTATTAGTAATTGTGTACAGTGTGATATAATAGATTTTTATTGTATGACTGAACTTCACTGAACGGCAGTGTACGTAACGTAGGTACTATTGAGCGCTCGATATGACTCTATTGCGATATTTGCGGTAAGTAATTTATGGATACATTTTGTCGCTTTCATGTATCCACGCATGTTACATATACAATTCTATCAAACGATCGAACCATGAATACGAGTGAAATATCAAGGTTGTACGACCATGGCTTACTTCCAGCAAAATACGATAGTGATTTTATTTTGTAGCTGTGAACAGGAAATTGAAGGTGTATACATTTGCATGCGTAATTACTCTAGCGGACCAAAGAAATGCTAATTAAAATCTATTCTACTACTCAATTGTTACGTATAGTGTTAGCGTTACCCTCTCGTTATTAACAAAATTATAGCAACATTTGCGATAAATTTTTGCAATAGAATGCATATTAACAAAATTGAAAAAAAACAAGACAACTGAAAAGTTTGCAGCATTAGGTATGTTTTCAGATTTGTGTCGCTGAACTGCATTCGTTGTGATGAAAAAATGTCCTTATATTTTGCGAATGATCCTTTGACGTCTACGGATATAAGACACGCATAATTAAAATTATCTTTAGAAACAGATAACGGGTCAGATGCACCATCACCAATTTACATTAATTAGGTAAAATCAGAATCTTCCTCGAATTTTTTTACAACACGGACACTCTTTATATCACTTGTAGTACATAGCAATGCGTGTACATCGTTCATAATTTGTACTGACAACGCAACGCGTCAAATAAACCGGCATAATTGTCGTAAATGGTTATTGAATCTATTTCAACGGAAGTATTTTGAAATCTTACTTGGCCTTGCAGCTTCGTCTGGATTGAATGGTAAAACCACAAATTTTATTTGTTCGGAAAATGTTGAATAATAAAAAGCTGCCTTTAACCATGATCCTCAACGTGTGAGAATCGGCTCTGGTGGTTCAGGAATACCGTCTGTGAAGTTCTCGAATTCGTTTGGGAGATTTCAAAAACACTCTTTTAGTATTTGAAATTAATCCATCCACTTCTGGATAACACTTGCGAAACGTTTGTGCCTCAAGATGTAAAGCGTGAGATTTACACGTCACAGGTAAAAGTTGTTCACATTCTTGTTTTATTCTTGCCACGCCATCGTTCATAAACATTAACAGCTGATTAGATGGCACTTCAAATTTCTATAAAATATCCAGCACTACCCTTGTAATTACTTCACCAGTACTGTTTGTAATGTTGGTTGAAGGAGTTCTAGTACACGCACCATAACATGCACAATGGAATTCTTTTTACGATCTGTCGTTTCATCTAGGCTTAACCAGAGCCGTTTATATTTAAAAAGCTACGACGTGTTTCAAGGCGTGCAGCAGGTAGAAATAGGCACTTGTAAAGGATATCTGTTCTAAGAAGTAGGGATAGTACATGCATGTTTAGTTTTAGAAAAAGTTTTTTCTCACATCATTCGGTCACCGGTTAATGATGAGGACCATTCGTGTTCTCGAAACGGCCGTCCCGGACTAATTATTATATTACTATATAATAAATTAAACTTGTGTGGTGCTGAGGTTGCCGATACTTATGTGTTGTTTACCATACTACGCCACAGTCCTTGCTATCACTATTGACTATTGACATCGGATTTGTGTCAGTAGAATAACAGTTTATCGTAAACTTTACAAACTAATTTAGCGCCATAAATTTGAAAATTCGCCGATATACTTTTCGACATTTTCAAGGGATGGTCGCCTTGTGCGCTTCTGTACGCCGGTCATACTATGAATTAAACAAACGACGTTCGACTAACTCGCGTAGAGACCTAAGATGAATTATCACAAAACGTGACTGCTTCGCTTTCTGCATTGCGCGTGATGTTGCGTACTGGATACGGTCCCGATATACAGACACGCTGGATCACTCGCAAATTACAAATTAATCAATTACTGAACTGGTAGGCAACTTATTCTACACAAACGATCTGGAATAAATACGTATAAGTATACGTGGAAAGAATTCACATACTGTATTGATTCAACTATTGTGCGCTTAAAGGACTAAATAGTGTCCAAATTATTCAATCAATTAATTGTTGCATTACTGTAATTTTGATGCAGCAAAAGATGTCGTTAATTTAAATTTTCCCGCCGTTCTGTATGTAAATACATTCAAATTTTGTTTACGTCATTTCCCCCAAATTTTCCAACTATTTGACAGTTGTACCGCAGAAACCGAATACAATGGTGAGTTCATATATTTTCGCTAGAAAATGTGAAATATTTACTTGATTATTGAAAAAAAAACACCTAAATTGTACCCCTCAATTTATTCTTTTTTTCAGGCTAATTATACAGAAGACCAGATGGCCGGTAAGTGTGCAAGAAATTAAAATCTAGGCTACTTAACCCCGCCTTAAATTCTTCTTTACATCTATCTTGTACATTCCTTAGTTTTTCATTGTTGTGTTTTTAATATTTCTTTGAAAAATAATGCATTTCAAGTTAGGGCTATATGTATATGTCAATTTTGGGTTTTTATCATTTCCATTTTGCCAATTTTTATTATTGTTTAATGCAAATAAATCCACCTACAAAGTAAAGATACTTGGAATGAGATAACACTAACTGAATTCAATGAATCATCCATCCACTTGATTTTATCCTTATAAGGTATGTTTTTGAAAGTTAAAGAAATTCAGGTAAGTAGTAATTTAGGTCCAGGTGTTCACTTTGACTGCAGCACTATTGCAGTTTGTTATCTTTAATTTTGCACTAACAGCATGTATCTTTACGAACCCCCTGGTAAACTAACTTTAACATCAGTGGAAGGTGAACTAAGTTCTACGATCTTGTATATATATAAATTGCAAATATTTTATATTTATTGTTTTTTTTTTATAGAATTTCAAGAGGCCTTTCAGTTATTTGATAACCGTGGGGATGGAAAGATTCATATAAGTCAAATTGGGGATGCTCTAAGGGCTCTTGGTCAGAATCCAACTGAATCCGATGTTAAGAAATATACACATCAGCATAAGTCCGATGAAAGGGTCTCCTTTGAAGTATTTTTGCCAATTTATCAGGTACGTTTGAGAGCATGCATATTCCTAATTTTAAAATAGCCATGCATTGACCTTATGTGTGGAAATAGTTTTAGTAAAGCACATGTGTTACAGTAAATGCACAAAGATATCTTATTTAAGGTGTTTTAGCACTGAAAGTGAAAGCTGTTTGGAGAATTCATAGTTAAAATAAATTTAGCACTATTTATAAGTTTAACGTCTTCTTATTTGAAAACTTCGATGAAAGGTAGTACGTTATGGAATCATTGGTGGTATACGGCGAGTTCTGTAAACATTTCATTTTTAGATCATGTAAATATTATTTTTCAAGTATATAGTCAAAGAAAATTTGAAGTCTTGCAATATTCAAAATTTATCATTCCAGTTCATATATAAAACCAAGATAGTGATTTATATAAACAAATATTAAATAGTTTTCATGCAATAGTGTAACATATCGATGTTTACTTAAATGCATGCAACTGTTCACAGGAATTATTATGTTGTACATCATAATCAATTCTACTATAGATTTATTTTTTTATTAGCAGTTGTCATAAACATAATCTTTTTAATCCTCTTGTTAATATTTGTGTGAAAATGTCGATTTGGTATTTCTGGATGTACTTGAGAAAATGCTATATTATTTGCCAAAAGGCGCAAAATATATGTATCGTCATTAATTCGTAAACACTCTATTTTCGTATGTTGCCTTAGGTAATTTTTATTCCTTAATTTTGCTAATCTTATTGAGAATATATTTTCCCGTAAAAGCAAGATAAAAGTTACTATTTTTATTTTTTCAATTATGTGTATTTCTTTATGAGTACTTGTTGATTGCCTTTTGTAACTAATGCGGAAGTACTGTATATTAACATTTGCGACTTGTTACAAAAAACTGTTTTAATATAAACTGGGCGTCGAAATTAATACATCACTGAAAATTGGTCATAATTTCAAAGTTGATTTTCTAGAGATTTGCCAACTTTTTTTTTTTAGTTATACAATTATCTTTAATGGAAATACAACAAAAATGACGCATAGATGTTAACAAATAGGCAACTCGGTAACTGGTACTAACAACTTATCTAGACATTGAAAATACGCTTGTATAAATAGGCAAGCTGCATGATTTTGTTTTTTGCTACAGTTTTGTGTAATGATTACTTAAAAGTACAGAGTAAGGTGTATTCATTCAAATTTCACTGTATTAAGGCTTTTGAACATTCTCAAAATTCAAATCTTAACCACATGCTTTGTTAGACGCAAGGTACAGGGTCGGTATGTATCTTTTATAACTCTTTTCTTTCAAACACTGTCTCGGCGCCAAATATTACGATTTCATGTAATTAATTCCATTAATTAAAAAATAAATTAGCCAATTTTATGTAGGGGCGGATTTCCCTGACTTATCCGATTATAGTTTAATATATGAGTGTTATAATTTATAACACTCGTATATTTCCGCCTAAATAACACAGAAGATTGAAATCCGAGCTCTGTTAATTATAACCGATAAAGTTGCATGGAAAGTAGTACCTTATGCGTATATCATTCAAGCGATTAACATATGGTACATCTCAACTCTGTCGCGATACCGTACATAATTGGTTATTATTTGCTTTTACGTAATGTCTTACTGTTTTGTAGCAAATATCAAAGTCCAGAAGTGCAGATGTAGCTGATGATTTTATCGAAGGCTTACGTCATTTCGACAAAGACGGTAACGGCTATATAAGTTCGGCCGAGTTACGACATCTCTTGACGACTTTGGGCGAGAAATTAACCGACGATGAAGTAGAACAACTTCTGCAAGGACAAGAAGACTCCCAGGGTAATGTGAACTACGAAGATTTCGTCCGATTGGTCATGTCCGGTTAGATATGGTGTAGTATTTTAAGGTGCATTTATTTATTTGTCTAACGAATGAGTATCACTTCTTAGAGTATCAAACCAAGTAATAATGAAATTTTTATTTGAAGTGCCTTCCATTCCAACCTTTTTTACTTTTACATTGGTTGTAATTTAGATGTATTGCTATTGATAGTCGTGTATAAGATCAAAATAAATTTATATAAATATATAAAAGTTTACATTCGCGTGTTTTTTTTTTATTAATTTCGTTGTCATGTATTTTTGTGTAGTTGGAAATACAAATATTTAGTTATCAAAACTTGTTTTTCTACTACCATTCTCAAATTGTTTAGCCATTAAATGAAATTCAATTTCTTCTGGCTACAAAGATATGAATTTTTATTTTAGCGTTGTTTCTTTGTAATAAGCGAAGAAAAATAATCTATTAAGAATGCGTATGTTGATATCCAAAAAAGGAAATATAAAGGCTGTCTAATTATCTACTTTTCAAGGTCTCTGCTTTACTTAAACTGGTTAATGCTCCATATTATTTCTAGCACCCGGTTTAGCTTTACATTAACTTGTATGTTTCACAATGTGAACGCTTTTTCTAATTTCATTTCGAATATAAATTCGTTGTGTATTAATTCTGCAGAAAATGCGCTTGATTTAAAAATATACCCATTGGTATGTAAGATACCGTATGCCCGTTCAGCATCTTAAACTATCTTTCAAAATATGTAAAAATAAAACGTAACCGTTTTCTCTATAGTGCTGATTAAAATGAAATCACAATATTGGTGTAAAGAATAGTGCATCGGATTTCTTATTAAATTAAAAAAATCGCGGTTACAAAATTCGGACGGACAATTGCACTATAGGGGAAACAATTGAATTATTGTTTGAAGTAGCTGATTATTTTTCTAGTCTACGTGTTCTGAGAAAGACCCGACACGTAGAAAAAGATACAAGGTGGCAATCTCATTTGTTGGCAAACTCCTCATTACGAAGGGGAGACTTTAATCGAGCTGAGATGGACATTGCCATGGAGTATGCAAGCTCATATTACCCGGAAGCCATGCTAAACACCATAAAGTGAAAAGCAAAAAGTAATCTATTTAAAAATTACTTATTTACATCAACATCTTTAAAAGATACAGAGCCAATTACCTAATGGCCTGTTTTGGGAGATCTTGTACACATAGACGACCATTTGCGGTATCTTCAATGGTTTGTGAGGCAATACGGGGGCAATACAAAGGTTTCAGATACATGAGAATTATGAGATACAAAGCTTGTGAGTAAAATCGGACCCTGAGAATTGATTCCCGCCACCCTCATTTACCTATCTCGTTTAGTCGATAGTCGAACTGATCGCGCTGTTTCTTTTACATTTCTGTATCGTTTGTTTTAGGTAGTGGATCGTGTTGTCCTAGTTGATACAACTCCATTTTCCTTCAACTATTGGAGTAGGTTATAACTTAAAAAATAATAAAAAAAAATTAAATGAAAAATAATAGTCATGGTCCTCGGGAATTGAAGTATCGGCTACCAAGGGCGAGTCATTGAATTTCAAACTAGCTGGTCATATACATTTATCTGAAAACAGTATCCAGTTTCGAGACCCATTGTTTAAACCAACCTCTTTTATAAATTGTTTGAGATAATCATGGTCGTAATAACGGACCATCTGTTCATCAACGCTAAGTCCTTCTGAAAAAACACCGGATTTCAACAAGTTTTTGTTCAACTTGTCAAACAGAGATCCGATTTCAAAGAGCTTATTCCGCTGTTCATTTGATAGTAATTTCAGCATTATTCGCAACGTGTGAGAATTCCTTTATTTTTAAGTATCGGTTACAGCACATTTCTTTAAATAATCTTTTGTAATAATCATTCTCAATACTTAAGATTTTAGTTTCGTCAGATTTGAATTTATGATTATCTAACGCATGTTTCGTTACAGCAATAGTCCCAAAATTTTGTGTGTTTGATCTATATAAACTTCTTTATTTACAATTTATTTTGTATGTGTTTGCTTATTCTAGTTTCTAGGTTCTTTAGTTTGTGTGGAAAAGGTTTTATTTGTACAACTTGCCCTATGTGCAGTTGTAATATTATACTGTTTTAATAATTCCTGCAATTGTTATGAAAATTGTTCTGTATATGGTATCACCACGTATTTTTTTTTCTTTCTTTTTCTCTTTGTTTTAATTGTATTTAAAATTTTTTAATCAATTTATTTAAAAATTGAATTGGGTAATTATTCTTTATTCATATTTTTTTTCTGATTAATTTTGTCACTTTTCGAAATCCTTATATAAGTACATCCAAATGAACTTCAACCAAGAGGCCACCAAATATTGTAAAGGATACAGCAAAAACTTCAGAAGATTGGGAAAAGAAGAACAAAAGCTAACGTTTCATGTAAGGAGTAGACGACTCAACCTAATCCCGGTTTTTATAAAAATAAAAACGAAACAGACTACCTAATATTCAACCAGATTGGTTACAAAATATGACAAAAACAATAATGCCTAATAATGTTAAACTAACTCCAAGTAATTAATAACTCTGGGTTCAGGAATTTAAATTCAGAAAAGCGTTTGTAGATATATTTTAGGGGTGGAACATCGAAACCAGTGACGCGTAAAGAATATGGGGCTTCTTCTGAAATGTTAACAGCTGGTCAAAATCGTTATAAGCAGATCAGAGTTGAGGGAAAACTAGTGATGGTTAATGCAAATTAAGAAGCTCTTTGGAAAGCGCAATGGTCTGAAGTGTTCGTATTAGTGTAATTTTTTCCGATCATGGCGATAATTTCTTTTAACTGTTAAGGAATTTTCATTATTGATTGCTTTCAGGCATTTTTTCTAAGAATTATATGAATCGATAAAATTGTGTTTCAGTGCCTGCTACTCATAAAGTTGCTTTTAAGATACTTGAATTGTTTCCCAAGTCTTTAAACGTAGCTTGCTGTTGTAAATGGGTGATTGCTAGGACAAATCAAAGATGTTAGATTTGAAGTATTTATTTTAGAAGACTGTTCGAAGAGTGATTTGTATCATTTCTAATAAAAGATTTTATCCTATTTGTTAAAATTGTTAATTTGCTTTGGGGAAATTTAGGTCTTCTAAAACACAGAAATAACATCTTGCTGTAGACATTTATTGATTTATAGATGACAAGTATACTTTTAACACCAATATATTAGTTTGATATGTAATATGATATGTATTTATCTCGTAACACCGAGAGTCTTTGCGCACAGACCATTTTCAACATCTTACTCTACTACGTGCCTAAATTCGATATTCATTAACATCTAGTACAGATACGTAAATAAGTAATATATATTGTTGTTTGTCTAAACAGATGCTCGAATTTGTGGTTCATATATTAGCGAATATTGAAAATGTTCCTCATTCCGCGCGAAAAGAATTATAACATCACAGTTAGACGGTTAACTCTGATGTATGTTTGTGTTCTACGAATGCACACAGACATACGCGAATAAACGCCACACTAAACCTAAGATATGTTTTCAATATTTTCTTTGTTTTCGATAAAATTTAAACTACAACTAGGCCAGACTGAAAACTCCTCAAAAACATCTTAATTACTGGAAATACTATAAATACCTCAGCCAATAGTTTCTTTGTTATAATATAATTTATTTCGTACATCTTTTTATATTTTGTAAATTTAATAGATTCTTGATAAAGGTCTCGTTACTCAATACTATATATTATTAATTATCTTTACTTATTCCTGTCGAAATTGAGCTGCACGATTTTGCGGAGGGCTCCAACATAATATGCTGATAATAAATAGAAACGGTATAGAAAATAATTCATCGGTTACGAAAAAATCGGTTTTGCAACTTCGTACGGCTCATTTACAACTGAATATGTAAAAATACGCATCGGACTTTTGGATATGACTTCAATTAGTGCATTTGTCTCTTGAAGGCGGTGAAACGAGTTAATCGCTTTTCGCCGGCGGTGTGTTGAACTGCGTTTTTCACTTGATCTGCGGCAACGGGTCCTATGCACACCAAAGGATCTTTGAAGTAAGAGCATACCTATAATAATAAGAAATAGCAAATTACACGCTTGTTGGCGAAAGCTTCGGAAACTTACTTTTCGGGGTTGTTGCCTGTGGCGTCTTTGTAACTGGCAGCAGAGACCTCTGGAGATATCGCATTCACTTGACATATTGCACAATTCTGAATACTGTTTGTCTTGCTGCACCGGGGGTCTACATATCCTAGCCGATATGCCTTGATCCCCTTCCGAACATACTAATCCAGATTCACAATCGCTATCTCTTCTGCACAGCTCGCCAATTCTCCGTCCATATGCATAGACGCAAGTGCCTACAGCTGAAACAATCGGTAATAAGAATCCTTTAATATTTTCTACAATACGGGAGGTTCACTGGTTTGTATATGGACTACAGGAGCAGAAATTATTTTACTCATATTCAATTTCTGTTTATATAAAGAGGAACAAACAGTTGAACTATTGAATTTAGATGTGTTATAAGTTGTCATTGTTTTTGCAGTTCTACTTGTATATCTATGAATGATTGCGTGTTAAACTTAAAAAATAACATCTCTACTGCACGGTCATAAGTTGTACATGGTCTTTCGCAAATTTGGAGAATTTGGGCATTTTGACAACAGTTAGCACGGTAACTCAACGTGTGCACGACGCCAGAGGCGAAACTAACTGAGCCAGAAGCAGTTGATCACGGAATGGTTTAACGAATATTTTTGCGTACAAAATTATCAGTAATGAATTTAGCATGCTTTTGTTACAAAATTTGAAAACGTGACAATATTATTCTTGGTGTCAGCGTAGTGCTGACACCAGTCGTAAAAGTCTACGGATCATTGCACATTGTAGTAGTTTCCAATCATCTTCTGTAGCTAATGCCAGTAAACATGTTGACTAACAGAAGATAATAAAACAGACAGAATAGGAATTATATTTTGCTACAGTTTAAAATATTTTTCGGTATTCAATTGTGAATGTATTTTACTTAGCATGTACAATAAGCTAGTGAAATCGGCCCCTATATAGATTTTATAATTTTTTTTTCTCAAGTAGCTTTATATATAATATCGAAGTTTGTTCAGTTTCAACAGTACAAAGTTCCCGAGTAAGTAATTGAAAAAAAAAAATAAAAAAACTTTCGTTAACCTATATGTCTATTCTTTTGAGTTCGTAGTATGTTGTGGTTATTGTCAATGGTGATTATCTATAATTCTTTGCCGATCCTAGATGTACCTCAAGCAAATCAAAAAAATAAATAAATACGTTACTATATTTTTTTATATGTTGTACTTGGGCAGACCACGATTTCTTCACCAACTATACTTAGTACAAAGTCAAACAACAAATAAAAAGTACCACTCGATATAAGGGTATAACGTAGATAAAAAATATATTTTGTGCAACAATGCAGATATTGGATAAAAATGAAATAATCAACATTTTTATAGTTATTACTTCTAACTATCAAAATAAGATAATATGGTCATTATTTTGACGTGTTGTTAAACGTGTTACGTAAGACAAAAATACTAATAGATCCCCTCATACGTTATTATTTTTTTGTATATTGCGTCGAAAGAGCACGTCTAACAACATATAATCATTAAATCAAATATAATGACCACGAGAATGTTGGTTATTTAAATTTTATACAATAACTGCGTTATTACACATAATATATTATTTCTTATTATGCCTGTTGTAACGAGTTGTTGTACTTTTTATTTGTTACTCGGATATGTACTAAGTATATTTGGTGAAAAAAATCATAATGCCTCCTCTCCCTTCCCAAGTGCAACATAAAGCGTGGAAGGAAAGTAACGGATAAATTTATTATCCTTGTTAATATATATTTTTTTTTTTAAATGTCAAAGGGGTACAGCGATTTCAATTATTTTACTTTACACTGAATTGTTGCCATCTTGTTACGTCATTTGTTTTTGAAGTTATGACGTCATCAAATGTTTTTTTAAATGTCTACTTATATTTTTTATTATTAATTTTAGTAGTACTTTTTAAACCAATTTTAACTGTATAAAATTATCCTTGAAAAAAATTGAGAAAAACAGTGTCAAAGTTCGAATATCACAAATTAATTAAACGCAGTTAATATGTAGTTAACAAACAAGAATCGATAGTTACACCTGTTAAAAGTAAGCAATAACATTATTGTCATTTGTTTGTTCTAAAGTAGATTTTACCTTTACTAAGCTCCTTTGTCAATAAAAATGTCACAGTTAAGTGAGAAACAAATAATTGAAGTATTAATGATGATCGATTATGGCGACAGAATCAGGTCACATCAAGAAGTGTGTCAGACTTTTTGGAGATAACTGTCCAAATCAGCCCATAAGTCAATCTGTCGTTAGTAGAATCGAAAACAAATTTAGAGAACACGACAATGTAAAGAATCTTCCAAAAAGTGGACGTCCGGTGGCATTAAATGGAGATGCACAAATTGACGTGCTTTCAAAAATCGAAAATAATTCACATTCAAACTAGCAGAAATATCGCTTTGGACTACAATGTAAGCCATACTTCCGTTTTAAAATTTTTGAAAGTTCAAAAATTTCTACCCATATAAGTTACAATTGGTCAACGAGTTGGTAGAAGATGACTTTCATCATAGACAATAATTCTGAGAACAAAGGATGGAAAGTTGTAATCGCGATCCAATGTTTTCCCAGGGTGTTTTATTTTCGGATGAAGCAACATTTTGTTTAAACAGAACGGTCAATAGCCGAATTGGTGGTTATTGGGCTCGGGAAATTCCTCATTGGATACAGAATACTCAGTATCCTCAGAAAGTTAATGTATGGGCAGAAATTATTGGGGACTATATTATAGGCCCATTCTTTTTTGCAAATAATTTAACTAGAGATACCTAGAATTTTTGCAGTTAGATGCCTGCATTAGCTGTACTGTTTCTCAGTGCAAACAATCCTGAACTACCAAACTATGCAAATAATGTTCGACGCTATTTGGACCAAGTCCACGAAGATGGATTGGAAGAAGAGGTCCGATGGAATGGTAGGTCTCCCGATTTGATGCCTTTAGACTTCTTTCTGCGGGGGTACTTAAAAATAAAGTATAAAAATCGACCACGTAATTTAAAAGATCTTAAGCAAAGAATTCGACATGATGATTCGTATCACCTCAAACTCTTCAAAATGTAAGAAATAAATTTTATAATCGCCTTGGATATTGTCAAATGGTATAAGGTCGTCAGTTTGAACATCTA
This sequence comes from Marronus borbonicus, assembly GCA_902655005.2. Classification (NCBI taxonomy): domain Eukaryota; kingdom Metazoa; phylum Arthropoda; class Insecta; order Coleoptera; family Scarabaeidae; genus Marronus; species Marronus borbonicus. The sequence continues at coordinate 7,370,375 of LR737384.1, read as the reverse complement.
GTATAGTGAAATTAAAAACTGCTACTTCTGTGCTTATTTGCAATTAATTTTATTGTTAAAGTTTTTTTCTGGTCAATAACTTTAGATTCTTTTTATTCCAATATTCGAACTTTGACACTGTTTTTCTCAATTTGTGTAATTCAAGTGTAACATATTGATAATTTTATGCCGTTGAAAACGAAATAAAAAGTACTACTGAAATTAATAATATAAGTTGTCATTAAAAAACATATTTGATAACGTAACAATATGACAACGATGTAGTATAACGTAAAATAATTGAAATCGCTGTACCCTTCGAGATTAAAAAAAAATAAATACTAACAAAGAAAGTTACTTTCCTTCCACACCGTATAAAAAAATTAATTAAAGTATTTACTTCTTTTTTTGACTTGCTTGGAGCACGACAGACAATCACCATGGGCAATTATGTACTACAACTAGGAACTCATAGATTGGCGAAAAAGATTTTTTTTTTATTTCAATTATTACTCGCCAAGTTCAAACTTTATAAACTTAGCAAACTTTAATATTACGTATAAAGTCAATTTAGAGAAGAAAATCGATGTCACTAATTTCACTAGTTTATCCGGTTACAGCCTTTATAATTACCAAGTTTGAAAACAAAAGTTTGGGAAGAATAAGATTGAATTTCAAAAAGGAGCGTACAAAATTTGTATATTGTATTAAATTTCAGACTGAAGAAATTGGTATACTTCTGGATATATTCTGGTGCATTTTCACATCATTGATGTGTAGATAGTAGCCACCAGACCCTAACCAAATTAAGGAGTACATCTTTTTATTATATTCTTTTATTTGGAATTTCGGAAATTACTTATGGATTTAAAATATTGAAATCATGCTAAAACATTGAATTCTACAGTAATTAATGTTAATTCTGTTTATTACATATTAGATATATTTTAGAGTTCTTTTTTTATGTAGAATCTCTACTAAGTTTACCAAATTTATTGTATTTTCACTCGTTTAAACTAGAAAAAATGTTTTAAAGTACGCATCTCATCGAAATAAAAAAGGGTTCAATAGCTGTAACTAAATCTCAAGAATTATATTTTCTGTTGGAAACAGGTACAAACCCGGTTGGCTAATTATAACTTTGGATTTATTTGGATTATTTAGCCTGAAAACCTGAGCGGTTTTCTTCCTAACTTTCGACTCCCACTATTGCTTTGATCATGAACTGAAAACATTTAAAAAAATCTTTTCCTTTAAAGCTTACCGGTAGATCGAGCATTTTACATTAAATGAGAAACTTTTCAAACACATCAAAGGCAACAGCACAACGCCCAAGTAACAACGAAGAGGTAAAAAGTTAAATTGTGTTTGAAATAGATTTTTCAAAGGTATCACGTTCATCGGATTTTAAATTATTCGAACGAGCATCATTTTTAAATTCGTGTCATGACCAACTACCTCGTGTATCAGTGAAGCATATCGTACGGAACATTTCGAAACAACCTACCTCCATCAACGTCAATACAAACTTGCGCCGGGCAGCAATGCTCGTTTGCAGTGCAGGGACGTTCATAACACGGATCCTCATCCCCTCGGTTAATTTCGAACTCTTCCAGGATGCCCTCGTCGCCTCCGCCGATTCGCTGAAATTGGTATAACGGATTTAGCAGAAAGGCCTGTTTTTCTGTCCGCCTACGTGTATAGTGCGAATGAATTGTAAGGACGTATTCCCGTCTTGCGTACTGTTATCTACTTGCGTACTCTGGAGACTTGGCTCTGCCGGATTGCTATTGCCAAGAAAATCCGGTGCGTATGATTTTTCAATTTAATTAAATCTAATTTGGAAAGCAAACACGCCCATGGTCAGCAAGGCACGCTATGAATTTCTTTTGATTACATCTATCAAATTTTATCACGAAACGTACTTATTACTAAAAGTACCATTACGAGTAGCGTTGCCCTTTACTTACATTTACTAATTCCTAATTTGGATAGTGTAGTCATAATTAAGAATGATAATAAATGAAATAAGTGTTTTCTTAGAGGCAACGTAGGCTATCGACTTTTTTCACTCTACCTTTCATAAATTTATACTTACGCAGAGTTATTATGGATTATTTTATCGACTTTTAGTTGTTCGAAAGTTTATTCATCTTCGCAATAAGCCTGGCAATATATGAGGATGGTATGAGAAGTGTTCGTGTTTGGAAACGGATGGCTTTTTGTGTCAAAATCTGCATTACTTTCTGCCACGACTGCCATCAGATATTAGTTTAATGAATTTAGCTTAAGCGTAGCGGAACATCAGTCTTTTGATGAGGAGCGATTATGTCGTTCCAATGAGGTGGCTACGGGCGATATAATCAATAAAGTTCATGATATCATGTTAGCAAATTGCCGGGTGAAGATTAGAGAGATTGCTAATATGGCAAACATCTCAATTAAACATGTGCAAAACGTCCTTCCGGAAAAATTGTGTATGAGATAGCTATCGGCGAAATGGGTGGCGCGTCTGCTCACGATTAATCCAATCCAACTGGTAACTTCAAAGCTGTGTTTGAACTTATTTAAGTGCAATATGAAAGAGTTTCTGCGGCGTTATGGGACTGTAAATGAGACCCGTATCGTTACACCCTGAAACGCGAAGACGATTCCATCAGCCGGAAAAATTATAGCGACGATTTTTTAGGATTCGCAACATATAGATTTGATCGATTATTCTGGTTTATTGGACTAATTTGATGCTGAGTTACAGAGAGAGAGACCCCGCATAGCGAAGAAAGAAATTCCCTACCGTTTATCATTATTATTTTCTAAACTTTCAAGACCATCTTCAAGACACTTTTTAAGAAGTTTATCATTATTGTTAACATATTATAATTAAGCACGAAGACATTCATATTACTTACAGCGATGGAATTTCCATGTCCTCCGTATCCCATGTTTGCCAGCATTTCCGGGGAGAACCTGTTAAAAAGGCCTCCCCACGCGTCGGCGTATTTCCCTAACAAACAAATGGCCACCATAGCTATTAATCCTTTCATTATTCTCGCTCTGAAACAAAAGGACGCGAATGTAATCAAAACGTTAACGGGTTGAATGAAGTTTTGGCGTTATAATTAATTTAGCAGCCTTTGTTATGAATATACTAATACATGCAGACGTCGTCTTTACTTTTAATTTATTTATAACAAAAATACATTTCTGAAACGTAGCATGTGATGAATGCTTTTAAAGTACTTTATTTCTTGTCACAGTGGATATTAAAATCTAAACGAAAAATTATTATGGCGAGTGCGTAGTTGGCTGTGTTTCGATCAATATTTTTTTCTGTACTTATTATGGAATGTATACCTGCTGCGTAAACAATTTTCTTGAACTTGAATTAAATTATTTTGGTAAAACGTAATTAAATATACGTTGTGATTGGAAAAGTGTATCAATTTATCTTCAGTTCCTTTTCATTTCTTTCAGTTCCGAGGCCAAGCAGTGCTGATGACTTCTTTCCTCAGACTATTCTCCAGATCGGTATTTTATCTTGGTTTTACACATGTAGTAAGATAGAATTTTGTTAAAAAAGAGTCCAGAACAACTTTAAGTGAGTGAAGCAAAAATTATCAACGGAAATCAAAATTATACTTATTTATTTCAAATTTATACTATATATCTTATCGTATTCGGACAAGCATATGCAATGATTAAATTTGGGTTTTTTTCTCATGGTAATCAGCCTATTTCCAATGTACTTGGCACTACCGTGTCTGTGCACTTTCACGTGTTCACTATGGAACCGGAAGGCATGTTAATGGTTTTTCAGTAGTCAAGGGTGTTATTTGGTTGAAATGGAAATAGTTCTTTGAGTTCTTCCGACTTTTATTGATGGATGGGTTCGTCACACCTTACCATTTTGTCACTTATTTTTACATGCTGTTATGTTTCTTTGTCTCGTTTATTATTTTTTCCATACTTTTTTATTTTTAATTTTGTCCCTCCAATTAGTTATTCCCATGGCTTACTTGATCTTCTATTCTGATTTCGGGTCTTTCTTTTGGTCTATTTTCTAGTATTTTCTGGTATTTTCCAATTTATCTTTTTGTGACTTGTAATATGTGTTGAGTCCTGATGTCATTCTTTGTGATATTTCAGGCTTTGATCATTTGTAGTACATATTATAGTTGTGGGAGCTTGATGAAGTTTGTATTCTCCTACTTTTATTTGCCGTTTACCCTTTACTTTCTTTTCTCTGTTCTGTTTCGTTTTCTATTGGTTTATCCGTAGTTCCCTTTTTTTGTTTCATCACTAAATCAATCTCATGAGTCGAATAATCACGAGTCTGTCTAGTCTCTGCTAATTTCGTGAAGCGCACGGAAAGTGGCAAACTTTATTCATCACTTATCTTCTTTATCTACCATCTCTTCTAGACTTTTCCTGCCTCGTGCTATTACGGAAATGTCGTTCACATACGCAATTACTTGTACTGTTTGCTAATATCCCTTGATACATTAGTTTCGTTTGTATGTTAATGCGTTGCTTATGGATAATTTAATTTCTTCATATATACGTAGCAGCTTTCAAGTATGAAAGCTGACGACAAATATAAAATATATGGTTTGAATTACTCAATAAAATCGAAAAATTTTTCCAAGTATAAATAATCTCATAGCATCTTGCAATGTGGAGATAATTATTGAATGAGACTCTTCTGAAAATTAACCCTCTCGGGGATTAGGTATCGGAACGAATTTTGTTATTTACAATTTATCAGTGCCAAGACGAGTATACAGTTTGATTAAATAGAAAATAATTATATCCCTTTCAATTTTCAAGTTTATTTCCCACAATAGCAAAATTCTTACTCTCAGTAGCTCTCCAAAGTAGAATATTGTTCAAAATCCTTCTACTCTTTTAATATATGATCAAAACGGCGTCGAAATAGTGGTTGTTTGTTAGATCTTGTTTTTTAAATGAATAAACGCCAACATATTCAATTTTATTATATTCAAACATTATGTGGATTTTACCTTAGTCTTGCTTCTATTAACTTCAAGAATATCGTCAACCGGGGCGACGACCTAAGATATTACATTTTGGTTCAAGGTTAGTAGGTAAACTACCCCTAGGACTCTTTGTAAGTCAATAGTGTTCCGGTGGTAGAATCGTATATAAATATGTTTTGTGTATGTAGAATCGGTATGTGATATGTCTTGGACGGCTCCAGATATGAAGTCCTTTGTCTAAGGGTTTTAAGTAAACTACCCTTGGACCTTTCGCAAGGCAACTGTATTTTAATGGTAGGACGACATATGAATGCGAATTTTATATGTCGCATCTGTGTTTGATAACATTTGAACTTCGGTCGATATGATTTTTTTTCTATTTCTCCAAAGTGCTGCTGTACTACGGCCGCCACTGGATGTTCGGGTATCATCGGAAAAATTGGGTGTTATCTTTGTCAGCTCTTTTCACGCCGGTAAAAGGCTGCCCAGAAGAAAATTTGCAAATTTACTTTTTCTGCTGTTTCGAGGTTACGTTTGAAGCAATTAAATTTATGTGATTTTCTTAAATTAATTATGTTTACTACGGTATGAGATGTGATTAGATAAACATCAACACAGCTAAATATTTTAATTTTTAGTAGGTGCTTATGATAACTCATCGTTAAGCAGTTGAACGTTGGCAGGGTTTTATATGATGCAGCTCAGAAGAAACTCCAAGCGGTATAGAGCGAAATGTCGGTACGCTGATGTATATTCAGTATTGCCAGATGAAATTATTTAAATTCGGGAGATAACGGAGAAAAAATCAGGAGAAATAAGGAGAAAAACATGAGATATTGTTTTTTTTTCAAGTTATCTGGGTTGGTTGCTTTTTTAAATTGGAAGAAAACACATACGCGAAACGATCTTAATTAATAGCATTAATATAATGCAACACAAGAAATTAAATAGTAAATTTTAGGGAAATTTCTTTTACCAACACGAAAAAACTCAGTGTCGCCATTATTAAAAAATGAATTTTATTACGGTTAGACCATTATTCAATTTCATGGTGCAGTCCATACGAATACGATTTTTCGTCAGAATCGCCAACTTAAGTTGCCAGCGAAATTTAAAAATGTTTACTGGAATTGGAAACTGGAAGCGTTTTAATAAATATTGAAATATTAAGAGTAATATAAAGGTGCCACTCAAATGGTTGTATTTAAAAATTTTAACCGCAAAGGTTTTGATTTTTACGTAAATATATAATTTGTGCCGATGGGTAGCGAAAAATAACTGGTTTAACCATTTAAATGTTAAGTTTCAATTTAACAGAACGCACGAAAACATATTTCACAAATTAGATGTACTTTTCGATTAGGTCATCATAGATACATTTTTAATGTTGGCTATTGATTGACCAATCAGAAATTTAAGCCAACTGCCACATGCTCACAGTTACTGGTCCAAATGCAATAATTTTGATATAAAAAGTATAATTGTATTTTACGTTAGTGATTGTAGTTTTTCGCACTAAAAGTTATTTATTGGACTCTTGTTTTTTGGAGGAAAAAGGTCACAAGGGCCCCACAATAAAATAGAACCAACAATAAGCACATGCCAAACTGGAACACTTTCCAACGTAAATAAGTTATACCATAACAATATATTTTCTTATTTCTGATCAATTAACTTCAACCTAAATCGTTTTAAAGTGAAAATTATGCATCTTAAAATGGGTGATCGGCTTCACTCTAAGCTCGGATCCAGTCACCAATCGATAGCATAAGCTTCAATGAAATTGTATTTTTAATTGCATTAAAATATAATTATCTGTTCTTCAGTTATCAGTTATTGATGGGCTTCACCCCGGATGACGGTAAATCTGACGTTTTTCTCAAGTCAAAAAGGTTTAAATCTCAAAACTAGACACTTACTAAATCTTAAATTAAATTTGATATGCTTGCTGAAATATTTCCTCAATATTAATATGGAAGGAAAAAAGTTTCATTCCAATAAAACTTTTTACGGCCGTATATCTTCATAAAGAAGACCGTGCAACTTTCGTAGGTAATTCCCAGGACGAACTCCCACCTGGAGTTACAGAATGAACTCTATAAGGATTATAAGCTTATAAAAACGCGTCATATGCGAAGTTTTATACTTTTCAACATTTATACTATGCAACAAAGCTTATTACACCCCAACGATTTGGTCTATACTCCTAAATTAAATTTTATATTACGCGTTGTTGCTGTTGCAATTAAATATTTTATTTTTAATTTAACAAAATTCAATTCTAAAGGTATGATTTTTTTACTTTTTTTTGCATGCTTCATAAAATATGAAAATTATCTTTCTTTTGACTTCGGTTTGAAATTTTTCATTATTTGTTTTTGCTAAATAAGATCCGAGATCCAAGGTATAACATAAGTATTTGTTACAAACATTAGATAAGTTACTATCTATATGTGCCAAAATGCGCGCGAAAAACTAAAAAAATTAAAACTAATAAAGTTTTGTTACTTACTACAAAATTCAGATGTAACATAAATGATTTGCAAAACATTCAAAATAACAAAGAAATTCAAACCTCTATTTTATTTAAATATTTTTTTGTTTATTTAAATGAACTTAGACTTTTGTTTAAATACAAGAATTGTAAAATACTGAAAAGTTATAATGAAATGTGTGCAGAAAAATTCAATAGGGATATGCATAGAAATAACTTACCTTACCTCGTTCAAAGTATGTTAATAAAGAGCGGTTGTACACAGAGTTGAAAGCTTTATGTGTGTAATATCAAAGCACAGGCTCTGCTGGAATTTTTGAATGACTTGATTACAACACCGTACTGCAGTTGACTCGATCTATATAAAGGCATTCTATTATATGTGAGTTTGTCGGTTAACTTCGGCTAGGATCGGGAAGGATACGACGGATCCTACGTTGTCCTAGGTGGCCATATTCCGCTTAAAAGCGAGATTTAGAAGCTTTTCGAGCGAAACACTCATACCATTTACATTTGAACTTGTTGCTCAATAATTTTTTGTTTGTCGTAATCCAAAAGATTACAGGAAAACTAGTTAGGTGTCTAGAGCAGTTAGTGCAGGATCTAACTGCTGTTGTGGCAATAAGACAAACCGTATATGTGATTCCACTACGAAATGAGGTTCTAGACGATTGGTTTTTAGTACATAATATAATTTCTGAGCGAATGGCTTTGAACTTAAGAGAAAATAAAAGATGAATAAGTTAATTAATAAGTTTTCATGTAGTAGCTCTGTTCTTCTAGTAAACCTTATTGTCAGGCTCTTATCGCTGTTAGGGTTTCATTATCATAGGCGGTGTAGAGAATTAGGAGACAAAGTTTTCAGAAAAAAAAACATTGGAAGATAAGTGTTGCACAACACCAAATTATCTCCACTTAGACACAAATAGAACATCCTGCATATAATTACGTTTTTGGATGCTACTCTTCAACTCGTAGCGAATTTCTTCAATATTCCTTATATCCACCTATCTTAGTTTTCGAAATAATTGAAATAATTTAAGATTTTTGTGAAATTTCCCTGTTTTTTTATGATTATTATTATGTACGTCTTGGAGTTTTCGAAAATTTAATTAACAAAACACTGCGACGAAATATTAAAGAGTTTCGTTTTCCCGAAGATACATTGAAATCAGTGTGTAAACATTACCTTTTAGGTACAATTCGAACGTCTACTCTAAGTAACCATCATGTCCTTCCATCATGCATTGCCTAGCAATTTAAGAGGCGCCTTTAAACAATATATAACCGAAATAAGCGGGCAAATATTCAAAGTTGAGCATAAAACGAATAGATTTATTTAAAGCAAGGCATTCCAAGCTTTTTCAGTAAGGATATATTGAAAGCTGTTCAAAGAATTTCCTAATTTTGCTAAATAGAAATACTAATTAATTCAAAAAAAATTATAGATGATTTTTTTAAGGCAATGTATGCATGGACATTACACGAAGCATTGTTTCCATAAAAAAATACAGCATTGCAATTTGCAAGAACGAAAGCGTAGTTGGCTTCGATAGATGGTGAAAATTGTAAGCATTGATTAAATTTTACAGATTATTCTCAATAAATAACTTTATGAAATTAAAGTAAATGAAATAGTGTTTCACCATGGCATTCTACGCGTTAAAAGGGCGTTCTATTTAAAAAAGGGTTTTCATTGCCATCTTGTACACGTTATTTGATATAAAAAAATTTCAATGCATTATCGAAAAAATGAAATAGTTAATCAAATAAAATTTGGATCGATACTCTGGCGTGTAGGGCGTTTTAAATATCGGCCGTTGTGGATACATTGGCTTTTCGCAAAAATCTCAAATTATTTCTCAATTATTATTAGTATTGTCCCAAAAACGAAGATACAGGGGAGTAAAAAAAACATCTTTATGTGTAAAACTCATTTTATTTTTCAACGTTAGTCTCCTTTGAGGTTGATACAATTGGGCCAACATTTTTCTATCTTTTCTACCGTCTAAAAGATACAATTTCTCTAACACTACAAGATAAGCGTTTGAGCTAAATCGTTTAGCGCCGAGTCATTTTTCAATATTCGGAAATACAAAATAAATCTGGCGAATATGGTGAGTGCGGAAGCAATTCGTATTCTAACTCGTGGAATTTTGATGCATGCGCTAAATGCGATCGTTTTTCTTTCAGAGCGTTGTTGAAACGATCGAATAAGTTGGCATAACACTCGTCATTAAGTGTTTTGGCTTTCTCAAAGTAACCAACATGGATCATGTCGCGTACATCCCAAAACACAGTGGTCATATTCTTGTTGGCCGACATAGTGTACCCTGCATACTTCCATACAATTTTGTGTAGTTCGGAACATGTCTCCAAATAATTTTTATTTCGTAACTTTTTCTGTGCCCACGGATGAGTTCGGAGGAGGAAAAACGTTTTCATTTGTAGATTTAGAAGAAAATCGTTCTTTATAAGAACATCTGCTTGTCTTGTAACAATTTCGAATACCAGATTTGTGAATTTTGTGTATCAAATATGGTACAAAGTATTCGATTCCCTTCTATCGTACAAGCCAGTATTTAGAAAATTTATGGGAAATATGGCCGTATTTGTGACGTTCGTGTACAAATCTTGGACAAATAATTCAAATTTATCCTTAAATATTTAAAAAATAAGTAGAAAAGCTTTTTCCGAAGTTTCCAACCAAATCAACAAGATTTTGTTAGCTACATTTTTTTCTTTGGTTTCTTACCATAAATAAATGCATTTATCCACAAATAGCATTGCTCTATTACGTTCTACGATGCTTACGACTCGAACGTTATAATGGAATGCTGCATAGCTAGACTGCCACACCCAGCAATTTTTTTTTATGTAAACGTGAAAGCCATAAAAAAAGATTATTCGGACTAATGATTGACTAAATCGGCTTCGGACAGCTCAAGAAACTTTAGGCTACAATCGACACGTTGTTCCTTCTGAACCGCGGATCTTCAAAATATTAGTTTTTGGAGTTCCTGTGTGTCCCAATATCCCTTTAGCCTTCAGCTGTCGATCACTCACCCCGATTTCCTCGATCAATTTGATGTTTTCTAGTGTCACCACAGTAACGGGCCCTCCTTCGCGTGGATCATCTTCAAGAGATTCTCTACCCAACGAAACAATTTTGACCAGGTACCATCGTACGCAACAGTTAAACAACCGTGGCATACTATGGTGCACAATCTTTGTAAGCCAGGTTCATTCGCTATTTAATTTCGGATGGTATATTTTTTTTCAAAGACGAGAAATTTTATAACTGCTCAATTTTTTGGACACTGAGAGTTTACCATACGTCTTTAATTGTCTCACTTAATTGAGCAATGGCTATAAACTGCCAGATTATTATTTGTGTTAAGTAAGGATAGATCTGTCAAATCGTGGCATTTGTTTTTGATTACCTTCTTATTAGATAAAGCAAATGCCCATATAAATATTGGATGCGTTCGGTCGCGCAATCCATTTTCGCATGGTATATGACTTCATACTAGTATTTGAGATTTGCAAATTATATAATTAATAGTAATTATTGCATCTTAAATATGTTCCATACAAGTCTGATGGCATTTATCTTCTTCACGGTACGAATTATACCAATTTAAATTAAATTATATTAATTAAAAAAAAAAAAAATTTTAAGTTAGTAAACCAACATATTGATTTACCCCCTTTACTTTCTCAGGCTTATTTTATCATACCCTATTGTAATCATACATTTGCGGACACTTTTTTTACCCCTCCGGCACGTACCAACATATCATTAAAACTCCCACTAACGCGTATGTCGAGAAACGCTAACCAATTTTATAGTGACCCTCCTTTTCATTCATGAGAGTTTCTTTTTTTTTCATTCGTCAGAGTTCTCTTCTCTTATTTTTATATTTTGTCCTATCATTGGATTTTAATTTGTAAATCCGTTGGGCAAATAAAGTTTGTTATTATTATTATTATTATTACTATTATTATTATTATTATTGTTACTATAGCGTTATATGTGCCTTTCAATTTTCCAATTTAATTTTTTGCAATCGGATTAAATAAATCTCGTGGTGTATATTTTGCGCGCAGTTTGTAAAAAGGAACGTGCTGAATTAATGTGTCACACTCTCTTTTATCGATCATAACGTCTGCTCGTCAGACGTTCCTCGTAAAGGAACAGCGCCTGATGACGTCAGTAATGACGCAGAAGAGGTAATTTGCATGCTTGGGTCGTTCCAGCAGACCATCGCCTTCGAAGACACGAAGGTACATTACATTTTGCTAGTAATGGGCGTTGAACATACTTCCATATGAGATTAATTAAGTAATCTCGCTATTTTCGCAAAGAGAATGTGTGCAGCGCTACTGTTACCAGCAAGAACATTTTTCTTTGTTCTCGCTAGTATATCGTTCGAATGTCTGTAGCTATGTTCGCAGTATTATGTGATATAATAATGAGAATGAAGGGAAAATATCCGCAGAGCTGCGCAAAATGTAACATTATCCTCTACAAGGTAGGTTCAATACTTGGGGTTTCTCCATCGGAATACGTTTATATAACGTTTCCTTTTCGCAATATTCATGTTTGGTATTTCTTTGTTTGCTTACCTTAATTCAATAACAGTGATTTTAACCTATGGCTGAATGCTACAAGGGAGAAATGATCACGTCTTAAAATAGCCAAACAAAATTGCTTGGGGGAGAGGGCGGAATATTACAAGCAATCTTATTGGCCGTGTCAAAAAAGTCTGAAATATTACACTTATTTCAATATTTTCAAAGATTCTGATAGTCCACTAAACGCTTACTATATGGCGTTTGCCCATAAAGGTCTGGAGCTAGTGGTCGTGGGTCGATAGTTGCCAATGGTCGGCGGCCTAATGCCTGAGGGGCATTAGAGAGATCCGTACCGAAAGTAACCCATCGAAGGCAAAGTAGGGGACTCTCGGAGGTCTCCTTCGATAGGGTGTCCTGTTTGGAATATGAAAGTTGACGTCACTTTCAGCGACGCCAAAGTATATACAGAGTAAAGCAATATTTGATAAGATGATAACATACAAAGGAAATAAATAAATTGAATAATAGCTGCTGTATTGTAAGCTTATTTAATACTCCTTAATAAATACATAATTTAATAAATAGTACATATAAATAGATGTAAATACATATTTTACAGTGTAACATTTCATAAACAATATGTTCATAAAAATAACTGCGGCATCTCAACGTTCAGATATACATATATAAGTCCATCATCGCACAGCACATTTTACATATGAAACTGTAAGTACACTAATTATTGCACACCCGTGATACCTTCAATCCACGGCTTATAGTAGGCAGTACGCATGTATACACCTGGCAGGTATGGGGCGGCACATTTAATACCATGAGACACAGTACCGGCCAATTGATACCTGCCGTCGGGCCTTAGAAGGACTAATGGACCACCGGAATCACCCTGGAATAAGACAAAAGATCTTACAATCAATTTTTATGCGTAATAGTAAAAATGAACAGGTAAGAATAGCAATAATGTTTTTTTTTGCTTTTGTAAAGAATATTATGTTCAATAAATGAAATTTTTGTAATAGCGCATAATAATGCGCAACTTAATAAATCTAATGAAGGTAAGAAACTAAAGATAATATAAAGTAACGACACGAGCATAATTTGTATATAAATGTTATTAATAATGAGTGTTTACCAAATAAAAGCAATATAGGATAATTAGCCTAGTCATTAGATATTGGCGGAGGCGCCGTATAGTTATTCTTTTCTTTGTAACTATATGTATCAAGAGTTATTCAATTAGTTAACACACAGCTATCTATTGTCATTTTGTATGATTCCAGCGAATAAAAAATTCTTTAAAATATCACAAAAGAATGTGGTATATAATCTAACAATTTTTAGTGGATAGCTATAAATTAACAGCAATACAACATGCAGCAGCCCAGAAAAAGCTCCATGCAATTGAGAATGAAACGTCGGCAGATTCTTGCAATTACGACGCGGTTTCAACCCTGAAACATAAATTCTTTAAAAGAAAACAACGACCGCGGAAGTTTAAAACAACAAACAACCTTCTGTTTGATTCTTGAATAAAAATTTGGCAATTAATAAAAACAACTTGATTAGAAACGGATACTTTATTCTGCCGGACGCTGTATTTTTCCAATTTATTGCTCTTATATCTGTATTGATTCTGCTATTATCATATTTATTTTGATGAAGATAATACACCATTATTGTGCACTATAATTACTAAATAAAATGTTTATTAAAACTAATAATAATAATTAAAAAATAAGAAGCATCTTTTCGTAGAAGTTTTTGTGACTAATGATATAATGCAAATTACGAAGAAATCGTATCGTTGGTTATTTGAAAAGATAATTATTAGATTTAGGTCTAGCGTGGACTAGTCAAATCATGCTAATGTACTCTCCCAACCGAAGCCTGAGAAACCGCCACTCATTCTTTGTTGAATTTAATTAATTCCTCCAAAATTCCAAAAATCCAAAAATTCCACGTGAATATAATTAATAACAGATATATTTTTATAATTTACGAATTTGATTTGGCCGTATAAATTCTAGCGTACAAAGCAATGGTAATGATTGTTACAAACCTCGCAGGAATCTTTCTGTCCATTCGCATAGCCAGCGCACAGGAACGATTCTAAAATAACTTTCGTATGTCCAGCTGTCTTGAACATCTCTTGGCACACATCGTTTTCCATTATTGGCACTTGTACTTCTTGTAATATAGTAGGAACTACGCCACCGTATTTAAGTCGACCCCAGCCTGTAACTGTCGCCATTCTGCCCGTAAAATCCTCAGTTTCTCGTGGGAGGCATATTGGTACTAAAAGTGAAGATATTGTAAAAAAATTAAGTATTGAAAAGTTGTTTTCCTTCTCAAACCTTCAATAAGGCTACAAGGAGCCATAATTTGGACAATTTGTACGAGGTAATGCACAAATGAAAAATGTTTAGTTTTGAAAATAACATTTTAATAAAGTTCTGAATTGTACAGAGCGAAATTCATTGTAAAATTATTAATTAAAAGCGTGTTTAATTCAAAAGCAAGGTAGTGCGAAATACACTTCGCTTATATTTTATCTACACATAACTTTATGTTGGTAATCAACAAAAATAAATATTTTCATTTAAAAAGTAATTTAAACATTAATTATAAAGTGTCTACACCAGAATGTTTGCGGGATTATTTTGTTTATACAGGTTCCGCAAATAAATCTAAACTTTCCTGTAATTTATCACTGTTACGAAAAAAAGCCAAAACGCAATAAAACATAAAAGATGTGGAGTCTTACGTATGCATATTTTCTATACGAATTATGTATGACAGGTGGTATATGGGTGCACTTTAAACTTTAAGTGAAAAACCTGTTCCATATCGATGTATTTTCTTAAAAATTCTTCCTTAGTTTATAATTTTACACAGTTTCAATTATTCAAAAAAAAATGTAGATTATATAACTCTATGTTTATTTGAATGAAATTGAACAGTTTCTTTCGGTCAATAACTTAGAATTTTCTTATTTCCCTTGTTGTTCCTTAAATCCAACGTCCACTAATTCCAAAAAATGCATATATATAAGTAAAAATATTTGCACAACAACTACAAATAATACATTTAATCATTTTGTAAAAATATAATAAATGAAATTCTTTTTGCAGTTTTAACGATTTAATAAGTGGTATAGGCCATGCTGTGGTAATTACCATATTGATTTGGCGTAACATATCCACCCAAAAATATTTTTCTATTATAAAAAGGAAATTAAAACAATCTACTATCTGTAGTTACAAACATTATATATATATTTTTCTTTTTAAAATTTAATATTATTTTTATTTTATTTATATTTAATATGTTCAGAGTAATATTTTATAAGAAACATTTCTTTGAGCACTGGGCAAAATATACGGTTTGTTCGTAATGAAGCATCTTTCTTTAAAGTATCGTATATTGAGATGGAAAAAATTTTAAGATTATTTGTATTCTTTTACAATGAAGTGGTTCGAAACAAAGTAGTTAATTGATGTACTAACGGTGTTCTTTACTGAGTAATATGTTTCCATTATTTTATATAATTTTTTTTCCAAATTCCACTTAAAATTATTAAGTTGTAAAGTGGCATTTACGTAGAATAGTGCAAATTAGTCCAAGATCTAGGGTGTAGTGTAAAAATGTGCACAATGCAAATTAATATTAGCAGTGAAATGCAGAATTATAAACTAGTGTACTGCAAAAGAGCGAGGGTAGTCTGAATATTTCCAAAATATTCTGGTAATATAACTGTGCATGCGTTGAAAGATAGTTTTGAAAGTTTCAGTTATGTTGGATGCTCAATTGTCGTTTAACAGTCGTTTGCATCAGTCGATATAAACATGGAAAAAATAGAATATCGAACCGTCATTAAATTCTTGCATTTGCGCCTACGCGAATCAAAGCCGAGATGGAGGCTATTTACGCAGACTCTGCACCACCATTCGCGACAGTGAAATTTCGGGCGGCTGAATTTAAACATGGTCGTACCAGCTTGGTTGGCGGTGAAGGCTCGGGCAGGTCAAAAACTGTAACCATTACCAATATCAGTAAAGTCCAGCAAATAGCGCTAGATGACCGTCAAATTTCACCAGCACATTCTTGAAACGTAGTCGAAACGGCGGACCGCGAAGTGTGAACCGGTTCCGAAAAAGGCGAATATAGGGGCATCATTATTTGTCAAGCTGGAGGTAGGAATTACGGGGAAACGGTCGCATTTCAGTGATAAGATAAATATGTTTTAACTATCTTCCTCTCTAAAATCTTATTTGAAAAATATATTGTATGTAAATCAGGCATTAGATATTGTTGCCTATACTCCATTTTGCATTTACATTGCTCAGAAGACATTTTTGTCTTTCCAATCTGCACGCTTATTATTGTTTAGATTAGCTTTGTTTTCAGATCCAATAAAATTTGCGCTATGTTGTATTTAACGAGTTTTAATATAGACACATTCCGCACCACACAAATTTAACCAATCAGTCCGGAATAACTGTTATCAACCATATGATTGAATAATGTCAGAAAAAAACTTCTAATTCTAACATGACTGTTCTATCCCTACTCTCGAGAAAAATACACCTTAAAACTAAAATACGAGAGGGTCTTGTCAATTGTAGCACAAAACGTAAAACATATGTCCGCCATATATGTTAATAAATCAAACAGATTTGAATATGACAATAGTCTGTTTTGTCTATTCATCAAATTTGTGTTCCTTTTTATGTAAATAGTTTCGACTAATTCCCGTCGCGAATATACGTTTATGTATCCACTTGATGATTTTATCCTTCCGTATCTGTAGTACCTAATGTGCTCCTTGAATCTAGTGAATATCGCTCTTTTCGTTTGACCAATGTACGCTTTATCATAGTCTCTATATGTCATTTTATAATTACCCGACATTTTCTTCCCTCTTCTTTCTTCCTTTGGATTGCTCATGGTTTTTGATTGTATTCCGCAAACTGAAACGTACGTGCATATCTTGATCTCTAAAAGCTTTACTAAACACCTTTCGCTGCTGTGGCTGTGACTCAAGTTTCATTTATAAGGGCAAGGTGCTTCAATTGACAAGTGATCCTATTTTTCGCATGTCTTTAGTTTTAGGATGTATCCGTGGAAAAAGCAGATAGTTGTAAATAAATATTTTTTCCCGAGAGTAGGAATAGAATTAGAGTTTTTTTTCTCAAATTATTCATTCGTACCGTTGATAATGGGGGTCCACGTATTCTCGAAGCAGCTGTTCCGGACTAATTAATAAAACTTGCGTGGTGCAGAATGTACCGATACTTAAGTGTCGTTTGCTATACAACCCCACAGTTCTTGTTATCATTATTTTCCATCTAGTTGTAAGATTTTTATGTTAACTACTATTTTAGGATCTTCAGCTACCTTTATCTCACAAAATATGAATTGATTTTTCTGAACCCTTTAGTTCCGGTTTCTTCATAAAGAATTTTATTATTTAATACAGGCATATGTTCGGCGAGAAAAAGTTACTTACTTATATGTTGATCGAAGTGGATCGGATGCTCAAGCTCTAGAATCGCCAAATCGTTGGCGAATGTCGCCGGATCATATTGCCGATGTACAATTACCCTTTTCACGTTTCTGCTAAGCGGTCGTCTACTTCCCATATCTCCTGAGATGTCGTATTCGCCAAAGACGGCCACCAATGAAGCTAGAAAGCCGGATTGGCAGTGAGCGGCGGTCATAACGTAGCGATTGCTTATCAACACACCACCGCATTTATTCTTCGTGAAAAGACCGAGCCAAGTCGACTCTCGGACCAACACCTGCCAGGGAAATTCACCGAACGTCGAACTTTTTCCTCCTACTATCCGTCCTGTTTTTACTAGCGGTCTTACACCACACACTGAAATCGGAAAATAGATTTTATGTTAATTGTAAGAGGTAGGCACATTTTCTTATGAATACATATATGGATACTATTCATGAGAAACCTAAATCCACTTCATCTAATTTTACAAAAATCATGGTCTTTTTATATATTTTTTTTTCTCTTGGAAATAGAATTTACTGTGCAATTACAATATTATTTATCAATTTTTGCTTGAAATCGAACAAGTTGCTAAAAGAAAGGGTTGTTACATGATTTCGATTTGATCCAAATTTTGAATTATGCCCTAGGATAGTTAGAAATGTAAAATTAAACTACATCCAGCGTAAACAGAACAATGAAAAGTCCTTATTTAGTCATTGTCACGGCTAAGTTTATAGTTTACATTCAAGAAAATATATTAATGACATCCAGAGACGCGCATGTCTTAACATTACAAGTGTCCCATAGCAGCGCTGGAAGTTCTGTTGGAAATAAGTGTTTCTGTTACTAACAAAGCTGTAAGTAAGTAAGTAACTCTGCATGTGTCATTTGTTCGACATTGCCTTGTTTAATTGCTAAATGTTCCAGGCTATTTTTCTTCTACTCATAAGTGTCGAGCTTTCTTCTTGCAGTACGAAAGTACGCCATATCCTTTTGTCTCTATCACTTTAGCATGTTCCCAACTTCTACCCTTTCTCCTTACAATGTTCATAACACCGTCAGTCCAAATCTTATTTCTACTTATACGCTTACAATTTTGGTTCCTATATCGTCTTTTATTGTTCATTCTTGCAAGTCCCTTGCCATTTAGTGAAGAAATAATTCATCAAAATTCTCGGTTGCTGACCAATGTTCGAAAATTTATTTCAAAATATCCGGACTTCAAATGCGACGGATTTCATGCGTGCTCTGCAATAGGGATTTACTGATTTATAAACGATCACAATGCGTGAATAGCACAAACCAACATAAGTTGAAAATGCGCGGCCCAAAACCCTATTCTGTATTTGCAATGGATTTAATATTTCTAAAGAACGTCTGTAATATTCCATTTAATAACATCTAAAAAGAACAGCTTCGGAAGTTTCGGGACAAACGTAACCGCGGCTGAAGATTAGCGAGTCAGCTAACATTGCGAAATTATTTACCATGTGTGCGTGAAAGAATTGGTGTTAAGTGTACAGTGTGATTGACCGTAAATGAATTAATGGATTGAAACCACAAAAAAGCGCATATGGGACTTCAAACTGCCATACTCCAAGCAGAGATTTTTATTTTTAAATTTCTAAAATAGATAGATAGAATTTGACCAGGTACATGAATGTCAAGAAATTCTAATGTAGTTGAGACGTAAAAGTTACGCTACATTACGTTACCAACAAGTCATCATGCGATTGAGAGAAATGAAGAAACGGATAAGTTGGCCAAAGAAGCTGTAAATGTGCTTTTATTGTTCGCAATGCAATGGTTTACACAAGAGGTATTTTTGAGAGAAGAAATGAGGAAAATCAAAAAGCTTTGTGCTGGTAAAACGTACCAGGACAAATACAGGTGAAAGCATTCAGATCAGGCTCACCAAACAGCAAAGGCAATGCTACCTGTCAGTGAAAGGAGTCTTAGAATATTGGTAGGTTTAGTGACACGTTATGTATTGTTAATTATAAACACCGCTACATTTGGGTATTCTTAGCAATTACTGAATAGAAGGAAGGAGGTTTTAGATTAATATTAAGGTTCATCAAGTAATAATCTTTTCTTTTAATTTATGTTCATAATAGCTAATTACTCTAAGACTTCACCTTAATTCGGAGAACTCGCCTGTAAACAATGGCATTGTTTTCTTCAGATGAGAGAACCGGACGTAGCTACCGCTCCCTTCAAACGAAAGACACACGCGCGACCCTCACAACGATAAGTTTCACCAAACAAGCAAAAATTCCTTTCTACACAGAATGTAACCGAAACATAAATGATAATTGCAGCAACATTCAAGTAACTATTTTTTTTTAATAACGTAGGTATTGGGATATTTTTGTATTAAGAGACATTTTTAACGAAAACTAAAACAACAAACGTGATCAATTTTTTAAATGTTATTATTTAACGATGTAACGCGAAGGCAAATTTTATGAGAGTCATGTAGCGGCCTTATTGTAACGCAATAGTGATCTTTAGTTATTAATTTAGTGTATATTTGTAGTTAATTTTATTTATTTGTGTCATATTTTATTTGCTGTTAAATTTTGCCATAAGAGATTAATCTCAGTAGATTCCATTAGGAAGAACTGTAGATGATGAAATTTGTAGGAGCTTGCGCGGAAAAGCGTTATTTTGCATAATTTTTGAGGAAACACAGAAAACGTTTTAAGTTTAATACATTTTAAAACGTATTAAAAAACTGAATGCAGGATAATTTTGGAACTTGAGCAGGGCTTTTACGATAGTATGTTTTTTTTTTTGTAAAATTTCTTTTAGTCTTGGAACTATTGCAAAAAAAAGAAGAAAAACAGTATCTAGAAGCGTAAAGCTAATTTTCAGTCAAGCAGCCTCAAATGCAATTTAGACACGCTTTTAACTGGTTTAGCTTCCAAAGTCGTAGAAAAATGAATACAATAGCTTAAATTATGCATAACTCAATTGCGTCAATATATGGATTTGTTTGGTTTTACACGCAAGCTCTTCATTTGTGACAGCCTTTGCGTTATATTAATTCCACATTTATAACAAGTAAACTATTCCATTCTTTTGCTTGCTTTGAGTTAAGCATTAAACATTATTCAATGTGTCCTTCTCTCCCAGGTGACATACGAGAGGAGTTTGATAATTACCTGGCCTGACAAGCGATGGTGCTACTAGAATTGTAATGACTTTGTCGTAAAAGCAACCTTTGACAAGAGTCCTACCAAATTTTCAAACAGATACGTCAGTTTGTTTGTGCATGGCAGTCATTCGAAAACGAATGGTGAGATAAAAATGGAATTGTTTATGGAGACTAAACGCGGTTGTATAAGTATTTTTGATGAAGAACGTCCAGATCGTCCAAATATCAGAAAAATTCATGATATGGTAATGAATGGAAGATATAAGCGCATGAGATTGCTGTGGCTGCGGACGGCTCAAGTGATCAGATCCATAATGTTTTAACAAGGAAACAACGTAAGCGAGCTTTCAGCAAAGTTGGTGCCGCAATTGCTCACAATTGACCATAAACACACACGTTTATCAACTTCAAAGGAATGTTAGGCGACATTAAATCGTGAACCGAATTATTTTTGGCGTCGATTCATAACTATTGACAAAACATGGATTCATTACAGCACACTAGATACCAAAGAACAGTCCAAACAGTGAGTTTTCGGTGGCCAACTGGCGCCAAAGAAGGCCAGACCCACTTTATTGGCCAACAAGGTTTTGGGATGTACCCGGCATAATCCTTGAAAAGGGCAAAATGATTAATGGCCAGTATCATGCCAATTTATTGGATCGTTTCAACAATGTTATGAAAGAAAAACGTGCATATTTGACGAAGAAAAGAATCCGCGCATACTTATGTCGTCGCCATGGCAAAATTCCATGGGTTGAGATATGAATTGCTTCCGCACCCATCATATTCGTTAGTGATTATTTCCTATTTCTGAATATGAAAAAAGTGACTGCGAAAAAAAATTTGGCTCAAACGATGAAGTGATTGCAAAAACACGCTCCTATTTTGCAGAGTTGGAGAAATCATCCTTTTTAGATGGGATAAAAAAGATAGAAAAATGTTGGGGTAAGTGTATCGACCTCAAAGAGAACTACGTTGAAAAATAAAATGAATTTTACACACAAAAATGTTTTTTTTTCTTGCCAAAGCCAGGTACTTATCGAATTCCCCTTGTACTTGGAAAATTGAAGCATTCGATAAATAACGAATTCTAAACCATTGTATTTTGTTCTGACCTTTTCCGCGACATCAGTACACACAATTAAGTTTTAGTTTCCGCGGAAAAATATTTCGTGTACGGCTGTGTACCTCGTAAAAGTGCACATATATAGATATTGTGCCGCACTTTTATTACCACGTTTTTATGTTCTATAAACAGCAGAAGATAAATCTGAATTACCTGCAGGTTGTTCATATTATAGTATTTACTACTGTAGCTAGTAAATTAATTATTCTCAAAAAAACTAAGCATAACTAAAAAATTTAATGTTGAAAACTCTTTGCTAATAGTAATGACATAGTAAAAAAGGATTTTCTGCCTAGCTTTAAAGACACGTCTAGAATTATCTATAACGGTAGGTACAACGTTCTGTGGTAAAATAGTTTGTTTGTTGAAAACCATTTAATGCAATTTAAACTTTTGTACATCATGGACACTGAATACAATCTTTAACAAGATATAGGTAAAAATAGATACTTTTGGTAAAATATTTACTTAGTTACTGTGAAATGTTCCAAAAACTCTCGATTTACGCGCCATTTAAAACTCGATGTTCATCACAATCTTGGAGTCTGAAAATTTTGTTGTTATCCGTTGGTATTTTTCGGAAAACTCTAGATAATCCACGCCATATTTAATAGCCAGCAAAATAATAGAACGGGTAAATGCTGATGTAATAACGGAGTAGTAGTGTCAGCAGTATTGACAAAATTTTCGAAGATGTGAGGAAACGGGAGAAAGCTTTGCTTAAAGTTGGAAAATTGCTTAAAGACATCATCTAAACTATGCCGCATATTACATGCACTGCATTGAGTGGCGGAATTTATTAGAGAGCAATTTCCGAATGTTAATGAATCACACTAAAGGTTTTCTTGAAAGCATTTACAAGAGTTGCTTTATACAAAGACAAATAACCAGCACTTTCCTTGCCTTTCCAGTCGTCCAGTCGTAACAAGATGTGGGACGTAGTTAGAAGCTTCTTCATTGTACGTGGACAACTTCTAGGAAGTTGCTGATGTAATAAACAATTTAAATGAGGATGCACAAAGCATAAGTAAATTTAAAACTTCGTTAAAGGGTCCATTTTTACAAACTAATTTGCATTTTATTAACGAACATTTTCGTAATATGCTTCAAAAAATAAAATAGTTGATATCACAAACAATGCAATCAAAAGATCTAATTGAAGCATTAGGTGTTATAATAAACAAATTAAAGAATATTTCTGGTGATTTTGATGCTTCTATATGTAAAAAAAAATCGATGCAATTTTTACCCACAATCCGAATTTGTGAATATTAACTGTTGTGCAACGAAAGTCTATAAGTATAGACTTAGACATTATTTGTCGTTCGCTTTCCTTAATGCATACGTACGCTGCGATTTGACGAATGTATCGTACCCCATTCTGTTTCAAGCATCGGCAATAGAGGCTGTCGTAGATCCGCAGCATGCTCTTTTTATCAATACCTGAGTGCTTAACCGAACCGAAATGGTTTGCAAGTGATTACGATTTGAATCTGTTCACTTAGCAGTTTCACGTATTTATGACGCTATCAGCGCCAGAGTGATTAAATGGTGATTTTGAATCAATAAAATAAATATTCAGTTCATTGAGAAAAAGGAGAACGCTTCTCGACATCATGAACTGAAAAATTGTATTTCCTTCAACAACTGGAGTAATGCAGAGCTACTTATTCGAATTTCTTCTGAATGCATAAACTTGATGTTTTATATGACCCTATTAAGAAAAATCAAGAGGAGTAAGGTCGGGAGATTTAGACGAGCAAAGTCAGGGTCCATTGGGGCCAATCCATCAATCTTCAAAAGTGATTTCTCGATATAAAATAAATTTAAAACATCTCTATTTGAATGAATACTTAATTCTTCTGCTATGTCTCTGGCTATATTTAATTTTTCGGTAGATTTTGTCACAACCCAACGAAAATTTTATTTTTCGCTGGCTCACCGTTATAATTGTAATTGAAATAAATAATTGCTTATAACTCGTAAGCTATACAAGACAGAAGAAAAAAAATGTTTTTCATCCCTTTGAAATAATGATCTGATGGAAAAAGACTGCTTTTGTTTCGTAATTTTCGTTTGATTAGTACTAATATCTTTTTCATGGATTTAAGCCTTCTCTATAAATATGGGTACTTAATGAATAAAGCAATTCCTTAATTTTGATGTGTGCTGAACAGCACGGACTAAAACCGTGACGTGAAACTTAATACGATAACATATTACCGTGATATTTGTTACATGAAAGGTTGCGTGAGAAAGAACATTTTACAGGGTTACATTTAATTTTATATACTACCTCACCAGAAAACCTCGATTTTTACATGGAAATACAACTAAAATAATTAACTTCCGTGTCGTAATTAATCCATGTCTTTTGAAATTAATATTGACAATAATTACGAAAAATTTTATTTTTTAACTTGAAATAAAAAAGTGTAAAGGTATATTCCCAATTTATTTTTTGTCAAATAAAGTAACCATTAAAGTATAAAAGCAGAGTTATTGATGGTTAGCCAAGTATTTTCTACCGCTGTTCTAACATAGAGCTTGTGTGAATGATTAATTATGACAGCTAAAAGGTGAAAATGAAATATACCTGCAGTATATGTGTATTACGGAATTCTGGGAAAAAGTTACTGGTTTTCCATCTGGATTTATTGGGTACATTATTGTGTTTGGTTTATTTATCCAGCTCACCCTTATACAGATCTTTGTACGTGATAGGAAATAAATTGCCTGTAATATCGGTGGCGGTAAGTTCATAAGGCCGCAAGGTTGGGCGCCCTCTCTAATATATCTTTTAAAAATCCAATTAGAATTCATAAAAAAAAATATTTAAATCTCATGGCTTTTTTTAATTAATACGGTTATTTTTCAGTATAGTCTCTATGTATTTCAACATATTTTTTACTTTTTAAAATTAGCATTTCAATACCCTTTTGTTTGCAAAATCACCACATCCACGGAATTGCAATTCTTCTTCGTTCTGGGCTATAAGGTGAACGGAAAAGCTCCTGGAAGCTACAGTCCTTCACAGTAAGCTGGGTAATTATGGCCTTATAGACAGATGCTTAATCGTAGAGAAGTGGGACAGTCCGACTCAGCATGCCGCGTGTCTTTTCTTTAATAGCGGCGCGCGAGCTGACGTAGTACTCACCGTTTGCCATTATGTTGCTTTCCTCGAAATGAATTAGAAAGATTCCGTCGGAATCCCAAAAGATCGTTGCCATGATTTTTTTGGTCGATTACACTGCTCTTGCTTTCGTTGGTCGTTTTTCGTACGCTCTACATCACTCCATTTACTCCTTTTTTTGCTAGAGGATCATAGTACAAGATCATTGTTTCATCTTCTATAACAATGGACTGAAGAACTTCCTTTTGGTTGATGCGACAGAGTCGGGCACTAACGTTATGCATGTGTACCTCTAAACGCCCATCTTTTAGGACTTCACGCTCCACTAGGGCGACGATTTCTCCCGAAAGTGTGGTTCGTCTTCGTTGCTCTCTCGTCCCAAACGAAAGTGATTTGCTCATTCTCTTATTGTGGAACATTAAGACAAATCGTCGCCACACACACTATCCAATCTTTGTTTAATTTCATTGGCAGTAAGACTTTCTTTAGTGAAAAGTTTATTCACGGGGCCAATTTTCAAAGAAACCATGTTGAGATCAAGTACAAATGTGATAAATGTACACATAAAAGCAGTTCAATGTAATTGAAAAATGCATTTGTATCCACATTACAGAACCAAAATATAATAAGGTTAGGTAATGATAATTATTTCCTAGTGTTTAAATATTCTAAAAAATACAGTTTATTATTGTGTTGACTGCAACTTTGATTTAATTACAAAAACTGTATTTATGTTTATTATTTAGGATGTACCTTAAGATATGAGGACTGTTCTCTTTCCACTGAGCCTATCTAGCAGGCTCTGATACTTTGAAATAAGTTTTACTCGACATTTTAATATAGTTGTTTACAACTTCAATCAAAGCGAAAATTGTTAAATATATTTGAAGGTTTTTCAAATACGAAATTTTAAGGTAATCCCTTTCCCAAGAAATCATGAAATTGAATTAAAACCATTATCGGGCTGTGTTTTTTTTAAAATAATTTCACGCGTGGCTTAAACCGTAACAAATGTTTTGAGGAAAATAATGGAGCGTTTGGTAACAAGTCGTGTTCCTTAACTAGCGGTGACACAATGAATTTCAACGCGGTCCACTTTTCTTAAATGGCAACTTTCAAACTTGTAAACCAAAAACGGCTGTTACCTAAAAGAATAGCGGTCTTGTACGAAACATCATTGAAGAGGAGTATTCAAATAACTTTAAAGATTGGTGCGAAAACAACTGACACTATTTTACACAAACATTTGATATTACGTAAACTTTGTGCTCTTTGATTCCCCACAATTTGATGGCCAATTCAAAAAACATCGTGTGGCATGGTGCAGATATACGCTGGATCGCTTTGACAATAGATCGTCTCGTATTGTGTACGAAACGTGGGGTATAATGGCTATGATACCGGAAGAAAGCGGTGGTCGGCAATTTGACCTTTGAGAACGAATCGGTTTGAATAAAAGCATTTTTCGGTATTACAAAATATATTTTTATTGTCGCACTGGAAGAGCGTTGTTCTGACAATGTTAAATGTACACTACAATTGGTTTGCCAAGATGCCTGCGATGCTGCTCAAACGATTGAGTATATTAATGTCTGAAACATCGAAATAACGGGTCACTCGTCATATAGTCTAGTCTTTACATTGGCCGGAGAAACTTGAAAACGAAGTAAATAACATAACGCAAGAAAACCGGAGAGAATGTTTTGAAGATTGGTTTTCAGGGATGCGGGGATTGCGGAGGAGAATATTTTGACGAATTATAAATAAATGTGTTTTCTTCAATAAATTTTGTATTACTTTGGTATAGGTTCAGTGAAAAGGGAACAGCTAGTATAATGTTTCCTGTAACCTGTTTCCTTTGCTAACTTTCAAATTTTCCCTTTTATGTTCTAATGGAATACATAAATCGAGTATTTTCACGGATTATCTTCCTAACCATGTTAAATGAGATCATAATAAAAATAGCAAAAGCTGAGCTTTTGGCAATAAAAAGAATCCATTTATGCAATTAAAAGCACATTTAAAACAGGGACAGACAAATGACTTGCATCCTCTCATACTCATAGATAATTTAATAAAATTCAGCTCACTTTAGAGCAGGTATTTATTGATTAACTTTAAAATTTTGCGATGTTGTAGAACTTTTTCCAGCGTTTATATAAATAATCAGTGCTTTAACATTTTAAAATGCAAACATGTCTAATGATTACGGCAACATTCTATCTAAATTTAAAGAAGGCGAGAGATTTCATCGAAGCGGCGATTAGTTTTTTAGTTAAATACCTGCTCTGAATTAAGATAAATTTTATTTAGTTATTTTCATATTCATTTACAAAAATAATTACTTAATAGGTAGGATAATATTTCATTTGCACATACGTTGTGAAATTGCCAACGCTGTATATAACACTATTTGCAAATATTTGCAGAGTGTATGTAACAATTTATGGTAGATCTTGTAAATTATTACGACGTGTGCGGAATAACAATGACGTTTGAAAATTCGCAATGCTTTGCAAAATGAAAGCAAAATTAATCATATCGCGTCTGTCAATGGCAACAGATAGCCATCGTCGTGTCCGTAGCCTCTGGCTTAAAGTGGCTCACTGTAATATTGCCTTAAACCAACTGCATTGTAGCAACATGCTTGTGTACAGAGTCTTTTCTTATAGATAAAACAAAAAGATTTTGGGGTTAGAATTGTCACGAACTGCTGAACTATGCATGGAATGGATTGAAGTAGGATCCTGCTGTGCTAACAAATTACTAGATTAGATAACAAAGGGAATGATCTAGCTATTAATTCCAACTCCTTGGCTGCGTAACAAACCTTGAATTGAAAATCACATCAGTTGAGTTAGCTATCTTTTCTTATCTAATGATGCTAGATACAAGAAATGTATTGATGAACGGAGTAAACAACGTATTTGGCAGATCCAATATTTTTATTAAGCTGAGAAAGGGCCTTCATACGAACCGTCATTAAATTTTCCTTAAAAATAATTTCTCGCAATCCTGTAATTTTCTAGCCCCGACCTAACGTATTAAATATTCTTCATTCGAGGTGCTAACGCATATGAGGCCCACTTTGGCCCATATTGGAGATGTAAATTGAAATTGCCCAGGCAGTAGCGGCGACGGCGCCCTACATTTTCCCCTGGTTTCCTGAGCATGCATTCCGGATTTAGGTCAGACTGCATTGCCAATGTCATACAACGATATCGATTTTCTGATGCTCGAATTTGCTTTCGCCTTTTGTCCGTTTACCAGCCGCGCTGATTGTAAACCGTGTCGGTCGACATTATTTATAGCTAACGTCTTCGAAAAAAAAAAGAAAACCAGCACCATAATTCTTTTATATCCCTTTCTATTTCATTGGCACAGTGATGTGAGGGCAGTGAACATATAAATCTTTTATTCGTATTCTTTACGATGGCCGAGTGAATGGGATATTATGCGTTCGTAATAAAACAAAAGAAATAAATGCTCCAAAAAAGGCGTATTTTTAAGATATCGTCGAAAATCTATCTTGCTCGTTGGTATATTCCGTTGACATTGCTGCAATATTTGTAATTGAGTTGAATCGACACCAATAATTAAACAAAAATTGTCATTTGTTCTTTGGTTAACTAAGGATCCGAATAATTTATTCATTTATTTAAATTTCAATTTTGCAAAATATAATTTACTTACCTTTGCTGTAATCCTGGTCTATATGTCCCAAAGTTTGCTGTTCAGCGGGCGTACTAGTAACTGGCGTAGGCTTTCTTGTAGGTTTACCAGAAGTTGATGTAGGTTTTTTTTGTGGTGCCGTAGTTGATGGTTTTGTTGTAGCTTTATATGGTGTTGGCCTGTTGCTAGGTTTCGATCCTTGAGAGGGTTTCACAGCTGGCTTTTTAGTTGTACTAGTTCTCTTTACTGGTTTCTTCGTAGTGTTGATTGCCGCATTCAAAAGCAATGAGCTGTTACCGTTGATGACGACTTCTTGCAAACCGTGAAGTGGTTCTTGAAGTCCTAATATAATCTTGTTGACAAAAGATTCTACTTTCGTATTTAAAGCTTCGTCTTCTACGAATTCAGGGATGTCGTCTTCCGTAACAACTGGTACTGACATGTTTAGATTTGGGTTTCTGACAGGAGGGAAGTTGTTTAGTTCATTGGGAGATGTTTCTGCCTCTATATAAATGGAATCTGACTCCGTCATTGTGTTAATTGGAGAAGCAGTTGAAGACGGTTTAGGAGTTATAAGCACAGTTGGAGCTGGTCTTTCACTGCTGCTGTAGATATTATGGGTAATGTGGTTGTTTATGGTTACTTGCGTTATTGGTCTTCGTTGAGGAATATTTGGTCTTTGGTTGATATTTGGTACGGCAGTTGAATATACTGGAGTTACAGGAGCTAGCACAATAACAGCAGGTGCTACACTTGGAAGAGTTGAAAGTATGTTATTTATGGAATTTGTGGATGCAGGTGGGAAGATTGACGAAGGCGAAGGCGTTGTTTCTTCAAGTATAATAGGAGGTCTCTTGCTCAATGTACTGCTGTAGATATACGAGGTGGATGGTGGTTTTTTAGTTGTAATAAAGGCGTCTGGACTATTTGCGAAAGTTGAATGAGCGGGTCTGAAGGACGTGCTGCTTACCATTGAATTTGTTATAGGGGTTTCACTGAACGTTATTTTTGTGGTGGGTGATTGAGTTGTAGTTGTTGTGGGAGAGGTTGGTCTTTTGGGAGGTATCGTTGTACTGAAAACGTAGGAAGTTGAAGGTGGCTTTCTTGTAAATTTTGAATCAGTAGTACTAAAAACGTAAATTGGTTTTTTGGTAGTAGAATCTTTTACGTAACTTTGTGTTGACGAAACTGCAAGAGATGTTCCGTTTAACATGTGTATAATATTTACTATCGATTCGATCTCTTGCGTCTTATTCGGTTTTGTTTCATGACTAATTGTAGGTACTAAAACGTACTTATCTTCTATTGGCTTCTGAGGTTTAGGTTTGAAAATAGGTTTTACATACATCGAGTTCGTTGAAAAATATGGCGGTTTGGTCGATGATGGCTTCATAATATGGAAAGCTGTTGTAGTTTCTACTCTTACTGTTGTTTGTTTCTCTTCGTCTTTTGCAGGTTTAAAATCTTCTGGGTCGATATCGTTATATATATTTTGTAAAACGGTATCCGGAGCTGTCGGATGTGTAACCCCAGGTGTACTGAAATCGTCTACGTCCACTTGTACGACTGCGTTATCTTGAGCGGTCGGTAGAATACCCAAAAGCGTGTTAGTAATCTGCGAAACCCCGCTAGAGGTAATTTGACCTATAGCGGGATTCACGTTCGTAGTTATCGGTTGTTCTGTAGGTTGAAGCATGATATTATCTGGATTGGCAGCGCTGTCTAAATCACTTTCCGCTAGTTCGTCCATTACATCTTCTGGCAGCCGACAACACGTTCCGAATAAGAAACCGTCCATACACGCGCCGACAATTTCTCCGTTTCTTTGCGCACATTCATGATTGAACATGCAGATATTCGGCCCTTTCAGAATGCTCGAAATTTCATTCGTTGGTTTGCAGTATCTTGGTGTAATTCTGTATCCTCCGAAAAGTTTCCTGGATTCTGCAACAGAAAATATGCATATTAGTAACTATTTAACAGTAAACATTACAGGGAAGCTGTGCAAACGAACGGAAAATGATGTAATGTTATGATGCTATCTAAGTTGGGATTAGTTGTTTGTTTAGACGTCGTTTAGGGCCGCGATTCATGAGGTATAAGATAAAGTTCGTTTTACAAATGTTGACCATGCAAGAGTTTCGTAATATACATTTATGAATGGAATTAAATTTTTAAACTATATGCCGGGGAGGGCGCGCGGCTTTGGGGTCTTTTGGACACACCGCATCTGCTGATTATAATGTTAAGCTCCACCATATTTCAAAACAATTGCTAATGGACTCCGACAATTGTCTACTTTTTTATTTAAATATGGAAATTTAAATCACAACGTCTAACAGGGTTAAATTAATAAACGTTCTAAAGGTTTTATTAAATTCATAACGTTTTAGTATGTAAAAATGGCGGCAATCTATAATTTGCGTGCTTCTAATAAAGTTCAGAAACGTACAAAATTTTGTACGCTGGCGACGCTTCCGGATGTTGCCGAATCAATTAAGTTTATTTTTGAAAAAATATCTTCTGCTGGTGCCATTAATTTCAGTATGTGCTTAAACGTTATTTCAACCATCAGTCTCTCATAATGTAAATACTTTCTATATGTTGAATATTAGGTTAATGGTGTATTCAGAAGTTTATATTCAGAGATACATGTGCATATGTTATTAAAGCGTCTCTCTTTAAACTTTCTAAAGCTCTATGAGCTCGATTCATAACCAATATAAATATGTTCTCGTCGTCGTTCGGTTTCACGGCCAAACTAACAGAGCTTTCCATGTGTAAAACCATCATCAATTCGCGATCTATTTCCTTATTTAACGTATTCATTGAATAAATTTTGTAATAAATTTAGACTGGCGCTATATTTATGTTTTGGTCTATTAATGTGAACCCAAACTATTTTAGTAGCCTCTCCTTTCATAATTTCTTCCACAATAAATTAAAAATAATGCTTTGGAAGTCTAGTGTGCTAATATAAAACGAGCACGATGTTGTTTTCAACGACGACACTGCGTAATAGGACCTTTACCCTTTTCTAGGAAACTCAAGTATTCTGAATACTCTGTGAGTGGGCGTAATACGATTAGTTTATGCGCTGTTGGACTATGCATGACTTTTTAATTTTAGAAAATACGCACCTATTCCATTTATCTGCTAGATAAGGGTTCTTCAAATCAAGCGGAAAATTTTATCGGATGAGCCGATAAGGTTAATCGCGAGAAGAGTAACTTCAAGCTCGAAAGATTTTCTATTCTTATTTTTAAGCTTTGGCGTCTTAAGACCATCCGTACCATCCGCAGATTATTTCTTTTTCAAAGGTAATCACCGATAGTTTTTGGTGCAGCTACCTTTTCATTTTAAATCGGTAATGTAAATCTCACATTTATAATGCAATCAGCTTCTGTCATCTCTTGTCCAATTTATCTGTATCATACTTTAATAGAATTTAGTCCGCTTCCCATTCCAATATCTCGAAAACCATTCATCTTACTTAAAATATGCGTAGGACCTTTTTTATGGAATTTCACGAGGAATATTTTCTTTAATAATAATTTTCTTCGAAAAATGAACCTTTTCGTAGAAGTTGGAAAAAAGTTAAAAAATGATCCAAAGATGGGGAACAAGTCCATTACGTTATACGATTCTTCTGCGCTCCTTTGTTACCGATGGCATTCATATAGACCATATTTTATATCCTTACAATTTAAATTTTCCAGCGTGTAACACATCATACGAGTGCGCGATCTTGCGCTTATTAGTAAATATCGGCAACCAAACAATGTGGGCACTTACTAGCGCACTTATTACTAAAATATAATTTGTAAAAAGCTTGCAAAGACACAGTCGAATTTATTCTTTATATGTAGAAAAATGTTAAACCAGTGAATGTGTTTATAATAGCAATAATAATATATTTTGCCCAACAGGTTAAGCTCAACTGCAGGACATAAATAATATATGTGGATACACGATAAAAAAATACACTAAGAAAAATGCATTTTTGAAGCCAATAGAAAAATTATTTCTGTATGGCTAGGAAAGGATAAAGTTGGAATAACGCCTAAATTACTTTTAGTTTGGACAAAGTTTGGGTTTCAATTGAGTAAATAAATTGATATGGTAGATTTTCTTGTAAAAGACAATGCTATCACAATATCATTTGATGATAATGAACAAGTTATTACTCGTTGGCCCACTAACTAGGAGATCAATATTATTCTGCGCTGCAATTCATGAACTTCGTCACAACCAAGCAACACAGAGCAGTTTAACATCATCCGGATACGACAAAACAGAAAAAAAAGTGCTTGCAAGAGATCGTTTACAAAAAAAATGAAAGAGTAGAGGCGCAAGGTTTAATCCTTACGGAACACCACTTGCAGACACAAAATTCAGTCATTGAAAACTGTTACAGAAAACTATTGTTCGATCTGTGTTAAATATATATAATATATAATCTAGCTTATGTAAAAGAAGAGTCATCATTCGCTTTTTCTTATATCTTATATTGAGGAAAGGAGCTTCAATTTGTCGTTATAGAAGAACTAATGATAAATCCATGCTGATGCAGTGATATGTACTGTTTGGTATTGAAGAATCTAGTGTCGTACAAGCATTGCTGAAGAACCTTAGAAAGTTAGTGAAGATATAGATAGACCGATAGTTAGTGACTAAGGTTTTGCTGATTTTCTTGTAGGATGGAACAATTCTTGCACGTCTCTATCTTTCTGGGAAGGTAAATGTGTAATTAATAATTCTGGCAACAGGTTTATATAATAAAGCAAGCACCTCTAAACCTGCAGTTTTTTCTGGAATATAGACATGGTAGAATGTTAATATTTTCTGTGAGCAAGAGGTCTTTCTACAGGATTCATGAAATCTTAAGTCAAAAATTTCGTAAAATAGAAATTCCCTGCACTACAAAAACAAAGCTCCTGAAAATGATTCTAGAATTAAAATTAGCGTAGTACAGTTTTTAGAGGCTCCTTGCTAAAAAAGCGTTTTAAATTTGGCAAGGCAAATTACAGTGGAACACAGATAACGCGAAAATTCTCTAAAACTCTAAAAACTGAAATAGTGCCTTAGTATAAGGATAGTACCATTTTTTTCACAGCGGCTGAGTTGTCCGTTTTCGAGGAATAGCCCACTTCAAATATTTGCATGAATTTAAGATTGTTATAAGTACTTCGGAAACTATGACAGATATAAATCTTTTTAGAATATAATTTTGATGTATACCACCTAGTCTCAAGGACTGTACAAATTATTTTCGGAAAAAAATATATAACGGGGTACGCAAGAGAATTCAAGGCAGCCTCGGAGTTCTGTTTGTGTTGATACGAACTTATGCAATTATTAACCAGTAAAAATTTAAGTAATTTATCGTATATGATTGTTTTAGAAACTTTGGAGAACACTGCTAATGTACTAATTGGTCGATAATTATTCAAGTTTAATGGATTATCTTTCTTTTTATAGACAGGCTTGATTAATGCATTTTTCAATTTGTTTGGGTATTCAACTAATTTCAATGGGGAAGTTGATTATATGTTCGAGCACTGTTATGTAATTGTTGAAAGAAATCTTCACCGGCGTAGGCATTATTTTCAATAACTTGTGATTACTAAATTTAGGATTTGTTTTTATTAATTACAAGATTTTTAATTGCATACCTATATTGCAACAAGCTTCACCTTACATCACATTAAATGGTAGCCAATTTAATGAACTCTTGTTACTAATATAAATACTAGAGTGGGCTAGTGATCTCGGTAATCGATACCTAGAAGCGCGAAGTGTATTTCGTAGTCCGACGCTTCGCCGAATAATGCAACAACAATCTGGAGTCTATTAAAATGTTATGGAGACCAGATATATCAAACGGCAATCGTAAAATTGTAATATGCGAGACAATTTTTTATCACTATGTACATTACTTTTAGCGTTATTACGTGACGGGTTACTAGAAACATCCAGGCAAGGAAAATCGGAAATCGATGGAAGTAAGTGTGTTTACCAATCCAATTCCATTTTACGTCTGAGCTCACCGATAAAGTCCATTAAGAGAATATTCGTGTGTATGTAAATACGTATGTTTGTATCGATGTATGTATGTATTCGTCTCTTGCAGAATATCCAATTCCATTTTAGTTGAAAGCGTTCTTATCGAAGTTCTTTAAATTCCAGCTCGCATATCAACATCGTCGGTTGTAAACAAATGGTAAACGTCAAAATATGTTTTCTTCGTGTCGTTTTCACTAAATTGTTTCGAGTTTCAATAAAATAAGACTTTTTTATGTCAGTATTTATACTTTGAAATCGAAGTAAAAAACAATATAAGGATCTTACAGGCCCCGGAGGGATTCGAACCCTCGATCTCCTGTTTACTAGACAGGCGCTTTAACCAACTAAGCCACGGCGCCAACGGTCAGGATAGTTTAACATAGGTAGTTGGTTTGTAGGATGTCTTACAATTCAACTTCGCGTTCAAAATATTATTGAAAGATACGTCAGGGAATCTTTAATTTGTAGAATAAGAATATGTATTATTTTTTAGTTTGTTTTTTCGTGTGATAAGAACCTGGTGTACAACCACATTTTTGAGACTAAATTAAGAGAAGAAAAGTTCAAGCCTGGCAATGTTTTAAAATTCGTCGTTGGGGAACAAAAAGCGAGACAACTGCAAAGAATTAGAAAGCAATATTATTGAGTTTTTTGAGGAAATGAATGTTCCTATGTCCTTCAAAATGGAAATGTTTCAATTTTGTTATATTGTGTAATAATGATCGAAAATGGCACTTCAATTCAACGCAATGTAGTTTAACGTCAAATGCAAGATGAAGAATATACAAAGAGATATTTTGAAAGTGTTTCCAAAACTCAGTAACCGTGTATACCAAAGACTATGTTATTGAACTTTAAATGTTTATCCCGGATATAACTAATTATGATGCTGAACCATGGTGTTAAGGAATTGAAGATATTGGAAAGGAACTTGATTGGCTTCCATATAGGAGACGGCGGGTAGAGCTGGAAGTTTCCTATGCAATTGTGCAGAAACGTGAGTTTCTACTTGAGTATCAGAAATTGGCAATCGTTTTGTTCAGATGCTATGGATTTGTTGTGAAAAATCTAAAAAAGTAGTCTTTCCGAAGTCTGAGCTTTGCTGGAATAAGTTAGGGTAAAGCTCAATTCAATAATGAGATAAAAGGTGATGGGTTTATTAAATGGTTAATCCGCAATGAGCTTCTGCCATTAGTATCTTCTTTTACAGGGTGAGTCGAGAGGAACGGACCAAACTCCGCGAGGGTATTGTACACGTGAAAATGTAAAAAAAGAGTTGTGTTCCTATCTGATTTTCATTTGTTTTCAAGTTACAGGGCAATCTTAACTAGCGTTCTTGTAAATGATCTACGTTTTCGCTTGTTTTCGAGTTAATAAAAGATGCTTAAATTCTGACAATAATGTCTTTATTGTTGAGTCTAAAAGAAAAAAATCATGATAGAGTTTGTTTGGAATATTAACAAACTGTTTATAATGCATTTGCGTAATATATATTGTAATGTTATTAAAACGACGAGGTTAGCTGTCATCAGCACCGTAGTCACTTCTTCTTTGCTACGTTCACATTGTACACCTATCGGGTATGAGGGTTCATCTGTTGGTAGGAAGCCCGATCCCTAGGGAAAGAATTCCGTTTTGAGCCGAATATATTAGGGGCGTAA
This sequence comes from Marronus borbonicus, assembly GCA_902655005.2. Classification (NCBI taxonomy): domain Eukaryota; kingdom Metazoa; phylum Arthropoda; class Insecta; order Coleoptera; family Scarabaeidae; genus Marronus; species Marronus borbonicus. The sequence goes on along the minus strand of LR737384.1, from coordinate 7,333,979 downwards.
AAATAATAAAGTTAATATTAAAATTGATAGAAGTCCAGCCAAGGACAAGCGTGGGGAAGACGTATATTAACTACTTATATATATCATTTTCTTATTCGAAACTTAACATTAGAAATTTCTACAGCAAGTTCTAGGGCATACGTTAGTGGTACAAATGTTATAGATATCAATTAAATGTCTTTCGGTTCGTATCATCTAAATTCTCGGTACAATTTAACGTTGTAGTGTTGCATGTGTTCAAATATGTCTTCCTAGAGCACAGAATCCCGGCAGCAGTTGCGTGCTTGTGTCACAATACAGCAAAATCGTTCGTTTCGGAATCCAATTCAGTAATCGTATATTTTAAATTGTTAAGAATTATCATAGGTATCTATGAAAACAAAACCGTTGGCAAGGAAACTAACAATAATTAATTATTATTTATAACTTTATGTCGAGATATCCTTCAGACATAATATATTGAGAAGTTGTTTCAATTTTTCCTAGTTTCGATCTACTATTTAAAAGTTATTCAAAAGTGCATTTGAAGAATATTGTGTTTATGTAGAAGAAGGCCACAACATTTAAGGTTAGTGGTCATTTCATTTCTCGTTTTCCGTTTTGAAACTATCCTTAAACAAAACTTTCATTTGGCGAAAGAGTGTCTAGGGACATTCCCGGATTCACGACCCCCAATTTTAGTAAATTTCTGACATTTGTAAAAATTTCTTTAAAATTAATCTATCAAAAACATTACAATATATTTTCATACGTAACACTTCCGCTGTATTAGTGCAACCACAAAGCGATTGCTTTGTGTTAAGCATAAACTGGAGAATTTATATGTTTCTGCGGCTGCAAGCAATTGTTTCTCTTAACTATGCAGGTTTCTAAGTTCTTCATATATCTAGGTCAAAATCCATTATTTCATGGAAACCAACTAGAAGTTAGAATAACTGATATGCGTTGGCGTAATTAATGAAACCAAGGAATAAATTATTTAATGTTAATGAAAACATCGTTGTGGATGTTGGGTTTTGTTGGTAGTTTTTTTATAAACAGATTACAAAATGACGAGTGTCCAAGTATTCCAGAACGGTAAATACATACCTTGTCATGTTTCCGTTTAATGTGCTAAACCGTTCTATATACATACAAGTGAAGTATAACATTAAGAAATTGTAGTCCGGTTAAGACAAGATATTTTATATGTGAAAGAAATGAGATATACGGAATGTCCTACCGGGAATTGCAACGGTTATTATTTGGAAAAAGTATGAATTGGAAAAATACGAAGACTGCTTTATTATCTTTAATTATTTAGTCATATTCGCATAATACATAACCTTTCCTCGTCAAAATCGAACTATGAAAAAACAATAATCACAACAACGCATGCTAAACCTATTTTTTCTATACAATCACGTATAGAATTACAACATGTTCTACTTAAAAATGTACCTGGAGAAAAGAATACATTTTTAAGTACATTTGTGTATGCATCGGTACATAAAAGTGTTACATAGAGGAGTGTGAAGTTCTGTTCAGAATAATACGGTGTAGTCGAGTCCTCATTACTTGCAGAAGATAATTCTATCAGATGTAAAAGTTCATGGAATAATATTATAACATTTAATAATAATAGGAAGGACGATGGACGTAGTATGGTAAACAACGCATAAGTGTCGGCAACTTCCGCACCACACAAGTTTAATTAATTATATAATAATTAGTCCGGGACGGTCTTTTCGAGGATGCAAATGGTTCCCATCATCAGATTCGGTTACCGGTTGATGATGAGGACCATCAAACGGCCGTCCCGGACTAATTATTATATTACTATATAATAAATGAAACATGTGTGGTGCGGAGGGTGCCGATACTTATGTGTTGTTTATAATATTTTCAAATTTTACAATGAAAAGCGTCATAAATTGGTTATCAACAATTTCGTAAGAAAAAATACAATTCTTTTCGCCTGCAAGTACATTACTATATCTTTTACGGTTCAAGATAAATAAGAATTAGCAATAAATCCTGCGGTGTAATGACTGGCACCTCTATTCGGCAATAGGAAGATGTCCGGTTCGAGTCCTAACCGGGGTTGATACTTTTTAAAAATTCAGTTAAGCCAGGAAACCCGAGGAAATCATGGATTTTCACATTTCACCGATGGAAGCAAAACTATATTGAGTAATTAGTGTACTTGATGCGTAGAATATATCTGTCCATATCTGCAGACAAAAATTACAACTTTTTATGAAAAACACACATAAATATGAAGCACACAATTCGAGTTAAGAATCTAAATTACAACTATCACTGAAATCAAGATACACGATCATCAAAAAAATTATGAAACAAATGTGAAATCAATCACTTGAAAACTAAGTGGAGAACAAAATACAACACAAAGGAGGAACCGAAGAAGATCTTACATTACACGCGTCTAAAAACAACGTGGAATGACAAATCTAAAGCTAGAAAATTAACTTTATGATATTATTTCAATATTTTGAGTGGAAAATACAATGTTGAGTTAAATTTGCTCTTTCCAAGGATTGTAGATCCCTTTCTAGACAGTTCTAGCATGTTTGATAATAACAGAGGAAGAACTTAAGTATCCTGAAAATTTTTCCGAAGTGCACATTTTTGTGGTCACAGATAATTAATAAACATACATTAGTCAAGAAAAACAGTTACCGTTATTTTTTTGTATGATTACATTGTATTCTTCCTAGTATAGTGAATGTCTTGCTTGTTCGTTGTAACGTTACCGCCAATGACCGCGAAATCGAGAGTTTACCCAAATCAAAAATAATTGCGCTAGAAATCTACTTAAGTGCGTGCAAGTAATTCGTCACGATGTTCTTGCTGTCGCTCTCAATTTCTTAAGAATATCCGGATCTGCTCATTGAAATATACAGTATGAGGTACATACATAACGGAAATGGTGGCTTAAAAAAGAAATTTTGTAAATAGATAATTTGTTGTACACTAAACGAAATTGCGGTATGAAACAAATGAATTAAAGTTTAAATAGAAGGGTAACAAAACAAAGTAATTTTACGATTTTATGTTGACATGCAAGGCATAGTAATACTTATGTGACAATTACATCCACTACGAATTAAAAATGCTATATTTTTAAAATAGTTATACATTGGGTGGGAAATATACTATGTAACCGTACCAACTGTGCTGTAAAGACACCGTTAAATTTCACGTAGAAATATTTTTTCTAATTATTGAATTTATTCTATGGAAATTCCCTCCATATAATAGTATAAATTCAATATGAATTATTTTCAAATATCTACACAGAAGCACTGAATTGATGTAACAATAATAATAATCGATTTCATTTTAAAAAAAGAAGATTGGTGCTTATTTAGTATCATAGAGTAATGTAAGAAAATTATAGTAATATGAATAGATTTATAAAAAGAAGTAACAGAAGTCGTTCGAAGATATAAGTGCAATTTAGTTCACGGAATTTGAAAGATTATTTTTTTAAATAATTTAAATAATAATACTACTGCCCATAATCTCCGGTGTAAACTTGCAAAATTCATTTTATGGTGTATAAATTGCTGCGATTCAGAATTTTTTGGGTTTCGCATATTATTTAGAGATTTTATTTCGAAGTATACCTTAATTCAGATGCTTATAAGGTTTATCTGAAAACGTTATGTAATTCAAGAAAATCGAGGAATGAAATGAATTTATAATTACAAAAATTTTACATTTTTAGTATTTTCATATTTTTACTATTTTTCATATTTTTAATATTGTTAACATTTTAAATATTGCTAATATTTTTAGCATTTAAATATTGTTAATATCTTTAATATTTTTAATATTCCCACTATTTTTAACATTTTAAATATTTTTAATATTCTTAATATTTTTAATATCTTTAGTACTTTTAATATCCTACATGTTTTTAACATGTTTGGTATTTTAAATACTTTTAATATTTTAATGTTTTTGATATTTTTAATAGTTTTATAATTTTTGCTATTTTAATTATTTAATACTAACACTTCGTATTCTAATTTCGTTATAAATTTCCTTTAATGACAAAATAATCCTATTGTACAATAGCTTCCTTGATATTACTCCCGATTATTTAAAAATTTGGAAGCATGTACTGCACTTTGTTGATTTCATAAATGCTTAAAAAAATATAAATTTGGGAATACGTTTTTCCATTGTTAAATGAAATTATATTATCGCCAATGAGTGTGAAGTCTGAGTTCATAGTAATAATAAAATTGGGAAAGAAAGGATTATTTCTCACAAATTTTATCAGAAAAATTGCAAAATAAAAGGCATTTGTGAGAAATAGTCCTTTTTTCCCAATTTCATTATTAAAAGAAATTATTTGCAATCGTGGAGTATACCTAATAATAACAATAATTTTGTTTACCTTTATTTACGACCGATTTCATAATAAATTTAAAATGTCTTTAAATTTAAAATTCAACTTTATCTATGACTAACTAAGGTTAAAGTGTATTTTAGATTTAAAGTGACTTTAAATTCATTATGAAACCGGCCGTAAGAGAAGATATTAATAAAAGAAGAGATACTATTTTTTTTGTCTGCGATCAAAGCAACTTTACAGAGAGTGGAAGACCATTTCATTTTTACAACATATACTTTATGTATTTGAAGAAATCGTGTTAGCTGTACGGAATTTTACGGTTTTCACGTATTAAATGCAACCGTTACGAGGTTAATAAATACGCGAATGACTCGCGCGTGCTTACTTTCTTGCAATGAAAATGATTTTATAGTAGGCCAATTGACTCAGAATCCGGTACGCTACGCAGGAAAGGGAAGACCGAAGAAATTTCGCGTACGATCCGTGCATCTCATTTTTAATGTATTTACTAGGATCTTGAGTACGAGCAATCACGTCAAGGGTACGTTACGAATACAATTGACTGCGAATTCTTGGTTTACTGACCTACAGAGACATATCTTCCAAGCATTTTTTACATAAATAAACATGGACTTGAATTACGAATATGAATTAGAAAGTTTAAATGATGACAGATAGATGACACGGCTTGAGATTGTTTGTCTTCTCTCCTTAACAATGCCAATGGTCATATTTCTGATCGTTAGGTTTGTTTCATTTTAAGGAGTGTTTAATCCACCATTCTTCATTTTTCTCTGCAGATAAATCGTGAGCTGAAACGTAGACATTAGGAGTTAAAGATGAGTTTGAATTAAGAATTAACTATGATGCTGATGTCTGCTCTGTAGCAAATGTAAATTTTTCGTTAGTGTTTGAAAGCTTCAATAACGAAAAAGTAACCTAGATTTTATACGTACTGGTTCCATCGTCGCACGTTGACAACGAAGCGATGGATATTCTAGTTGCAAAAAAGGTAACGTTTCCGTTTCGTAGAATGCAAAAAGTATTCCTGAAACGGATTACTTTCTAAATGATCTATAACCTTTGCTGTACTATATGAGTCTTTAAGACAAATTAAAGCAACAAGTAATTCCTTTCCTGATTAACTTGGATGACTACATTACAGAAAAATCTTATTCAAAGACTAGCCCTGATCTTCTTCATCTTAAGTTTTTAGATAACCGACATAGTTTCAGATCTTTGGGAAATACAGAGTTTAAGAGTCTTTAACACTCGATATCCTAAAGGTCTTACTTGCTAAAGTAGCATTTCAGGTTTTGCTTCATTAAGTAGTGCTTTAAGTTTTTACGAATTTATCGACATTTTTGTATGAAGTAGATTCTATCTGATGACCACCAAAATCATTGTAAAATTTGTTTGATGTTAGTCCACTTTCCACACATTCTAACCGGTAAGGACATTTCACAGAAAACTTAAGTTACACTGGCCGCAATTAAAAATGGACCACCAAATAATACACATTTATGATCCAACAGGCTTACACCCAATAACAGGATAATACAATACACACATAAAGCAGACGTATACAAAATGAATTTTTTCTTTTAGTTACATAAATGACATCGTCTGTTAGTTGCTTTGCAAGGAGTATATGTCGGAGCTCGTTCCATTATGTTTGTCCTCGTGAATGGAAGTATGAAGCTACTGTCATATCTTGAGCTAAGGTGTGACATAGCAGAAATCTCTGCAGATGCCACCCTTCTCATGCCCAAAGCCAGTTTGTCTTTCTAGTAGTCCATCCTGCGGAGTAGCTCTTTCAGGTTCTATGAATGTTGCATGACAGGAATTTGAAAAATTTTCGATGGATGCGAAGTCGAAAGTTATTTGCCGCTAATATTGTAATCTAAATGGAAAAGCCGCCTCTCATTCCCTTTGATCGAATTGATCATTGAAGATAAGTGAAGTTACTTTCTTTTAATTTCAATCACATAATTTTTATTGATTTCTCCATTTATCATTGGACCATTTAATTTCGGATTATTTCTACTTCCTTTATTTCTTGTAGCAAAATTTGATCCCAATTACGGAATTTCGCATTACGAAATGCTTTTTAGAACCAATTAATTATTTAGACATGAGCATAATAAAACCGAGAAGTTTTGTAGCTTCAGAACGTTAAATCTTTAAATTCAATATTACGTGAAAAAATGGTACCACTGACACAGGAGGACGTAAGTACGTAGCAACATTCAGTTTACGCCATTCAGCTAGTACATCAAGACCACTTTGAAAGTATGTCATCAACTGGCGATCATCACCTAATATCTTCTGCGTAAGGAAAGTTCGGAAGATTGATCGATCCCTGGAGGATACCGGAGATAAAGATAATAACAACAATACATGATTAATCATGTCTAAAGCACTGGAGAGGTTTGTATGTATCACATTAACTTGGCCACATTTATCTAAAACTTTACTGATAAATTGGTAAATTGTCGCCAAATTCGTAACTGTAGATTTCCCAGATGCGAAGCTATGTTGATTTGAGGCAATAAAAACTGAGTGCTATTATAAATGGTAACATACAAAGCTTTCTCATAAAGTTTTGCAAAATTGGATGGTACGGAAATGGGTCTGTAATTAGACAACATTCCCTTTTTTTATGCAGTGGAACGATTTTGGCGTTCAGGAAGAGAATAGGATGAAATGAAAAGATTGACAGTGATAGCCACTAAGGCAATTAGTTCATCTTTATTGACCAGCGACAAGGAATAAGATAAGGGATTATAATCAGAAACAGTCCAAGTCTGAGTTGAAAACTGAAGAAAACATATTAGCCAGAACATTAATAGTATCAGTGGAATCAGTAAAGTCATTTTCATCGTTAACAGGTAGTCAGACGGATATCGTTGTGGAATGTTTTTTTGCATAAGGAAGCCGCCGTAGAAGTTTTTATGGAATCTTCAATATTAGTAAGGTAACGAATCTATCATTTATTAGTGTTTGATTAACTTTCTGATGCGCTTAAATTTATTACAATACGTTGTATTTTTAGTTTTAGTCCATTTTCCGTGATAAAAATTTTCGTTTTTTTCTCTAAAATTTTCAAGGAAAGAACTGACTTACACCTACGCACACTGAGTAATGTTGATTGATGATGCCTTATTTCGAGGATCTTCTAGGAAATTCTAGTTGTAAAAATGTTGTTTTTTTTCGATCTACCCATATAATATGTCTGCTTTGCAGTTGGGAGTAATGAAATGATCGTAATTGCATTAAGAATTTACAGCATTTATTACAGTAATATAAATTTTCAATTTCGCATGTGATCCATATTACGTAAGCACATTTTCGTCGTTCACTCGAGAATATTTCGAGGAAGCAATTTTCGACGCTTCCGTTCCTTGCCGGTCCCTTAGGGCTCAATAACTGTCATTCTAATAATACACTCCGGGAATTTTGATTGTGAAGCTAAATCGATAACGTTCCGGAGAGAAACGGAGATAAATTGGTATTACGGTAACAATGTCGTTTGTGTAGGAGTATGTTCCCGCCAATTAATAAAGTTGTTCGAGAACATATTTCAATTAAGCGTCACAGTTAACATACACACGGGCAGAAAATTGCTTCATTCCTGGTGAATTGACATAGTAGTGGATATTCTGACCCTGTTTCCTACTCAGATAATGCCAAAGAAGAGGTTTTATGTATGTTAAGGACTGTTGATAGTCTATTAATAATAGGGAAACATTTATTGAACATTAGCGGCGTGCTTTTAACTTTTTGACCAGTGCATGTTGGAATCCGTGAACCTATCTCTCTTGCCAAAAAATAATGCTAAGATAGCTTAGCTTCCTCATGGTATTGATGGAATAATTCACGGCAAACGCAATAAAAGGAGAGAGAAAAAAACACTAACACTGTGAGGCAACAGCGATAGAAGGTAGAGATAAAAAATTACTCTCGAAACCACGCTGATGACGCCGGGTAGGCAGAAACATGTCCGTGTGTTAGTGTATTTTTCTCTCTCTCCTTTTATTGCGTTTTCCGTGAATTATTCCATCAATACCATGAGGAAGCTAAGCTATCTTAGCATTATTTTTTGGTTATTGTTTCTAGGCATTTTCTGATGTGTTCTGTTTATCTCTCTTGCATTTGTACAAAAGTTGTGGCTCATACAACCTAGTTACAATTAGTGTTATTTTAAAGTTGTCTATTGCCTACACGTTTAACTCTTTAAGGTTAATGATATTCTTATGGGTTTTTTAGTATGATTTACACGACATGTAATGTGGTAGGATACTGTAACTACAAATACATTTTTGTAAAATATATGTGTCATATTGTATACGGCCGCTTATATGAATCTTTCTTTATTGAAGCATTACATAATATGCAGTGGCTACTGGTAGTGACGTAAAACAGGTATTTCCGTTGCATATCGTGTACATTGTAATTGGCAAAAATAAACGAGGATATCGAAGCGTTGAACTTGATCTTCCATTTACTCCATCACCAGCCGCCACTGGTTTACTGAAATAATTTCTCCGCAGTTTTCGTAACAAATGTATAAGAGGTTTGAATCCTCCCTTTTACAGAAGTTATTAGAATATTCTAGTTAAAAATTTATATAATTAAAGTGAGAAAAATTTAAATTTTAAAGAGTGTTTCCTCAACAAACAGAACAGAAAAGACAAAAAATGGAATGTTTGACAGATAAATTGAGATCAAAAGTGAATCTTGTGCATTTGTGTCTGTTAAGATGGCAAACATAAATTAGGTAATGAGACGGATTTTTTTCGATTTTTTTATTCAAATAGAATTACAATTCAATATTGTCTCGTTTAAAATAACTTTCATGGGAAACCATACAGCGCTAGAGACGGTTCTTCCAGTCCTCATAGCAGTGCTGGATATCCTTTAGTTAGATCAAGCTTTAATAGCATTTTTTACTTAACTGTAGTATTACATTAATATTAATTTCAGATTTTGTAAACGCACAAAAATCTTTATCGTGCTCCATATCGATTCTGATGTAGATTTCCTCAGAGTCCTTTTTGAGCAACACACCGAACTATATGCCTCGTTCCACCCCTACTCTATAAGTAGGTATCCAATTTTAGCGCTTCCACTAAACTAAAACCTGCGTAATACAAAGAACTAAAGGAAAAATGCTGGCCTGTAATACCAAACATAAATAATGTGTATTGATATGTTTCAAATTGTAATAAAAGTATGCATATCGAGGTTATTGTCAAATTAGTAGCATCTCTTGGAGACAACTTTCGGCTATATCGGTTTATTACCTTGTTTGAATCGTGCAAATCGAGTGATTTCCAGAAAAAAAATGGATGGAAGAAGGTTATGTGTGTTGATAGAACATTACTACTTAAAAGGCAAATGGCCTCAAGATACTAAAGAGAAGCTTGATAAACATCCGCACTTTCGATTAGAACAGTTTACAAGTGATTTCAAAATTTATAATGTGAGCACAAGCGTCGCTGAACGCTCTGGACGTTCTACTGATGGCACTACTCCAGAAATCATTGATAAAATCCATAATTGTCTGTCACTCATCACTAAGATAATGACAAAAAAGTGAAGGTACGTGAGATTGTTAATGCTCTGGACATCTCGAGCGAGCAGGTACATATTATTTTGCACCAACAGTTGAACAGTAGTAAGCTATCCGCAAGAATTGTGTCACGATTGACCAAAAATTAAACCGTATGACGTGTTTCAAAGACTGTTGACAATTGTTTCAGCAAAATCCCAGAACGGGCGTCGTTTTGTCAATGTGAACAAAACATGGACAGACCACTACACGTTTGATATAAGAGCCAACAATTGCCAGGGGTAGTTCAGCAAAAAAAGCAAAGATCGTTCTTTCAGCCGGGGCGGTAACGGCCACGGGTTTTTAACATTGTCAATGAATAATTTTCGTCAACTGTTTAGAAAAGGGTCAAACTATTATAGGTGCATATAGATCGTTATTGGACCGCTTAAAAAAAGGGAATTTATTCAAACGAGGATGTAATTGCGGAAACAAATGGAATTAGACCAATCTTATTCTTGGGAAGGGATCAAGAAACTAGAGCAACGTTGGATGAAGTGGATAAGCCTAAGAATGGTTTCTTTTCAAAAACTAAGCGCCTGCTTTTCATTTTTTGGGCGGACTTTTTAAACCACCCTCGTATTAACCAACTACCGCATAAGAAAGTTTTTTGTGAGGTTACACCGAATTTCTCCAATGGTAATAAGGTAGTCTGTTTTCGTACTACCATTGTCATTAAATACGCTCTCACGCTTGTCTTTTTAATTAATATCCCGAGCACTCGAATGTCTTTAAGTAACTATGAAAAAGGTTTCTCAAATGACCTGTTTAGATACTGTTTTCGCTTAATGAGCGACTTTGATGTTTGAACTCAACATATACATCTAAACAACCTCTTGTTAAAATGGAATTATTACTAATATTGACTGCAATGTGTATAAATAACTTCGAAAGAATCACTTTTGAAATTATGGTACGATTTATAGTGTATACCAAAACGTAACCGCAAAACAAACCGCCAATTAATGGATGGAGAACAAAGAAATTTTGAAAAAAGAACGTGAAACAATAATATACAGTAACAACGTAAGCCATTTTATTGACAAAAGGATTTGGGATTAATCCAATTTTTATCTCGTTTCATTTCAGTTCAATCCCATTGTTTCGTTAATAAATGGAAATATCTGCAACCAATTTATTCGTCGAGAGAATATGAAAGTACTTTTTACGAACAATAAAGTTAAATAAAGAAGGAAGCATGTACATGGTATGTCTTGTGTGTACGTGTAAGCACATACAAACACACGCAAAATATAACATGCTGCTTCATAAAAGAGCTCACGATATGAGCAGATGCACTATGCGGAAAATGGAACATTGACTTCAAATTTATTTAATCATGTTAACCGGGTTTCGGTGTAAATATGCTCATCTAAAAGCCTCACTTTTCTCTTTTGTGCAGAAAGGTTCCTCTCAAAATTTTGTAATGGTGTGACACTAGATATTTACTGGATAATTTCTTTCAGTTTTGTTGTGCTATGATACTGTGTTTCTTTTTTGAAGAGCAGTTAAAGTAATACTGAACTGTTCAGTATTACTGGTGAAGATGATAGCTTAGCTATCGAAACGTACGTTCAGTGTCAGTGAAGTGTTTGTGGTAAGGGGTAATAGTGAAGTGTTTAAGTGCAACAACAGGTGTTAGAATTGCTTTCACATTCCACACAATTTGCAAGCCGATTGTGAAATTCCTTAAGAGGTTTTGCGAGATAATTTGGCCTGGTTCGTAATTCTTCGCAGGATAAACGTATGTGATTTTTTTTAATGTAATAAGTTAATAGTGACTTGATTATTAACCCCGGTGACTATTCGCCATTCTAAGCGCCTATGTTCAATTATAATGATATATATATATAATAGCATTAGTTGATTGCTACATAAAATTTCTAATATTAGAAATAGAATTGAACTTAGTGCAGATTTTATAAATTTCTCTAATGACTCTAGCCGGGTGGGACATAATGACAACATATACACATAACATTCCCCATCCTATAAATACGAATATTTTACAGATTTTAATAGTACTAGATAAATTCCTTAAAATTTTTGTGAATTGTTTTTCGGTAACGCAACGTAGGCCAGAGAAGAATTGTGATTGACTGTTGGTAATGTGCGAGGTAGGGCGTTTTAATGATGACCTTAGAGAATTGTATATGCTTCAGAAAAAAATGTCTCAGTGTTGGAGATATTTATTTGCAGGAAAAAAATAAACATAATTTACTGTAAACAAATATTAAACGAAATTATTACACTAAAAGAGCAACTAACTCTAATTCTACGAAGGCTGTTTCTTTCGGGTGATTTGCGTAGTTAAAATTTTACTTGACGTTTCGCTGACCATGCTGTCAGCTTCTTCAGAAGATTTCTAAAGACTGGTGTTGTTGTCTCTTGCTCCTCGTTATATATCCCATTTCTGTTCCGCTTTGCTGATCCGTAACCGTTCCGCTTTGATGATCCATAACCGTTCCGCTTTGCTAATCCATAACCGTTCCGTTCCGCTAAATCGCGTCGTTTGTTGTATGACGACACCGTAGTGCTAACTTTCCACGTGTTGCTGATCTTGTGTCCGTCTTCACAATTGAAGTTGTTGGTGTTCTTCATTATTTCTATCGATTCGCGTATTATCCTCGGGTAGTAGTGGCTGGTCCTGGCTAATACCTTAACGTCGCTGTAGGTTATGCGGTGGTCTCCTTGTTGGTGCAGGTAAAGTAAAATTTTAACTATGCGACATCACCCGAAAGACATTTCCATTATGGATTACGGTCGTGAAAGCCTTCACTCAGTTGTCGGCAATATTAAAAAACAAGAAAGCATTACTCTAGGACACGACAGGAAGCTGATAGATAATCCAAACAGTGTTTCTGAACATTTTAATGACTTTTTCATTGATTCGCTTCGCAATGTAGTATTTAAGTTTCCTGTCTGTCAAAACAATGTTATTAGCAAAAATAAGAAGAATAAGAAGAAATTATCCGACTGTTTGGTAATTGCATTAATAAATTTCAAAAATTCGGCATTTGAATCCGGTGTCTTTCTCGAAAAATTAAAACTGTTTTCAGTCATTCCATTACCGGAAACGAAGAACTTATCTATTCGGCCACTTGCAAATTCTCTCAGAATCTTTGAGTACGCCATGTTGAATATGTTAATTTCTCACTTGGACAAATATATTTCAAGAGAACATCAACATGGTTACCGTATTAATCGTTCTACATTGACAACCATCCACGCGTTTCATGAAGAAGTTGTGTAAGGTTTGGTTTCGGGCGAGTTAGCAATATGAGGAGTTTTCTGCAACTTAAGTCGTGCTTTCAACTGCGTCGACCACGATCTTATATTGATTAAATTGGATTGGTATGGTATTCGCGGGCTGGTTTAAGGCATACTTAAGACATACTTATATTGAGAACCAAACATGTTATCATACAATACAATACTAAACAACATCTAAATAGAACACATCAGAAAATGCCTAGAAACAATAACCAAAATATAATGCTAAGATAGCTTAGCTTCCTCATGGTATTGATGGAATAATTCACGGCAAACGCAATAAAAGGAGAGAGAAAAAAATACACCAACACACGGACATGTTTCTGCCTACCCGGCGTCATCAGCGTGGTTTCGAGTGTACTTTTCATATCTCTACCTTCTATCGCTGTTTGCCTCGCAGTTAATACCACAACTTTCAAAACGACAAACTCGACATTTCTTGGCGCCCTCTAGTGCCAAAGAAACGCATACCTGCCGTTCAGGAAGCAGCGACATAAACCGGGTACTGTTCCCCAAACCATCTCTCGAGCAGTTCACATGACTGCCAAACACATGTGCGGTTTCCCAAAGCGCTACCAGCGTCGCCATCTCGTGTTTATGTGGTCTTTGTGTCTTCTGTGGTCAGAATTATGTCTGGTCTGTTGTCCAATCTGTTTATATGGTCCGGCTCCAGTATAGTCTGATACCGTTGGTGTTAATTACATTTTCCGATACATATTAGTAGGGAATTCTCTTTTCTGTGAGGTTATATTTCTGCAGCATCATCGTGACGTTTGGTGTACTGCCTGGAGGCTAGCGAAGTACATCCGTTTAGGACGTGCTCGACCGTCTCTTGTTGTTAACCGCACATGCGGCATAGACTACTATTATTATTATTATAAAAAAAACATGTGCCCATGTATGGAAGGTAAGTGCATATGTTCAATGGCAAAAAAAATGAATGATAGATACACTCCCCGACAAAAACTTAGACGCGGTAAGATGTTTTACGGGTTTTAAGGGTTACAACATTTCTTTGCGAAACTAGCAAGATATCTAATTAAATTTTTATTCATAAAAGTAAAATAAACTTAAAAATATCTCCTCCAGTAATATATGAACTAAATAATAAATTATTACTCCAATGTTTAAACAATTTCTGCGACAAAAATTTAGACGCTCTGTCGCAAATGTAAAACAAAAATCAAAAAATGAGTGATTAGTAATGCGTAGATTCTCCATTGTTCTTAATCACTTCCAATAGTCTGTCATTAATAGATTTATATAAATTTAACACATTTTGAGGGATATTCTGCCATTCAGTCACAATTGAGGTTTTCAGTTCCTGTACCGTGAAATATTGACGGTCTCCGCCATAAACGCGACGTGCCAATTCACCCCACATGTTTTCAATAATGTTTCAGTCTGGTTACCGTGCCGGCCACTGTAAAGTTTTAATCTTTTTCTCTTTAAACCATTCAGTAATGGTTTTTGCTTTATGAATTGGCGCGTTATCTTGCTGAAAAACAAAATTGCGCCCGGCCCATTGGTTTCCAAAACGTAGAAGATTGTCACGCAATAAGTCTTTATACATCATAGATGTCATTTTGTTTGTGCAAAATATTATCCCACTTTTATCGCGAAATCCAATTGCTGCCCATATCATCACAGATCCACCCCCTAATTGTCTGGGCATTTTCACTTTTGGTTCCTTTCTGAGATCATGATAATAATGCGGTCCGTCCAAATTAAAACGTTTCTCATCGGAAAATATAACTTTTTCCCATTGTTTCTTCCAGGATACGTGTTCTTCAGCAAATCTCAACCTCGCTTTTTTGTGTTTCGTCGAAAGTGGCCTTTTGGTTTGCCGTAATTTTCCGGATCTTTTAGGAAATCTCTAACGGAATGATCGCTTCTTCGTAACCGACGAGCAATTTCCTTCTTACTAACACCATCCTGGTGCCAGGCTAGAACCTTACCCCTTTCTATCAAGGATAATTGCTTTTTTTCTACCCATATTGCAAACACTTTATAAAATATAATTTCTCGTGGTGAAATGTGTACACTTTATCAGCACAACCACTGCGTATAAAGAGAAGTATCAAATTAAAACATTTTTGCTTATATTAATGTAATAAATGCACAGGGTCTAAATTTTTGTCGCATTTAAAATTCCTATTTTGATCTCGGAAAATCTCAATTACCCCTCATAAAGCAATAAATACCCAGAAATATCTATAAATGGACTATTTACATAACAAGTATTAATAACCCTCATTTACAGTTTATATAATGTCTATAAACTTTGTTTCGTAAATAGAAACGATACCGCGTCTATGTTTTTGTCGGGTAGTGTATATTGGCTATAATGCTTTTCACAAAATGTAGCATTCAATTATCTGTCATTTTGATAATTATTTATTCCAAAGCTGTTATTGGAATTATAGAATAATTAAAAACAATTGTATTTCGTTAATTTATTATTAGAGATGACAAAGGCAGGTGAATTATTACTTTTTTTGCAGCGACTAGCGAGACTCGTGTTTTGTCGACTCTTGCGGAAACCAGCCAAC
Source organism: Marronus borbonicus (assembly GCA_902655005.2). Classification (NCBI taxonomy): domain Eukaryota; kingdom Metazoa; phylum Arthropoda; class Insecta; order Coleoptera; family Scarabaeidae; genus Marronus; species Marronus borbonicus. The sequence continues at coordinate 7,318,171 of LR737384.1, read as the reverse complement.
ACGAACCTTTTCTCATGAGACGAATAGACACGAGTCTGTCTAGTCGTTGAAAAAAAGTAAAAATTTCACCTGCCTTGGTCATCTCTACTTATTATGCTTCTTTTATCCGAAGAAAGATGCAGAATATGAGTCCTCAACAGGATGTGAAAAGCATTACGATCATGCAACTAGCATATTATTAATAGCAAAATTCTGTTGTAAACATAAAAATCGGCATTTTATGCAATATTCGAGATTTCTCTGAATCATACTTTTCAAAATAGTAGTTGCAATTTCCTGTGCAATAGTTTATTATATAATTTTACAGATACATGTTTGTAATAATATTATAAATGAATCATGAAATATTCCATACCAACACATCGAAGAGTTATAGCGAAAGTAAAGTGAAATTTTATAGTATTGCTCTTTTATGTCACTATACACTTTGTCCTTGGGGTTGTCCTTGGATACTAGAAGACCTTTCGTTGATATTTTGCTCTTCGTAAAGCATACAAACGAAGCAATTATAATTGCTATTAAATGCCATTGCAAGTGACCGTTCCGTGGACCATTAATTATTAAAAACGATATCACTTTTAGCTTGCAAATTGCGTATAAAGTGATGTAGGTACGCTACTTTAATTCTCTACTAATGTGTGTCAACAGGTCAATTCACCGAGCGTTCTCATAAAGCCTGCCGCTTAGAACACTAGTGCTATGTTAAAAATCACCTTATATATATATGATAATATTATTATTGTGATTATCTATTTTCCCATATAACTTTCTGTGTGATATTTCTGAGGAGATTATAGGTCTGGGAACACCGTCTAGTCACTAATATGATTAATTTTTTCTCACGCTGCGTAGTCGTAGTCGTATTTTTTTCATGATGACGGTTTTTACGCCACTAACCTAGTTTACGGCAGAATTAGCCTCCTGAGATGATATTTGATAGGAGAAACCCGCGTACATGTGTTTGTTTCTTCCATTAAAGAGATTGCAGATATTTTTAGTGGTTAAGTAATAAATAAATTAAGTCATAATGTGTATTGCTTTTAAGTGTCCTAGATCATGTAGTTTTCTAGCAGGATGTAACAATTACTTTCGCATTAAAATTTTGGATTTTTCGAATATGTTCACCACATTTAAATGTTCAATTTTATTTTTTGAACATATATTAATTCGGAACAGATTCAAAGTGTAAACATCATAGTAACGTTCTAAAATAGAAAGAAGAAATTTTGAGACTTAAAAATAGTTCACGATGAAATTTCTTCACTTTCTACGTAACGATTATTTTAATTTATAACGCTATGTAAAAGCGCGACAGCTTACTTTTAAAGATTCGACCGAAAAATGGATTGATTACTGAAATACGTTTTTTCAAAGCAAAGAAAAAGCTTGCAGGTATAATGTATTGTTATAATATTAAAAATACCAGTAGTGCAATCGCTGTGGTTAGCTCAACAACTAGCGCTGTTCAGCCATGTGCGTTCAGGCAACACGTAACATGACGTTGCAGTAAGTTATTATTGGTTGAAAATTAACAATTGCTACCGATAACAGATGGGATATTAAGGCAATCGAAGCTTTTTAGTACTGGCTGGGGAAATGGTTTTTAAACATATGGCAGTATTGAGTATGAAGATGACAAAATTAATCAGAACAATAATTATCCGATTTAATTTTTAAATAAATTTATTAAAAAAAATGCAAATAAGGGAAATGTTTGGAGTGAATGTAAAGAAGATAACATGTGTATAACGGTACCATGTACTGAATAACTTTCAGAAGTGTTACAAAAACTTTCAAAACAATATAAAATTACAATTTCACGCAAACCAACCAAAATTCAATTTTAATGAAACCAAAATCTTAAATATTGGGAATAATATGCAAAAAATACGGAAAAATAGACGAAAGGGTCTCTCGTCATCGGAGTACGAAACATAAAACATGTGTACGCCTTACCCTAATAAATCAAACAGAACTGAGAATGGCAACTTTCCATTCTTTCTATTCATTAAATTGTGTAGTAATTCCCGATGCGAAGTTACATTGTTAATCAATTTCAGGTTTTCTGATTTAATACTATACCCGGCTTCGTTTATGTGTTGTGCTACACTTGACGATTCTATTCTACCAGATCTGTAAGATCTGCTATGCTCATTGAATCTGGTATCTATCCCTGTTTTCGTTTGATCAATGTAGGCTTTGTCACAGTCACTACCTGCAATTTTATAAATTGCCGACCTTTCCTTCATCTTTCGGATTCCCAAGGTTTTTAAGTATGAAACTAATCGTGACCATTTTGCGCTGTCCACAGTGGCTAGAATCGGTCATAATATATCTATTAGTGTTTGTTATTTTTCTATGTTTATTAGTTGCTAGTTGGGCACCGTAGACCAAGCCAGCGTTCCATATATAAGTATTGCCTTCAATGTGGTTAAGTATAACAATCTTTTAATGTGCAGGTCGAACCCACTTTGCTTATCAACGAATGGCACCAACTTTGAGAAATTTAATCGTTATTTCGATGGTGTAGTGAGTCTAAGTGAGGCTTTCATTGATGACCAGGCCCAAGTACTTTGCGGAAGTGTACCACGGTAATAGAACCCCGCCCGACGATCACGTTGTTCTCGTGCGGCGTCGACCTATTATGAACCAGACGAACACTTGGCCTACAGCGATTCGCATCTGCCTAGTTAAAAACGGCTAATCGTTAGATCGGCGTAGAAGGGCAGTTCGATGCCGATCGGTCTAGGGATGTCATGCATGAATAAGATATCAGGGTGAGTCGGTAGGACCGAACCAATTTGTCACACAATCTGTACACATAAAAATAATGTAACAATAGTTATGATTTTCATTTGTTTATATTTGTTCAAGTTATAGCGTAATTACAAATAAATAGCAATCATAGCGACCTTTTAATAAATGTTCAAAAATACCGCCATTGAGAAACATTTTATGCTTCGATGTTATGTTAGCACTGGGAAGCATTCCGATCTCGCACCGTTTATTGAAAACTGATAAATCTATTTTTATCAGGCGGAAACCTTTGATGATATTCTTCAACGGGAACTGTAGCATTCTCATTATAAAAACCATAAACAAACACCATATTTGCATATTTTTATTTTTTATTCGGCATTTTCTAATAAAATAATGTACAAACTAGAAAATAAACTGACACATATCAGAACAACAAGATTATTGAAATCATTTATTTTTATTTTATTCAAGATGTATTAATTGAATTTATTAATTAAAATATGACATATTATTTCCACGTGTACAATACACTCCTGGAGATTGATTCGTACCTCTTGACTCAGCCTGTATAACTCGGACCCCATTGGATTACCCTGTGCGACTCCGGCGCGTGTAGTTTTAACACTCGACTATTGTCGTCTTTCTTCACCGCAAAAGTGCCCTTCGCGAAGTAATTCTAGCAGTATTAATATGAATGCCAAGTTCTGAACATTTTTAAGAGGAGTTCCCAGTGTGACACCGTATCAAAGGCAAGGAATATCGCGTTCCTTGGGAATCAATGCAACAAATGTGTAACAGCTACAACATCCACCAAGTTGGACATTTAAAATTGATTGCTATTAGTGTCACTCGATATTGTTCGATGCATATATTAAGAGACGTTAACTCTCGACTGTACGAATCTTTCTCGATTTTCTCAGAAAGATCAAATGCAAGAATTTATTAAATCACTAGACATCATCCTTTTTTCAAGAGGTCATATTGATCAACTCTATACAAAACTCTTTAGAATTTGTTATACCGTAAATACCATAAAATCCTCTTGTTATAATAGGATCTTTTAAAGGCTTATATCTTACGACTAAACATATAAAAATGTTTTCAAAATAAGTGTATGTATTTTAGCTCTTTTTGATATTTATATGCTGTTACCACTACAACGACTAATTGTACTTCTACCTGTACATCTCGATTTCAATGTAATTTGAAGTACACTCCCCGACAAAAACTTAGACGCGGTAAGATGTTTTAAGGGTTTTAAGGGTTACAACATTTCTTTGCGAAACTAGCAAGATATCTAATTAAGTTTTTATTCGTAAAAGTAAAATAAACTTAAAAATATCCCCTCCAGTAATATATGAACTAAATAATAAATTATTACTCCAATATGAAAAATCCAAAACTCCAATGTGAAACAAAAATCAACAAATGAGTGATCAGTAATGCGTAGCTCCTCCATTGTTCTTAATCACTTCCAATAGTCTGTTATTAATGCATTTATATAAATTTAACACATAATTTTGAGGGATATTCTGCCATTCAGTCACTATTCAAGTTTTCAGTTCCTGTACCGTGAAATATTAACGGCCTCCGCCATAAACGCGACGTGCCAATTCACCCCACATGTTTTCAATAATGTTTAAGTCTAGTGACCGGCCGGCCACTGTAAAGTTTTAATCTTTTTCTCTTTGAACCATTCAGTAATGGTTTTTGCTTTATGAATTGGCGCGTTATCTTGCTGAAAAACAAAATTGCGCCCGGCCCATTGGTTTCCAAAACGTAAAAGATTCTCACGCAATAAGTCTTTATACGTCACAGATGTCATTTTGTTTGTACAAAACACTATCTCACTTTTATCGCGGAATCCAATCGCTGCCCATATCATCACAGTTCCACCCCCTAATTGTCTGGTCATTTTCACTTTTGGTTCCTTTCTCAGATCATGATAATAATGCGAGTACCCATCCGGTCCGTCCAAATTAAAACGTTTCTCATCGGAAAGTTTAACTTTTTCCCATTGTTTCTTCCAGGATACGTGTTCTTCAGCAAATCTCAACCTCGCTTCTTTGTGTTTCGCCGAAAGTGGTGGTTTTCTCAACATTTTCTTCCGTGATACTACCGGTGACGCCTTTAAAATCCTTTGAACATTGCGCACGTGCGTTTGTACCCCCGCCTGTTCTGCAATAACTCTCGCCGACGCAGAAGAATTGGATGCACACCGCAATATCATGCGTTTATCCCGCTCACTTACAGCTTTCGGCCGCCTGTGGCCTTTTGGTTTGCCGTAATTTTCTGGATTTTTTAGGAAATTTCTAACGCAATGATCGCTTTTTCGTAACCGATGAGCAATTTCCCTCTTACTAACACCATCCTGGTACCAGGCTAGTACTTTACCCTCTCTATATCAAGGATAATTGTTTTTTTCTACCCATATTGCAAACACATTATAAAATATAATTTCTGGTGGTGAAATGTGTACACTTTACCAGCACAACCACTGCATGTAAAGAGAATTATCAAATTAAAGCATTTTTGCTTATATTAATGTAATAAATGCGCAGGGTCTAAATTTTTGTCGCATTTAAAATTCCTATTTTGATCTGGGAAAATCTCAATTACCCCTCTTAAAGCAATAAATACCCAGAAATATCTGTAAATGGACTATTTACATAACAGGTATTAATAACCCTCATTTACACTTTATATAATGTCTATAAAGTTTGTTTGGTAAATAGAAACGATACCGCGTCTATGTTTTGGTTGCAAATTGTTCAAGTTACTTTTAACTGCAAGGAAAATAACTTTTATTCTTGTAAAAAGGAAATAAAGATGGTACTCAGGGGTTTAAGTTGTTGCAGTTTGAATGATTTGATCTTATTGGTTGAGCATTTGGCGTTTTTATCTGGCTTAATTCTCGCATGTTTCTTTTTGTAAACATATTCTTGAAATAAAATGTTATTATTACAATACCTCTTTTATGTTGTTAACTTTGGTATACCAAAGTACTCGAGTAGATCAGCGGTATATATGTAGTTTTTGAGCAATTAATCTACGTTGAGTTCTTTACTTGTTATTCTACGATAGGCAATTTTTAGTATTTCGAGAGTTCGCATATTTAATTTGCTTGAAGGCAAATTTATACCATCCAATAAAAAGTAATTTTAAATTTTAGTATTTTAACTTGGTACGCGATAATGTGACCATGAGCCGTCACCTTAAAGATGAAATACATTTCTATTTTGACATTTTCCATCTCTAAAATGTTCTAGCCTTCCTAGTTTATACAAGAATTTATTCTCCCAATTCTATAATAGAACGTGTGAGAATAAGATTATCGGAAACGCTGCTTCAAAACCAGAACGACAGATTTTCCTGACATGAATCACAATTACATCATTCGTGGAAATTTAAAGTCATGACGGGCACCGGAATCGTGTTTTCCAACACGTACATAGACTTTGCGCTGAGATTTCGAATAGATATATTTACGATTTAATTAAAGATTCTACCGGAAGCGTGGTGATTAAAATTGTGATATCTAGGTTAGTTAAATGCGGTCTGAAAGTGTTTATTGTAGGACGACGAAGCGATAATTTTGAGTTATGAGCTCCTATACGGTATAATTTAACATATGAATCTGAGTTCATTATGAGATTTGGCACACTTGTGTAAAGTGGTATTTTCTTATGTGAAGTCCACGGATAGCATAAGCGGACAGCATAAGCAATCAAGTACTACCAGAATAAAATTAAGTAACTTATTTATTTACTATGAAATTATTATGAAACTATTGAAATAAATGACTTACTGAGTACATATTTATTTCAACCATTCGTAAATTGCACATTTACACTAGTCTTTGCATATTTTCATTACTGATGCTGTCAACAGTATTTGCTTCAAGAAGTAATAGTAAGCACATAACCAAACTTATGAAAAAGATTCCCGTACACACTTGCTTGTTTTTAATTAGCAACACTCATTATTAAATAATGAATGTAACATCTGTGACAAGTAGCCTCCTTAATGAAGCACTTTCATTTTGTTAGAAAAAGGTGTCACGCATAAATGTGAATTTAAGTACAGAATATTATGTCGAGAATTCTTTTTACAGTATGGTGACGACCCAACGGGGTGTATAAGCTTTTTAAAGCTTATAACTTTGAGAGCCTTTTGTGTATAAATTGTGTATGTAATGTGTTCCATGGCTTTGTTATTATTACCATAAAGGGTAAAGCGCAGTTAATTGACCCCCAACTGTGAGTGTTCAGGAGCGTACTGGATCCACCAAGAAAATTTTGTCCTAGCGGAACCCGAACACATAGCGCCTAACTGCTTAGCTAGGCGCAGACCCTCTTACCACTGGACCACCAACCCAATTATATTTATTTATAATTTTAATATTTTATTTAATTCTAGAGCTTTGTTTAGAAGTAAATTTGTACTTCTAAAACGTTTAAAAAATTGAAATTTGTGCAGTAATTTGTTGTACTCTCACTCTACACGGACGGCTCAAGAATAAAAGATGTCGGAACAGGTATAGGCATTAGTGGGCCTAACTCCTTAAAATGCCTATAGGACTCCACACCAACATATTTCAAGTAGAGATTTCTGCTTTGAATTTGTGCGTCATAAAGAACCTCGAGACAGGGATACGAGGCACAACCATAACTATATCCAGTGATAGTCAAGCAGTTCTAAAGGCTATCAAAGTCTACGTTCATCACGTTACTCTGCGATGGGTCCCAAACCATCAAGGGATCGAAGGCCATGAAAAGGCAGACAAACTAACTCTGGAAGCAGCCGATATGTCCTTCATTAATCCTAACCCCTGTTGTGGCCTACAAGAGGGCCACATAAAACAAGTAATTAAAGCATGGGAGGACGATCAAAAGACCTCGTACTGGGAAAATGTTCCAAGACAAAAACAAGCGACAGCATTCATATCAGACTCGCCTAAGACAGCAAAAATAGTGCTATGGTTCAGCAAAAGGGACCTTAGATTACTGGCGGAATTCATGCAGCTCTAAAATATCACCTATTCAATCTAGGAAAAGCCGAAGATGCCTGGAAGATCTGGAGACGGCAGAACACATTTTATGTAAATGTGTTGCCATCAGTCGTACTCGGCAACAACACTTCAGTAAACTAATCCTGACATCTATTGAACTGAGGGACGAAGATACTAAAGTATTATTAAGATTTATTAAGAGCCTCCATCTTTTCTAACACATATAAGGGCATTTTGTTACAATAGATCTATTAAGGTCGCAGTGACCAAAGGCATCTGTACCTCTCCCCAATGATACTAATACTGGTGTCGTACTCTCGTTATTTACGTAAGTTAATGTTTCCGATTCGTGTATTATTGTATTACTCTTTGGAAAGCTGACCAAACAGACCCATTTCATTTCAGGGTTCCACTAGAATAATTTTTTTTTTTAGCTTTGATTCGTTTCTGAACCGTTCAAAATGCTTCATGGAATGTGCCTAAGTGCACATCATTGTAGTGCGTATGTGGTAAGTGCGATTAGTTTGGACGATTCCGAATCGGTTCAACCCTAGAAGAAAATCAAAGCCACTCTGATATCTAAAAATTTCAAACTTTGAGCACATCTTATATATGGATTATACTGTAACCTATAGAAAAAGTACGAGTACAGTGTGAATAGTTTTCTGTACATTGTTACAAAATAAAAAGCAAAATTTTAAATTTGTTCTGGCCGCATTTTACCTTGTTTATGCCTAATTTTATTTGGTATCATGTGAGGTATGCTGGGAAGAAAGTGAGATGAACCCAAACAAACGCATTATGATAATACAACAAATTTCTTATGTCTAAAAACAGCTTTTCAATTAAAAAGAGAACGTTCCTGAGAGAGAGAGAGGTCCTCGCGATGTAGCGGTTAATGCGCCTGTCTAGCAAATGGGACATGTCACCAAGAATATTCCAGGTTTTCATAATTTACGAACGAAAGCCAAATTATACTACTCAGATGATATGTTTACTTGTTTCTGAATCTATTCTTACGACACTCTGCCATCTAACCAAAAATACAATTCTTTGCCGTCTTGTTTTAGATTATAATGTCAGAAAATGTCGAACAGAATACATTTTGTTCCTTTTAAGCAGCTCGAAACTCGTAACCTATTTTATTCAAATAACTGACCATTCGATTGAACTTTGACCATATTTCTATCAGAGCACTCAGTATAGTCATTACATCACGACAGTCTTCTAGGAAGCTATTACTAAGGTGCACACAAATACATCTACAACTTATATGACTTATGTATGTATATCTTGAAGAGTACCTCTTTTGAAGAGATGCTACAACTGTCTTCTCACAGTGTTTCAGCAATTACATATCTTAAGGAGTTAACTCTTTTACCGTGTGTTCGATGCTGTGATAAAGTATGATGCGAAGGTTTATAATCTATTTAACGGTTTCGACAGATTTTGGAGATGTTTAAGTGGACGAAAAATTGCTTAATTGCATCTCTCACGTATCTATAGTGCTGTCTTAAGAAAACCTAGGAGAAGAACCAGTTACAGTATTTTATCATTGATCGTCTAGTAAACATATTATCAACTAATGTTTTTTATCTTACATACATAAGAATGGTAAGAAAACTACACATTCACATTGTCGATATACTTCCCTATATCTCCATGCATTATGGGGGAAAGATCGGACAATAGAAACACGATTTATTTTAATAAAGAACGCTCAGTAGGAAGTAAAAATGCTAATTTTACGATTTTAAAAATAATCTGTAATTCTAATTTGTTTCTTCGCTTCAAATTAATTTTCTTCGATCACTTCTTTCATTCTTCCGAGATGCAAAATGTTTCATTTTTCACATTTCTAGATATTGATCTGTAACCAATTTACAACACATTCAAAAGCCAAGAATTAACACGGTGGTTACATTTTTTTGTTTTGAAATGATCCAAAAAAACATTCACACGTGGTAGAGATTAGTCATTTGATATTTTTGTTTGTTTGTCTTCCTCTTTCTCACACTTATTTTGATTTTCATTATTTCCTAACATCATTGTTTTGGTGCTTAACGCTCTCTTAACTTTTTCTATTATTGCAAAGGAAAAAGCTGTAATAATAATAATAATACAACAATAATATATTGAAGTCTTCATAACTTTAAATACTTAATTCAGTCTGTTACAAATGTAAGGATAGGATTTTCTAAGAAAAATTTTTATTTCAATTATTTCAAACGTTTAATTTTTATTCTGTTATAGATTTGACAAACTTAACAAACGTTATATGCCAAATAGTCTTGTGAATATATGGAGTTAAACAACAATGTATAAAATTGTGAAAAAAGCAACAATTTCAACTGTTAATCATTGTACAAAAGACCCATAAAAAATTCGAAATCTTTACAAGGCACAATTAAACTTTTTCAGCAAATTCGGGGACAACTGCGCCACTGGCACGGAAATGTAGAAAAGATAGCTTTTAGTGAAATCTAATTATTTTTCTTTAAACCATAAGAAATAATGCTGATATTGTTCATGATATTGATAGAATCAGCCACAGCAAAAACAAGGTGTTTTTGATCCATGATCCACCGTGATCTATATTAGCTATATTATTTTGATTATTGTTTCTAGATACTTTTTTGATGTGTTCTTTTAATTGTAATCATTAAATAGGGCAAATTTTCACATTTTGATATGGGACTTAATGAGAATAGAAGATATAGTAAGTTACCAACTCGTTTAAGGCAACTTCTCTACCGAGGTTGCTGACTGCGAGTGTACTTATTCTAAAGTTGTTTTTACCTCATCTTACTTTAAGTAAATCATTGAGACGCTCCTAAGACTCACACGATGCCCATATATAAGTGTTGTTCCCCATGATTTTTATACGGCGATAATCTCACCTGCAATTAGATTTTGCCACTCATTTTTGTTCTCGAAACTAGTTTATTTGTGTTTTTCTGGTGATATAATTTTTACTGAACTCATTTTAATACGAATTACTAAAATGCCAGAATTTAAATAACGGTTCTCATACATAAATGAACGTTACAAATAAAATATGTCCTTAACCAAAAGAATTTTTATTGGCATATATAGCATTATCTCTTTTGGTTATTGCATTTTCCAAAATATGTCCTTCTTTGTAAAATTCATAAAGGAGTTTCGTTTTACATGATTTTTTTTATTACTTATGAAATAAGGTGTTATGGCCTAATGCAAAATTCTAGAGAACACCAAAAGAATTTTTGGATGGATATTTAGATGGATATTTGTTATAAACTTTGCTCTGGCAATATAAAAACTGAGAGTATGCGTCTTATTCGTGGTTTCCAATTGTTCGCCAACATTTTTCAGATCACGTTCTACACCGAATTGCTGCTCAAGAAATTGGAAAAGTTCGACTACTATGAATAGCGCATCACTGCAGTATTGTTCTTAAACTTTGCACGAGATAAATAACTCACTTTATTACCGAGGTGTATTTTTGCATGTAAACTTCCTGATCTTAACGAAATTCGCGTCTCTTCTTGCGAGTATTCTAGACTTATTGAAAATGAAAATGATATAATTACCTTTCACATTAAACAAGACGCGAAGTTATGCAATGAACTTTAAAGCCGCTAAAAACGGTACACTCAATAAAATTAATGAACGTATGTTTTTATTTTCCAGTTCTGAAACAGCAACACGGAAGATATTATACATGATAGATAATGCAGTAAAATACGGCGAACAAATAGTTCCATCTAGTTTATAATTAATAATTGCTGCAGTTTAACGGTGAACAGATGGAATGTGAAGTATTAAAGGGAACGTATTGTTTGTGAATGCCGTTAGAAACTTCAGTAACAACCAATTTATATTATGATAATGCTAGATTTTTGATAATTGATTGATTATTTCGGCGAATCTTACGTCTCACAATATTTTCGACGAAGATCTGCATTTTTCATTAGAGCTAAACAATATCACCCTTATCGTGTACGTTTAGCAGCCTCTTCTCACTATTGGGTCTTTCGTACAGTGATCATAATGGTAGCGGATTCTTTTGAGATTAATTTTCCTCCAAGTCCTATTCCTCTGAATCCAGGTCCAATTCTAATAACTCGCCTCTGGTAGCTGCTCGATAACTCTCCTTACAAGCGGATTCTCCACTTCTTGCGGTTGATTTTATGTCTTCTTACACATCGCTGTAGTATATTCGGTCAGGCACGGGACAACATCTTCTCTGGGTGAGTACTTCTTACAAATCACGGGGCGTTAACGACATCCTCAGTACTGGGTTTTGTATTGATTCCAATCGCTGTAGATGAAATTTTGCGACTGTGTATCAATTCAGCCCTCCGTTATTGAGAACAAGCGTCATGCATTGCTCATAAAGCGTTCACAGTAGCGAAATTAGCGTAACTCGAAACGATATATACGTCAAACTTTAACATTGTTTTCTGCGATTGTTTTTGAATTTGTGCCACGGTTAGTATAGAAACTGCTGAATAAATTTAGGTTAAAGTTATGGCAAAACAAATCATTGGTGCCGATTGTCAAATTCTTGCATTAAATTTGCGTTCTTTACGTGAACGCAGCCATATTGTATTGTTTTCCCGTCTAATTGGCTGTTCCTATAAATAAGGGGACGCTGATTTCTCGCTCCGAGAAATTTCGTTCCCAAGGCGTCTATGTGACGGCCCTAGGCCCGCCATAGACGCCAAAAAAATTCGGGTCCAACAGCCTCTACATTGTACGGAGAATAACTTCTTAGAGAAACACGATGTGACCAATCTAATTGTATTAACCCCAAATCCAGGCTTCATCGTCTTGTAGGCGATTACTGTACGCTAGACTCCTAGAGATATTGGAAAATACTAAAGAAGCAGCTATCGATTAGTCGACACTCTTTCCAGGAAACCGATCTGCTCGTTTGGTATGGGATAGAAATTGAGAAGATTTAGCTCGTTTCTGTAGTGAGTTCCTATGAAGCGGCTATTCTGTGGGTGGAGGGTATCTTTATAAAAATGGCCTGTTTCCAGATAATCGGGAAGTGGGGACGTTCTAGAATGGAGTTGACAGCGAAAAGCCAAGTCGCCGTCATGTTGGGAAGAAAGCTTTTTAAAGCCTTGTTCCTTGCACTATCCAAACCCCCACGAGCTTTGCCAATCTTAAGTTACTTGATGATGATATCCAAATTTTCCACGATTGTGGACACAACCGGCTCACCCTCAGTAGCCCCAATCAGCTTCGACCCACCTGACGGATCGGCCCTTCAAAATCCCCCGTCGGAGAAACCCCGCGGCAAACACTTTCCAAATAACCGACATGAACTTTCGTTCTGTCCGATTCGTGAGCTACGACACTGTTCTCCCAAGGAGCTATTCCCAGCTTCTGTTAGATCCTCGTTTAGGAGCTTTGCCATCATCGCTTCAATGGTTAACGATTGGGTTTTGGCGTGCCACTAGCATCAGTTAAACTGTATCCACTCTTCGTGGACTCATATAATTATTGCTAGTACTAAAAAATAATGCTAAGATAGCTTAGCTTCCTCATGGTATTGATGGAATAATTCACGGCAAACGCAATAAAAGGAAAGAGAAAAAAATACACTAACACACGGACATGTTTCTGCCTACCCGGCGTCATCAGCGTGGTTTCGAGAGTAATTTTTTCTCTCTCCTTTTATTGCGTTTGCCGTGAATTATTCAATCAATACCATGAGGAAGCTAAGCTATCTTAGCATTATTTTTTGGTTATTGCTTCTAGGCATTTTCTGATGTGTTCTGATTGCTAGTACTGCTCATCAGACACAAAGCGTTAGGTGTTTGGAAATTATACCATTTTTTAAAATTGTTATCGTCTAAATCTCGCATTACTTTAAGGGGTAACTTCTATAATTCCATTTCTAATTGGTTACGTTTTACATATTTTCGTTATTTTTTTAGCCATTACGGCATGATCGATAACGTCTAATGGTTTAATGGCAATTACTGGAAATACTAACCTTCGTGAATTTTGGAAAGAAATAATGTTTTGTACAATGTTTAGGAAATAAGATATCAGTTTGTATCAACTTAATTCTGCTACTCATATTACTAAAGGGGGTCAACTTCCTCGGCTGGGAGCCATAATCAACAATGATGATGAGTAAGAACTGTGAAATAGTACGGTATCAATAATTCGGAATGAAAGATTATGCGTGGTGCGGGCTGTGCCGACACTTTAAGTTTACGTACAGTGTGTCGTGTGAGCTCCGGAAGCTGAACACCTTGTAAACTTGAATATAATTTCTTGTTGTTCAAAACTTATCTCCGAATAATTCTTTTTGAAAACTTTTTCTCTAAATTGCTCATGGATTTCCCATCGGTTCACTATATCGACACGCTGTACATGCCCGGTAACGACAGACAGGCAATATCTTATTAAGTTACATGAGTTTTCCCGCAATCGACAATTCTGTATCATGTATTGCGAAAGAAAGTCGCATAGATAACGGTACCTTGATAACTGAGTTATTAATTGGAAACGTTAAAATTTACATATTAACATATCGGGTTTAAGCGCAAGTATTGCGTGTACAACGTGCTAACTAGCTACACACACAACATGAATAGAGTGAAATACTAAACCAATGTTGCTGTGGGACATCGGTCAACGGCCGAAACAAAATAAGGGGAATAAGATATAGTTACGTTCGAAGAAATTCTCATCGAACTATTTACAAGTTTGAGAGCTAAATACAGTACCGTCCTCCTAAGCAAGGAAGTCATATCTGCATTTTAACTAGTGTTGAGAAAACTATGTCTTTACGACAAACTTCATTGGTGCATATGTTCTTCTATGTCGCTCTTACGACTTCATTTTCTAGGGTAGAAGGTGGAGAAACAGCAGCAGATACTGCACATGTACATAACTTCATTTTCTATAAAATTGTCAAATATGACCCTTTTGCTTAGGAGATCGAGTGGAACACTGGAATAAATGTTTAGTAAAACATGCAGTGGATAATAAAAACAAAAACAATAATGACAAATATACGGAGGCAAAATCCATTTCTTTTACATTTATGTGATAGAAAAGTTAATAACTATCTGACCTATTTACTTAGCCAACATGAGCATGTTAACATTGTTGACCACGCTCTCGTTTCCAAAAACTCAAAATTTTTTTTTTTTTTACGTTTACTTGTCGGCCTGATAAAAGTTTTTATACATAAGTCTGATCACGGGTAGAGTGATTTTTCTGGCGTTTTATATGCATCGCAAGGTAAAACAGCTTGGTCTATAAGTTATCTTAAAGGGTAACAAGTGTTTTCCTTTTCTGTAGGCGGAGTTTAGTAACGATCCGTAATCTGCTTTGAACGCTAGGATGCTAATTTTGGCGTTTATATTCATTGCAAATATGGACGAAGCTGCTGAAGTCTTTCATTGAATGAGGAGGCCATTACAATTGTAAACGACTATATTGCGGAACAAGATGCCAACCATTATTTAGACTGCTCAAAAGGATGTGAGACTTACAAGGCGAGTTTGTTCAGAAATAAAACTGAATTTGACAAAAAAGTACTTGTTTCTATGATAGGCTGCGAATTTTTCAGATCGCCTATATAAGAAAAGAAAGCCACTAAAAACATTTGGTTCTGCAATATCATATTGAATATGAACGAGTACACTTACATAAGCTAGGAAAAGCTAAAAATGAATTTTGTCGTACATGCCATTGGCCATAAACACAATTAATATTTCAGTAGATCATTCCTGATACTTCAAGAGGTTTAGAGAAGAAGATCCAAGAGTAGTGTTGAGGTACATCAAAAGCATCGAACTATACTAATACACATAAAACACACTTATTTAGGTCGGTGTGATCCCAAAATCATCAGCGCTATGGATCGTGGCAATAATAATAATCTTGGCATAAAAATAAAAATATTGCCTTAAATTGAAAGTGTTATTATGATTGAAATGGGCATTTTTCGTTCTACCGAAAATTCTTTGTCTGGACAATTTCTTAAGGTACCATCCGCTTGAACCGGAAATGATTATCAACTTTCTTCTTCGATTGTACACATCGCATGCAAATCATTTTATTAGAGCACCTTTGAGGATTACATTCATCATTAAAACTTCTAACTAAGTTTCGTGAAATACCCTGCATCGGTTCGTATAGATTAAAGCTTTGTGGGACGAATCCATTGTTTGATCCTTACTACTGTTTCTGCTGTAACCCGAAGGCTTTGTGAACATGACGCGACCGCTAATAAGTAGAGGGCAATGTGTAATTATGCTAGGTTGTGTTAATAAATAAATAAATAAACAAACAAGGAAAGCCTATATGCCTAAATTAGCTTGAACCTAAAACCTACAGCATATACTAACAAAAGAAAAATTTTAATGTTTCATCAATTAGTAAAACAAAAGAAAAAAAACATACTACTGCAAATAGTTGTATAGTGTGACATCTGAATTCTGAATGCTCGAACATCTAACGACTTAAAAGACTCAAGCAGTCGATTATAATGGAAGTGAAACAGCGCGCAAAAAGTAAAATCCAATGTACCGGAGCAGTTATTAGGTGCTGATTTCGGTGTGTTAATATGTATACTTGGGGGAAATGTCATTTTATTTAAAAGATATGGAAGCATTGTTTTCGACTAGCACTCTATGGAACAGGTCCGGAGTGCGCAGAAGATGGCAATTATGCATATTCAACCTTTTTAGCTCACGCAATTTGTGCAAATTTGCAAATCTTGTTAATCTAATGCATTTTCTGAACGCTGGTTGAGTCTCTTATACGGGTCAGTTAACCCCAAAATGTGGTAGGTTTCGGTTAATTGATCTATAAATTTAACTTTGGTATTACAATGTGAATACACTTAATTGTGTGTATAAATATCACAGAAAGCAGGATTGCAATATCACACGAAAATATTTTTTCTGAATTTCTTCTACTGTACCTCGTTGCTTTGCTATTTCGCTTGAATACTTGCTGATACAATCATATTTTCATTTGCCATTTCATATAGCACACTTAATACACTGCTGTAATTCTCTTGTAAATGAGTACATACAGTTATACTTACATACGTTATTTTTTACAGAGCTTTCCAACCATAGAGTTGTCATTGTAAGAGTCGGTAATATCCGGTTTTTAATGTTAACGTATAATATTTATTCACCTTAATAGGACATGTTCTTTAAGTGTATGGAAGAGCTGGACGTATATACAGGTCCTGGGTACTAAAAAGCAAAAGCTACATAATTATTTTAAAAGAAAATAATTTCACAAACGCGTGCTTTATATGTTGAGAATCGTTTGTTTTATTTTCTTGCCATAGGAGCCTTGAAGTTGGGCCAAAAATATGTGTTTTGAAGAAGTTTATCACAAGCTTGCCAAAAAAATCATTAATATTAACGCATTTGTATGATTATATAGGAGCAGTTTTGGTAATTTGGAGCGAAATTGTCCCATATTTTTTGGACACAAGCACGCAAGTCCAGAACGGTCCGCGCAGGCTGTATGATCGGAGCTTATTCTTCATGGTACGCCACAAAGTTTCGATATGCGAAAGATTTGCACTGCTGGACGTTCACTTTAAAAGTACAATATTGTTTTCTAGAATTCCATTGTTCACTTTTTTTGGCAACATGATATGCGGTACCATCTTGTTGGAAAATACGCTCGATATTATTCGAATGCATTTCATTAATTATGTCAACAACGTTATTGATGAAATTGTTACAATTGGAAAAGACTTCAGCTTTGAAGAAGTAGATTCGGAAAACCTTAAAGAATTATTGGAATCGCATTCAAAATGAAGCAAAAGAAAAACAAGGATACTTGAAGAACTGTTTAATACACTTGATAAAGCAAAACAACGGATGGTAGAGTTTGATTCAGATGCAACGTTGGTCGAGGCTTAGGGGTTTTGCGCATTATAACTTTGTTTTGAGTAAGAAAAGAGACATTTTTGCAATTTTGATATTTTTCAGGATTCTTTATTTTATTTTAATAGTTTTTAATTAATTATTTTCTAATAATGCAGAGAATGTTAAGCATTTTCTCACAATATCTCACATCTTCACGGCTATTAACAAAAAAGAAGCGAATAGAAGGAGTAGTAATCAAAGAAAAGGTGTTTTCTTACAAAAACTCTATTTTTTTAATAATTTGGGCGACCGGTTTCGTGTTATATAAAACACATCCTCGGACTAACCAAAAGGCATACATGTGGAAAGTTGTGATTTCATTGTAAAATTGAAGAAACTCAAATTTTATAATTTCATAGTACTTTGCTATTGCCATGCACCATTTGTTCTCTGAAATTAGGTTTCAGGGGTAAATATATTCTTGAACAGCATCTAAAAAGGTGTGTTGTTAATGTAATAGTTGGCATGTTGCATCCAGAAAATCCTCCCACGCCATTTTTAGTAGCTACAACAATTAGATTACGTGTTACTGAAAACGAGATTAGCGACATTATTATTGACTGTAAAAAATGTAACTGGCGACGGTTGTATTGTTTCTTTCGCATTCTACTAGCATGATGTTAAAAACAGGGTACGAGCTTGGTTATTTTTAACATGGACGTTGTATCTGGAAATACGCCTGGCCGACTAATACGCACTAGGAAACTGCCGCAAACGGCGCCTCCGTGATAATTATGTTAAATAATCTATTGTGACTCTGTGGAAGAAAACACTTCTTTCCACCTACGTTATGAATACCTCACATAATAAAGGTGGAAAAAAGACAATTTTCACTATAATGTAACGTGGAATACCATAACAGTCTCTATTCTTTTTATGCAGACAAATTCTAAAACATTATATGTATAATTTAAGATTATTTTGTAAGATCGAAAGGGTTTAATAAAGAAAACATGGAATTTATGTTACATGAAAACAGTTAAAATCGGTTAACTCAGAGGTTTCGGACGTCGCATTCGGCTAATAACACCAAAATTTGGATATTTACATAGTAAATTATCCGGATCCAAAATTATCCGAATTCGGATAACAGCTCTAGTTGCAAAGATTACGAAATTTTTTATTTTTATTTAACAGGACAATGCAAACGAGACTGCAAATGTATGGACTTTTTGATGAGAAATACGCCATTCAGCGCCAAAGCTTGATTTTAAAGTGCAAAGATAAAAGTGTAGCGCGAAAATATGCACTAATCAAATTAATACGACCATTCACATCTCGGTGTAATGCTGAATTAATAATTAGTGCAGTGCGAAAGTATACATACGACGCTGTACATTTGCCTTAGAATTGTACGGTATTTGCGTATTAACAAACATATTGCACTGATTTCGCACTAATTCTTACGCTAATTGCGCGCTATCGTGCGTATCCGTTCAAAGTACTATCGAACAACTTCGCGAGAAGAAATGATTGGTTTCTACTGTTTTATAAGGAAATATAGATTTTTCATAATTTCCATCATACTGGACGTATAACCTTTTATATATTTCGAATATATTTGCTGGGTTACAACCTTTTCAACGCTGGAAGTAACTACGTCATTAACATTGTTGTAATGGACACCCCAGTAAGATCTTAGCGTAATTAAGTAGCGTATTCAATAAACTATGTCCTTTAAAGATTTAAATTTACATTAGCTATCTTCAGAAATAGATGCTTCATCACATATACCATAAAATAAAAGTACACATAATTTGTAGAATTTAGAAGTAAAGTCAACAAATCATCTCATGGCGTGTTGATATTTCGTTCTTTTTTTTTCTTTATGGGGAATATTGTTGAACGAGGAAAATGCGTGTGTACTACTTACTCAAATACATAAGTACGAAACCAGTTTTGCGTATTCTTATTCCACTGGTTATGTTAGATTAAAGTTAGGTAGAAACTACGTATTTACAACGTAGTGTAGATCGATTAGATTTGTGGACGTGTTAAATTCATATATTCGGGCGATACGTTGTAAATCTTGTAAGTATGTGGATCCTTGTTTCAAATTAGTTTTCAAGTACATTATTCGTCTATTTTAGGAGATTGATATAAAGAAGTACACATTAATTTATTATATCAGTAGCCAGCGATTTGTATATTAGAACAAATGCGGTCAGTTATCGATTATGTATTACTTTAATGTGCGTTATAATACCGTAAAAATATGTACCAGTCATCACTCCTAACGTTATAAATGGTCCCGCTATGTTTTTGCGAACTCAATCAAACTAGACATAAATAAAGGCAAGGTAACAAAAGTAAACTAAACAAATCGCTTCTCTCCCATTTGTTGGAGGGCGCGGGCGCATTTTCATAAAGTAGATGTCCATTGTTAGGTAAAATCTAGGAATTATGATTAGAGCAATAAAAGGTCAGGGAGCTATTTTTTACAAAATTTTACAAAATTCAAGAAATAAGATACAAAATAATAATAAAATTGACGCATTGAAATAATATCTACACAAGTCCTAATATTGCAATAATCACATCACGTGGCACTGCCTTTTACAAGGCGATCACAAAATATGCAGAAATTTCTTCTTTCATTTGCATTTTCATAACGTAGTTGACATAGGTCTTGTCAATTGCATGAAAGACTGCCTGATGCCGGTTAATTTGGTAATCAGTCCCATGAATGATTCCGCTAGATTAAGGTGGTACATTGCTGAGGTAGAACAGATAATCTTGGCACAGGTAGAGCAGAATCCGAGGACGAGTGTTTGGAGAATATTAACCGAAGTAGAAATTACTCCTTCTCTTGTTCGGATGAGCAGCAGCTTTACGTCTGCTATGTACAACGGGTGCAGGCCCGAAATCCACTTGATCATCAACCACTTTTGCTTTCTTGCCGTTGGTTTCTTCGCAATGATGCTGAAGACGCCAATTTTTTTGCCGATAGTCTTTTTACTGATTCACACAATCGCGTGTGCTGTGATGGAATCTGCACATACGTTTTTTATTGAATATTTGAATGAGTAATTTTGGCTCCAGACTGGCTAGTCCAATAGTTTTACTAAACAGACGCTGCTTTACCTAAAATTTTTGCAGAACATAAGAAATTACATTTTAGACGAAATTTTTTGGAACCAACAATAGATATGGAACACGTTGGTGTTGCGTGGCCCTTTTCGATTGTCGTTGGAGGATATTCACGAAAAACTTTTGGACAAAGATGGGTAGAAAGGGACCTGCAAAATCGCCTGATTTAAGTTTCGACGATTTCTTTCTTTGGGGACATTTGAAAATTTTAATGTACGCTACGTCTGTAAACGACCTCGAGGAGCTGCAACATTGAGCGGATCAATCCCCGAATCCAAGCCAACACACTAACTGTCGACAGAGTTTCGAGGATTCTTGTGGTAGAAATGTTGGAGCTGCTGTGAATGTTTTTGCCTTTATTGTTTGTTTATTGATTATACTGTTTGCTTATTTGTACATAGTAGAAAAGTTATATAAACGCAAAACGTTTCATATCTTAGAACTTGTCCATTTGCCTACCCTGCCCTACCATGTCCATTATGACTTTTTTGTATATTTTCAGCCATACAATCTTCCGTCTAGGTTTGTGAGACCTTTTTACCGGAGCGTATTTTGCATGCATTTATCATACAGTGATTTATGAAAATGGATTCTAGAAAATGTGTCTATTCTTTTCTGAGGCAACTGCGTGGTTTATTCGTAGCAGTGGGGTTCATAATTATGTACATCAGAGACTTGATGCATCATCTTCATTTATCTTTTAGCACGCATTTTAATATACATGCAAATATTAATGCGTTCTGCAGAATATAGTTCACTAGATTATATTGGACAGTAACCTAATCAATCATCAGCAAATAAGAGAGAGCTTCACGTGTATTTCCCCATAATACCGTAACGAATACGAGTATAAGCCGACGAATAAAGGAATTTTCATTTAATGACGGTTTTAAGTTTAGTAAAGCCACATACCATAGAACACAGATCACTTCGATAATCAAAGATAATGCTAATATAGCTCATGGTATTGATGTAGTCACTCACACCAAAAGCAACATCAGGAGAGACGGCATCAGCAATCAGACGTGCTTCTTCTGTCTATCCTGCGCCAATAGCGTTGTTTTGAAGGCTCCTCTACCTCACATCGCTATTTACCTCTCGGTTTATATCGTTCATCTCCAAATTAGCAAGCGGTATATCTTCCGGGAGCATGTAATGCCAACAGAGGGTACAGACGCCAAACCACCTGTCGAGCAACTGTCATCTCCGAACTAATAGAATGTTCATTTGCTTCTCACATTGCTTTTGCCGTGGGCGATATTAGCATTATCTTTGGTTATTTGTTTCTTGGGCATCTTTGTTGATGTTATGCCTACTTTATGTGGCTCTCGACGAAAATGTATTCAGCGTATCAACCTAATGCGTGGATGGGAGATAATTCCTTCCCTGAGAAATTTAGAGAAAAAGTTTTCAAAGAAAAAATGTTCTGAGACTAGCGCTGTATAATATAAAATAATACTTAGAAATATAGGTTGATCAGTTTCTGCAGCGCACGATGCAAGTTTAATTTTTTAAATGGAACATCCTGTATGTTATTACAATTTCAGACATTCCCAATATCTATCTGTTTTAATATTTGATGAATTTTTAATGATTAACATTAACATAATTTGAGATTTTTGCAAATTGTCACTGTTTTTTTAACGGTTGATCTTACACGTTATAGCGCTGATTCATATTTTATTCGGTTGAGTAGATATACCAGGAGAAAGAAACAAAACAGGCAAATCTAGATTAACGTGGCTAAAGGAAGTAGAAGATCTCAGAACGACAGGAATTGCCAAATAGAGAGAGAAAACAGCGGCATTTCGCAAAAATCTGAATTATCTCAAGATGGGTACAGAAAATATTGAAGATATTTCACATGAATTGAAGAGATGCATCCAAAAAAGTAATAATATACATGTTGCTCCATTTAACTTGTATCGTGCGCAGTAAACTGTATAGTCTGCATACATGAATATAATTTTATGTTATGTAACGCTAGTCTCCAAATATCTTTTATTTCTCTAAATTGCTCAGGAAAAGAATGATCTTGCATCCACGCACTAGGTGAACATGCTGTATAAATTGGGTGTTATTAGTTAATTAGTCTGTGTTATTTACGAAAACTGCACCATTTATAGCTTTTCTATGAAAATTCGTATAATTCGTACCTCTGGCTGAGATCACTACTTGAGGAAAATCATCAGAAGATAACGTTAGTTGTAAATCAAGAACAGAAGTTGTCTTAGCACAGAATCTTGAGGTACAATTTGCCTGTTGTATAATTTATATTTCCCAGCTTAATAGCTTCTATTGCCTAAGTTTTTGTAACATAACATTCTGTTACATTTATTATAGAACAGCGCCTTTGTACACAAAACCTGTCAACAACAAATGAACTTTTATTGGAAATCATGTTATTCAATGTGCTTGTTAGCAAAACAATCTTCTTTATTTATTTGTAAGTCGACCAATACGATATTGTTTTGTCAAAAAAAAATTTATGGTTACATTTTGTTAATTCTCTATTACGAATTAGATTGTGGGGTAGAAAGAATTGAATTTCCTTAAGATATATTGATGTTTGTTTTCGGGTATAGAGAGTATGAAACCATGGGATATTTATATCCACATTATTAGGAATTGTTTGCTCTAATTTTTCCGCTGAAATTGGTGAGCCCGTAGCAATGAAAATGGAATAAACAAATTTTGGAAAGGTAATGAAACAAGAGTTTTTATTTATTTATATTTTCGCATTATTGTAAACAATGTAAGGATTGCGTTTATGGTTTTTTAAGCAAAATCTTTGTGGCCTACACCGGCGAAATGCAGTGGGACAAGTCAAAATCTGCATTTAATAAATCACATTTTATAAGCCATTGACAACGACAAATTAGGAGAAGAATGAAACAACAAGAATGTCTTCTTTGGTTTTTATCTGAGAGTAGCTCGCTAACTTTATTATGTACATAAATTGAAATTATTAGAGCTTTTACATTCATATGTATAGAAGGTTATTAATGAAGTTGAAATATAATTCACATTATGGAAACTTCAGTAGTACTCGTCCGGTAAAATATGAGGCAATATACTTTAATGTGCGCCGAAAAATGTTTCCCTTATGGTATTCCCGTTTTCAACGTGAAATCATTACCACAGCTTGCGCTTGAGTCAGTAATATCCAAAAATATTTCACCCTTAGTGCACACGTCAAATATTTGGAGTAAAAGGAGTAGCTAAATGTGGTACATTTCGATACGGTAAAAATTGCTCTGATTGAATTAGTAATTTGGTACGGGTTTTTGTTGCGAGTCCCTGTCGTTATGCAAAGTTGGCTAAGAAAAAATGTCAGATTAACCTAAAATGCTCGTTGTTAGGTAGCTAATAAGAACAATTGACTAAAAGCGTAAATTAGTCGTGGTATTTGTTATTATCTTGTATTTACCACATTTTTGTCCTCTGTTCTCAGTGTTATTTTCTCTTATTTTTACTTGTTTTGTTAATTGTCGTTATTTCTTCCTTTTATCGAATCTTGTGGAAATTAATTAATTATGGTAAGCGTGTTTGAACGAATTAGCTTTGATAGACAATGCACTTTCAGCTTGATATGTTGTTAATTTTAATATTCAGTGAATTTGGTAACAATTACCGTGAAGCGAAACCTAATGAAACCTGTTCTTGGGCAACCGAAAATATTTGGACTTTGCGTTAACAATAAGTAAGTCAAGATAGAGATGGTAAAATTCACAGAGTGAACTGATTTAACAGAGGATAATAAGATTTAAATTATTGGAGATTTTATTGCGCAACTAAGGCAAAGAAGGTAGTAATTGCTGTCAGATTTACATAATATAAATGTTGGCCCAGCAATTTTGCGTAGTTCGTGCCAAAGCCATCCTAAAAGTAATACCATAAAAACCCTGCAAACATTGACATATTTCCAATATTTTTCTTTTGCAGGAAATGCGTGGATACAATGTAAATATTGTATCGACAATGAATAATCAGAATAATCAGAATAGAGAAATAGAGAATAGAGAAAAAATAATTTTTTAAGTGTTTTGGAACCGTATTCATAGAGCTTTTCTATGTAAAGGTACAGATAATTAATAGTTATTCTTCAATAAAACATTTACACTACACGTAGGTACTTACATGCAATATCTGATAATTGAATAATGAAAATTGTCATTAGGATATCCAACGAACTTCCATAGCTTACTACGTTTATGTCAATAACACCTTTTATCGACAATTACAATTCCATATATACAAATCCGCGTGCACTAGAAGCATCTTACGATAAAAGAAATTTCACAAAGTAGGTCGTACACTGTTTATAATGGTCAACACACCGATTCATGCTTTAAACTTTCAGTACTCCGATTTCTCAGCATAGAAAACGCGCTATATGTACTATAAGGTGTATTTCTTTTGGTAAGAGTTCATTTGTCTGTATATTAATTTGTGAGGGTTTATTTCTTGTTCAAACAGCACCAAATTTAATAGTACATCAGAATTTTCCATTTTGAAACAATTATATAACAACATCAGGTCTTTTTTGTCCAATACTTTTTTTAAGTGTGGTAACGGCCCAACGGGGTGTATAAGCTTTTTGAAACTTGTCATAACCTCAGGAGCTTTTTAGTGTGCAAGTTGTGTGCGTAAAGTGTTCCATGGCCTTGTTATTGGTGACTCGGGAGTACCAAGAAAATTTGTTGATCCTAGCGGGACTCGAACACAGCGCTTAACTCTGCTCAGTCAAGCGCCGATCCTCTTACCACTGAGCCACCGAGCCGTTACAACTAATAATAGGAGAA
The DNA here is from genome assembly GCA_902655005.2 of Marronus borbonicus. Taxonomy (NCBI): domain Eukaryota; kingdom Metazoa; phylum Arthropoda; class Insecta; order Coleoptera; family Scarabaeidae; genus Marronus; species Marronus borbonicus. The sequence continues at coordinate 7,292,588 of LR737384.1, read as the reverse complement.
TAATTTTAATTTGCAATAATTTTGTCTGTATTATTAGAAAATATGTTACTGACCAGCATATTGAGTGCTGAGGCATGCAAAATATTAATTCTAGAAAGTGTCAACGAAAAGAAAGAGGAAAATAGAGAAAATAGATCCATGAACCACTTTCATACAAAGCGGGCTCCTTGACATTCACGTCGCGATGATAGTGATGCTAAGCCATCTTTGCGAAGTAATCTATTCGTCGTTTCGGATAAACACCATCCGCTCTATAAGCAAGGTATTTAAAAAATTGTCGTTGCACTTTTTCCAAAGAAAGCTGGAGAAGAAAGACAAAGCGAGGAGACTATACTTGTGGTGCTTACTCCAACTACGAAACGAAAGAGGGGAGTCATTAATAACAAAATATTCCGAAATACTTAGATGAGCGTATCTGTCAAGCAAAAACCTGCTCATATGTGGTGAGAAACAAACAAAACTCCAAAATCTTTGATCAACTCAACTTTCTTCAAAAAAAAATTGAGCTTGCGAGTGAAAGACATGTAATGATATCCATTGAAGTTCAGGTGCAATTTTTCAAGTAGGTTATTTATGTACAGTACAAGCAACAGAGAACCTAGGTTAGATCCCTGATGAACACCAGATTTGAGAAAGAAAGTGCGAAACAAAATATTGCCAAATACTCTGGCAAAACAAGCCAAGACTAGTATTGGTCTGTGGTTGTCTACCTCTGTTTCAATGCTTTTTCTATGTACAAGCATGCTGCCAATTAGCAGGAAACGCTGACGTCTTGATTGATAAGTTTTTAATAATAGAAGTTAGCGGTTTAGCAAAAGTCAGCTTCACGCAATATAAAAGATGAAATTGATCATCGCCAGAAATGCTACTGTTTGCAAAAAAAAAATAATAACTCTTCTTGGGTGGCAGGAATTGCGATGTGAGATGGGTGTAGAAGGAGACGAACTAACTGGATCAAACTTATCAGAAAAAGCATTAGTAATGTTTGTGAATTTACCTAAATATTTGTTTTGGATTGTATAACTATGACTGACTGTACCCCAATACACATCTAACCAATGACAAATCTGCAAAAGCTATGCTATTAAATCTTGTGCATCAACTCAATAGTACACGAATATAGGCTCACATCAAATTAAAGCATCCGCATGGTTTACACTTCAAATCATTACTAATTTGAAGCTGAAGTACTACTACCGTGGCAAAAGAGTTTCCATTAGAACTATCAAGAGGAATTTATGATCAGAATAAAGCACAGATTCGACTTAGCTAGAGCTTAGGGCTTCGACTTATAATCTATATTCCATCAAATTCCGTTGAGATGGCTATAAAATTCAACCCAAAACCAATGCTTAAGTATAATCACGACAGATAAACGTTATTAATGCTTTTACTGCTAAGTTTGCCTCTATTTAATTACGATTAAGATTAAACAACGCGCGAGCGAAGTAATGTTGAGGAAGTGATTGTATTAAGTTTTTTGTTTATTTTTTTGTGATTTTAAACATTTTATTTAGTAAGAAGGGTATCAAATTAGGTAAATAATTTTGATTGGAGTTTGATGTATTATCTACACCAGGCGGTTTTATTTTCTTACAGATACAGTGGTGGGCATTCTTTACTTTGCTGTATATGCCATACTGGACAATCAAAGTTAATTTTGAAGGGGTGTTACAAATCAAAAAGTAAAAAATATTGCCGTATCTTCTTGAAATAACTACAGAAATATGATTGTTACCGAATTTGAATGTATTTATTTACATTTTGTCGTGTTTAACTTGTTACATTATGCGGCAATGAGAAACTTACCTCGACTCTGACTTCCATTGTCAATGTCAATGCTTAACACTTGTTGTACACACAAACACAATACAGTTAACGAAATCATTTTAAATCTCTTCTAGTTTTGTGCTTACAAAAATGTCATCGTCAAACAATTACACTACCATCTGAATACGCTTTCTTTTCTTTCTGAACAGTTCTCTTCCTAGAAGGTAACCGAATTACTTAGTATGTCATATTTCCTACAATTTCGTTTCAATGTCAAAAATTTTAGTTTTGCTTGCGAAATCCTGTTGATCGAATAAATAGGCTGCTTGTCTTGAAGTAATTCCGTGATAATTTTTATGAATGAATCTGTTGGATGTTCGTGTCGTAGTAGATGATATGAAGAAAACAGAGACGTGCCGCGTGGGTGAGACTAGAGATACTATGGGTGTTAAAGATTCGTTAAGCAGCCGAAGTACTACTGAAGAAATGGTTGTCTATCGGCCACCAGAGCAGTCCAAGTGGGTCACTGGGACACTATAGCGGTCTTCCGAGTTCCCCTCTAGCTCCACTTTGTCCCCCATAATACACCTGCCACACGGAATTTTCAGGTATGAAATAATCACCTTGAATCGTGGAAGGTCCCGGCAATCGTCGCCGTTGTGGTCTTCTTCTTCTTCCTCTTACTTACTCATTACCTGCGTAGTAGTAAGTACCATCGCAGATATCATAATGCGCACGTATCGCCTTGAACCAGTGAAAACTTGGATTGCTTGCGCGTAGCCAAATGCCACCTAAATTTATGGTAATGTTTTGGACAAATACATTTCTTTGCGTTAACAAAGAATGATTGATAAGATTTCGGGGAACTACATAAAAGGATTCTTTTAATTAAAAAGTAAAAGAGTAAGTTCCGATTTTTTGAATTAAAAAATTATGTATTTCTAAAGGTTTACACAGCATTTGCGGTGTCCTCGAAACAGCCGTCTCGGATTAATTAATTAAACTTGTGTGGTGCGGAGGTTGTCGATACTTATGTGTTGTTTACAAGTGTGTATAATAAGTATTTTCTAGTAAAAAAAAGCAATACTCTGCCATAAAATTTAAATATTTTATAATTAAAGGAAGGAAAACTATGCAGCATCTCTACAATGTTAGTTTTATACATACTAAATTTTCTCTCCTTTCATATTTAAATTTACAAATAAAGAAGAAGAAATATTAGTTCTTTAAAATAGAAAGCACACTCTAAAAAGTTTTTTTTTTGTTAGTTAATAGATTAAAAGGAAATCCTCGCTTGTCTGATCAAAACTAGCATATATCAGAAAAAAAGAAAACAGGAAATCACATTCATAAAAGTACTTCGTTTATTTTTATTAATATTATTTGTGGTGGCTAACAAACTATTACTATTGTTAGGAAACCTCTAATACAAGAAGAAATATATTTTTTAATAGATAGATAAATAGTTTACTATTGTTACCTTCACATGCACCCTGTATATTTCTACGTATTCAGAAAGACAATCGAAAGAAATATCACAATATAAAATAAGAAAGGTTTTGATAAGCTGTTATAGTTTTTCTGAATTGATTAGGAAAATACGCAAAGTTGTCTTCCATCCATTCACCCAAATAGTTTCTCGCTATGTAAAATCTCAACTTAAAACGTGAAAATTATTCTTGGTATTTATCCTGCATTTCTCATATTTTCGTTCTTCGTTGCCGTTATTATTTTTACTTATTTTTAGGTGTTTTGTTAATTTTTATTATTCCGTCCCTTCTATTAATTAAACATTATCAATTCATTTAACCTATCAGTTTTTGCTAGACTATTTAATTGTTTGTGTTGTTGCTTTTTGAAATGGTATTCGCGGGGAGCAATGCACAATAAACTTGCATCAATTTCAATACCCGGTTAATTGCTACATAAAAGAATTATTACTTTCTTTGCCGTGGTCTACTATTTACCCAGCCAGTTATTTATTGGGTACAATGTTCTTCCGAAATATATCCGACTCCGAACCAACATCAAAGATAAAAACTGCATCAAGTCTTCACCGTTCACTCGTAGACCATCGCAAAAGCAACAACATAAGAATCCGAAAATTAAATGAAAAATTGACAAACCCAAACCAACCGTAATTAATAAATTGTAATAAAATCCAGTAAGCTAAAAAACGAACGATTAATAAAAATAAGGGACGCGTTTTCGTAGCCAACTGGGCATAAAAACAATATCAAGTACTTTAAGACCTACGATATATAATATACGATGAATAAACACAACACTTTAAAAGCTTGTAAGTGGGACTGTTTATTTATTATTTGATTTATTATTATTATTATTTGATTGATTATTATTTGATTTATTCGATACGAAGGTTTGGGCAATAATAGAGCCAGGTATTCAGCAAATTATTATGGAATTAGATTCCCTAATCTACATGAACTTTTCAATATTCTAGAGAAACGAACATTAAAAAAAAAGTTAAAGAGGTACTAATATCAAATATTTTTTATTCGCACTTGACGAATAGAAAAATTAGGTATAGAAAATAACAAAATCAATCGTATTTCAATAAAAAGATACAGACGTATCTTGGAAAAAATAACGAAATTATTAAAGATTGTTTGTCAATCCTGGAAAGGTGATCTCTATGCTATGATTACTAACGAGGAACGTTTTCATGTTGTCAGCTAACAGATTTTTCAGGAATTTTACTTTAAAATAAAATTTGGCAAACATGCGTAGCAAAAAACTAGAATAAATTCTGTTTTCTGTCTGGAATTTTGAAACCCTTTGATTATATATGAATTATGGTGTGCTTTTAGGGTGGAGATTCCATTTATTCAACGAGTACTTCTGGTACAAAATAGACGTCTATATCGTGTGATTTAAGTACGTTAATGAATTTTCGTCTATATAAGGTTTCTATAAATTTCATTCTGTATTTTCAGTAACCACTCGAAGGGAATATACATTTGGCCATATGCAATATGTCTCTGGTTGTGAATTTGCTTATTTTTCCGCAAAAATGTTATTCTTAATCGATTGTTTTGCTTATGTTGGGGTGTTAAATGAAGTAATCGAACTGACAAGAAAACACGGGGTCTTTGATTTTATTTTTGAACATGATTCCTATTTTAAAATTGAAGAAATCATCAATATAAAAGGTTTCTCATTAAGGGCGAGGCATCTGATTTGCAAAGTCAGACACAGGTTTCGTAACAAATTTAAGATAATTTTTGAATCCGTCATTATTTAACGTCATTCAAATATTTTTCTCGAAACGGTTGAATCCAATTCTACATGACTTTTTAGCATAAATTCCGTATTCGCAAAACTTCGCTAAAGAAATTCTGGACAATTTTCAAGTTTCTTTAAAGTAAACACAATTACCGAACCTGCGACGCAACAAATGATTATTTGGTCGATATTGTTGAATTAAACCAATACTATAGGCCAAGATCCTTTCGCAAAATTTGCCACAAACTATCGTTGGTAATATCTTGTAATTGCTTGAAATCGCCGAGGAATTGATACATTTGTTTCTTCACGAACACTCTGACGTACAGATGCGATATTCTCTTCGTTCTTTGCACTTCTTTGACTCACTGGAACGGAAATGTTATGAAGTGATTATGTTGATCCTATTCAATAGGGCTCTTCCGTTTGGATGATTATAACGACTGAAAAAGAAAGTTAATGCACGTAAAACAGCCGCTACTGAACGTGAATTGATAAAAAATCTTAATAATTTATAAACATTGTGGACGCATCTCGTATCGTCTCGTTATGAAATAGTAGACACTGACAAGTACAAATGCCAAAACAACCAACTCAACATGGTTTCCACTTGAAAGAAGTATCAATTTGTAAATGCGTCGTTTCTAATGGAACATCCTTTACATCAGAATAGATCAATCTCAAGGAACATTTAGTATTACGACTTTCGACTCAGGATTATATGAAACACTTTGCTATGTGTAGAAGTCAGCAGGCTTTAAGGAGATCGTGTTTTGCTTGTTTACAAAGCGTTGTCCATAATTTTACACGCTTTTCTCTTCGATGCGTCCGTGAGTACGCTGGTTCGGAGAAAGAGACACGCTTTCGCTTGATTTGCAATCGGCTGTTCTATTCGAATGCTCGGTGCCATTTCTTTGATTGTCAGTTTTTCGTCGACGTTCGTTCCTCTCCTTTTTTTCTAGTTATCTCTTGCTTGTTTAGTTTTGTTGTTGCCGACGTCAAGTCGATTTACCCAGTTACTTACTTTCGCAACGCATCAATAAACCAAGTGAAACTTAATGAATTAATAAAAAGATATCTGTCTTCAAGCACACTTATGACGCTACTACCGTTTTAACGTGTATTTTATTTGTACTTTAATTAGCTTAAACGCTTTTCTGAATAGAAAGTACCACAGAAAACAAAATCGTAGTTCTTTACGAATTAAATAGTTTTTCTTGTTTGTGTAAATGAAACTATTATCTATCATGTTTTCTATTATTAGGTCAAGTCACAAATAATTTCCATCTATATTAACGTAAAACTTTATAAATAAAAAAAGCCATCTACTTTGTACTTTTTCTTTTCTTTCTCCATAAGAGTGTGTGGAAGTCGAACATCGAACTTGACATCCAACTTCATTTTTTCTACTTTTGCAAGTGGCCACATATGGTGAATTACAAAGTATTTAATTTGTTTACCAAGTTCCATGTTGCATTAATGTTGCGTCGCTGGTATTCTAGCAACGATTTCAGTAAGCCGCATTACGGGTCCAGTTTGAAAACTAAAATCAATCTTTGCGAGTACCTATTATGTTTTTATGGCAACAATGAAAGACAAATTTTTTGGTTATTTTTCAAAATATTCGTATATTAAACTGTATATACTTTTACATACGTTCGAACCAATTCTCGAAACATTTTTTCCACTCTGAAGGTGGTATCTCTAAAACGTGGTTTTTGAATGCTTCAACCGCCTCTTGAGGTAACAAAAATCGATGCCCATGGATTTTTTGTTTGACTTTCAGGAACAAAAAGAAGTCGTTAAGCGGTGGCATCGTCATGATGAAGAATGGTGCGATGCTGGTGATTGTTTTTTGGCAAACACATTCAGCATTAGCTGCTCTTCAATCCCCCAAAGCAAAGCTTGTAGTACAACGAAAGAAGCAAGCAATCATCTTCTTGGAAGTGGACAACTTTTGTTAGATTCAGTTAATCTGGGGACATCCGAATAGTTGCTTATTGCTTAGCTTCTGGCTCGAACAAATATATTCAATTACTTGTTACGATATTGTATACGGAGTTTGAAGTTCCTCTGTCAATTTTTTTCAGAATTTCCTTGCGCCAATTGGTACAAGCCTTTTTAGTGCTCGGGTCAAATTACGCGAAATCAATCGGGAACAGATTTTTTCGCACTTACATATGCCTTCAATAGGTATGTCTAAGAATGCCTCTATCTCATGTAAGTCACATGCCGATCCTCTTCAACCATGGTCCGCACAGCATCGATCTTTTTTGGAACAACAATGGATTTTGGTTGGTCTTCACGAAATTAATTACTGACGAAAGTACGACCACGACAAAAAAAAACCTCTTTTCTGATGGTGCTTCAGTAGCAAAAGTTGAATGTGGTATTTTGAGACATTAGTGGTGTATTAAGCCTTTATCAGAACGTAAGATCATCCAATGAAAACCTCCACATAACATTTCCATTTTTTTCCCAAAACTTTTTTAAACGCTGACTGTAACTAAACTTCTGGGTCGATTTTTGTGCAGTCACTGCTTCAACAATAACAAATGTAAAATTTTACGAAAATATTAATGGAAAATGTCAATAGCGCCGTCTAGTGGCCGTTCGTAAAAACTTCAGGCTCTTTCCTCCTATAAAGTTTCATGTACAAAGACATCCTAGAAGACAACATCGTTTTCCGTCATCCCATTGTACATGTACGACCATTATGTATGTTAGGTATTTAGGTTTTCCGTAGAGTGCGTGAATGTGGAAGTATCAACTCCATATTCTTTCCGAAGTTTATTAATTAAAATACAGTAAAAAAGATGTGAAAATCACTCCGAAAATGGTAGGCAACTTCTCTAGTTCGTAATTTTATCGCTGCGGGTGAAATAAAAATATATCTGCTCGCTAGGCGAAATTTCGTACATAAATAATTTACAAATTGTATTTATTTTTTATCTTAATAATTAGTTGAATTTGTGTTCGGTGTTTTTGTATTTTCTTTAATTTAGATTCAGGAAATTGTAATATTTTAATGTAAGGTCTGCCCCAGAGTACTTTGTAATGTTAATGAGCTTATGATGTAAATCAGTGTTCCGCCAAATTTTTAATGACTTTTAGCAATTAATGTGTTTTGAGCATATAACTTACGTAACGATGAAAGTACTGCACTTTAACTTGTACATTTGTATCCTTTAAACGGGTTTTTAATGGTGTTCAATTTTCTGGTTTGTCAGCAAATTGTTTTCACCCCCGCTTAGGTTACGTTAACATCAATATTCTGCCAGCTACTAATTCTAAAATATATCATGACGTCGCGTCGCGTCATGTCGATATGCTGTCTTCGACAGTTGGTTCATGGAGCATATTTATTTTCACATCAAAGCTTGAGATTTCACTTTTACAGACTTCTTCATTTGTGTAGTGTATTTCGTGTTAATTGTTACAATGTGGTCATTTACTATTGGAATTGACGATTTCTTACCGAGTAATATTTAAATTGCGAAATAATCGTGCGGGCACAATAGAATTTATTTCCTTCTTCTTTGTAGGAAAATTTTACTTTAGGGACAAAGAGAAGATTTACGACGTGAAAAGTTTGAAGCGAAGATGAGTTATCTAGACGTTCCCGTGAAATTATTGTTGGCTGAAGGTATATTTAACTAATAGGGGCAGGGAGAGGAAAGAAGGGACCCCAGGCTATATAAATCGATAAAGAATTGAAAATGAATCAGAAATAAAGATAGTTCGAGCACGAGTTTCCCGACTATGTTTGGATGAACATCGCTCCACATGGTGTTAATGACAGCTACCTTCGATATTGTAATTTTTAACACTACAATATACATAAATTCGTATCTTCACATAGATAGACATTGGAGATTAGGGTCCAAGAAAAAAAAGTCACACATACAAAACGTACCCATAGGTGGTACTACTTCATGAGTTTGAATTTTTAAAGATGAATGTGTATGAATCCTGTATTGATTCCTCGGGCTTACCATGATGTGCTAAAAATACATCAAAAAGACCTACAAACAATAACCAAAATAATACTAATATAACCTCCTACAGGTAGAGAAGCACTCGGAGCAACATTGATGACGCCGGGTAGGCAAAAACATGTCCGTTGGCAAGCGTTTTCTCTCCTCACACTGCTTTTGGCGTGAGTGGTCCCGCTAATACCATGAGTAGCTATATTAGCATTATGAATACATAAATTAATATTAATTTACCACAGTATTGCCTTTCACATTTGCTCCATCAGAATTTAGAACTCTTACAATATACAATATTTAAAATCAATCTTTTTAAATTTAATGTTGCACTTTATTTCAACAGCAGTTAATTTATGCAGTACGAGACATAAGACAAGATATATCTTGCGGTCGAGTACAAACTAATCAAATTGTAATTATTTACTAGGACATCATTACTGAAATATGTAGGTTATTGAAACGAATTTAATTTCATTATTAGTTTAACATACTTCATGCAAATTTATTTGAGATGAAATTACTGATATTCCATATTTAAATACACCAAAAGATCCTTGTTGTACGCTGGAAGTAATCCTAATCACAAGAAGGAATCGATCCCCATTACTTCCGAATAAGTGAATCATTCCGTTTCTGACTGGAGAAAGATAAGAACACGTTTTCGCGGAGTAATAAAACTTTCTACGTTATGGTAGAATACCTCAATGCAAATAAAAGAGTACTCAATATGAATATGAGAATTCAATAAAACAAGACGAGCAAAGTAATAAATATTCGCAAGTACACTTTCTAATTTCATTTATTTGGGACACTTTTCCCGATGCGATTGGAAAGAGTGAGCATCATTCTTCGGAGAAAATTGCTGGTATTGCCAGATAACTCAGATTCCGTCTGCAGTATAAAAATAACGAAAACCTTATTGCGTGGAAATATACAGGCTGATCCGAATTAAATGCACACATTGTATTTAGGGAAGTGAATATAAATACCAAAAAAGTTGAAGGTGACGTTAAGCGCGCTTCTTCTCAGCGAATAGCACGAATACCAACATTAAATAATAAAATGTCGCCATCATACTGAAGTTCATTTTGACACACGTTCGCGAGCATGTTTCGTATGCAAAATAGGAACAAATATATTTATTATTAAATCCTTTTTGACACTTTCGAAAACTAATATTTGTTGTAGTTCAGGGACTCGGAAGGTTGCTATGATTTTTACACGATAGAAGCGTGTCTTTCGCTTGTATTAAATAATCATAAATTAAATTATCTTTCAATTTTTTTTTTGTATATAGTGCGTTCCACAAGGAAACACTGAATTCTGTTTTGTTAATTGCATGTTAATTAGCGTTGAAAATATTACTCCTTGCTAATTTAACTTACATTAGTAACAGTTATATCAAAATGTACACTCCGTATATAGTGCGAAAATGAAGTAGATGTACTTAACGGGTTATAAGCGCTGTGCGCTATTTTTTTTCCCACACTGTAAGACTGCTAATTATAATTAAGTGTCAACAATCAATTACAATTTCCCATGTTTAATATACCATACTTAAATAGGTATGGTTAAGACAAATTGGAGAGAGTACTGAAATGCTAGAATTTATATGTAAACTATTTCCAATTAATTCCTACATAATTTACATTTCTTTTTATAAAATGTAAATTTAATATTAGACGACTGAACGAGTACAGAAAAAAATTAAGCGGATGTAAATATTGAAAAAGAAATAAAAGAGGAATATCTCCATGCATTACATTTTATATTTCTTATGGGTTAAATTAGTTAAAAGCGTCCTATTCCAAACTGCGTACGATATCTAAGGCAAAAAAGGCTCAACAAAGTTAATCAACTCAATCAGCAGTCTTTTGCCTGCTTATCACGCGCACTCAGTTTTTACGAGTACAGATAAAACGCTAAATTGAATAACAAAAGGACGCAAATCGAGTTTGAACAGACGAGGAAAGTAAAACGTTAAATGCTAGAGAAGCCAAACCAGGTATAAAGTCCGTCAACAATGAAATTTCGTAAACGGCAAAGGTTTGCGTAAAGTTTTAAATAGGACAAAATTTTCACGATATCTATTTTTGTTTCAGAAAATCTTTGAAAAGTGAATGATACGTGCGCCATAGGGAAGAAAACTAAAAATCGTCTACTTAAATTTTCTCATCTATTCATACGTAAAACATACCTGAATATTGTTGCTAGAACGTAGTATACCAACACAACAAGCAGATCGCTCTCAGCGCCACAATGAATAGCATTCAGCCAATGGAGGTTCGGTAGTTTATGTCGGAGTCTGTTTTTTTACCCATTTTCAATTCTTTAGGGGCTTTTACAGCCTCTATCCGACCAATAATTCGAGGGAAACAGAAAAGTAACTCTTCTTCGTTAGGTCCTAAATGTTCGTTTTCAATGTAATTTTTTTCTACAAATACGTAAAGAATATTTACAATAAAATTAAATATTACTTGGCAACAAGTTGCCAAGTCTGTTAGAGAATACTTTTACATATTTTCTGTAGATTTTTATTTAATTTTCAACATAGCCTCCATTTAACACTGTACACTTTTCCAAGCGTTTCTCCAGCTTTTTGAAGCCCTCCAAAAAGTAAGATTTTGGACGGTCTTCAAAATGGGCATCTGTTTGGGCGATGACTTCCTTTCATTCGAAATATTATCTGCCGAGCCATTTTTTCAAATTTGAATTTAAAAAGAAGTCACTGAAGGCTAAATCCGGTGAATACGGTGGATGTTGTACTAATTCGAGCTTTAATTGCGTAACTTTTGCCATCAAAACTGCTCTAACACGCCAATAAAATACTACGTTCGGATAAGTCGGGTTAGCAAACAACACAAAATATACGGGCATCATGGTTCAGTATCAATTTCAAACCTCATTACAGAGATTTCGATATTACACACAGCAATCAGTAACAGAATCCCTTATCGGCCATCCACGGAGGTTAAAACGCTCTCCGAAAAATTCCCTCGTCTACATATGACGAAATAGCTTACCAGGTTTCTTCCTTTCTAGCTTCTTCATAATCAGTTCTTATCTATCTTGATTGTTACCTTCATATTTCACTATTTTCCCTGTTTTTATTCTGCTACTTTTTAGGTTTCTCCACGCTTCATCTATTTGATTATTACTTGTATTATGTGTATGTGAAATATTCTGAATTACTAAAGCTTGTGGGTTTTAAGATGTTTTGATTGATTTTTGGCATATTGTCCCCGTGCATAATACACTCATATTTCTCCCAAAATCACACCAGAGACCATTTTATACAATTATTTTATAATAAATAACAATTTAAATTTGTAAAAATCTTGCTTACTTATGTTTGCAAACACATAACTGTACCCAGTAGATATAATTCAGGACTATTTTAGAAAATCTTTTAAATTATCGTGCGTTCTTACAATTACAATTCTTTGAGAGAACAGGGAGAGTTATCCATTCTAACTAAATGTTCTTCACCTCTGTCAACTAAAATGTTCGCGTCGATTTCCAAAAAAAAATTGTAATTAGATCATCGTTCATTCATCACAATATAAACAAATAGCTTTATATAAAAAAATGGGAATTGTATAATTGAGTTATGAAAAAGGAACAGAAAGTCAATACCCGCTCATATTCAAGAAAACTAGTTATTTACGTAGGATAAGCTACTTAATTAACAACATTTTGCACTTACTAATGTAATTTTTTAATTTCATGTCCAAATATTAACAACATTATCGAATAAAATTGAGACAAATTGCCACGTGTTTCCGCAATACCTTCTTCTTAACTACTGCGAAATATCAGAACCTCTAAAATATATTCACGGCATGAATCCTCACTAATTATCAAGAAGTAATTATATTTCTCCCCATCAAACATAAATATCATAAATATACATTTCACCTGTTACATCTCAATCATTTTCTTGTGATCGCTTTAGCTAATTACGCTAATTACAAACTAACACTCTATTAAATTTCGAAGTTCATTTGGAAAAGAAAACACCTCCATCAAATGAAAGCATTGATGTATACAGAACAAAATGCAGCGTGTATACCAAAGTTCAATTAAACAATCTCCTCCGCTTGTAATTCCCGCAAACAACTGCGATGATGTTGGTGGTTAGAAATTTAGCGAATTTACATATGAAGGAGAGACGTTAATTAAATTTTCGTATACCTACAGTTCTACTGTTCTATTGTACACTTACTATTTTGACAAGGAACATATATGGGGATGGGATGCTATTCTGTTGCGTATTGCTATATTTTGCCTCCGTTATTATTATTTCTAATTTAACCTTTAGCTATAGTATTTGCTAATATCATTAACATCAACATTGAATGCATTGAAACTGTTTTCCTTATTTCATTTCACGAAGAAGGTCTGTGGTTATTTGTTTTCCCTACGCTTCCTTTAATGTTGATCTGTACTTACTTCGTAGGTACTTGGAGCTTTATAACGGGGTATAATCTAAATTAAATGAGATTGAAGGCCGTAATAGAATTTAAGCAATTAACTAACTTACGTGTCATATATTGAAAAAATTATTTTCAATTAAATTGGTGACCTTGTGACATGGGTCAAAAGGCAAAAAAAAATATGATAAAATATCTCAAAAACCGTTGAAGACATCACAGAATGGTTGTAATCCCTGTAATCAGCAGATCAAACTGTATAACGAAACCATTATCAAAATAAATATTTTAAAACATTTTTGAAATCGCTAAATTGACCAAATTTTTCCTTAGAAATCTTTTTCATAATTTTCCCATATCTCTCCGACTAACAGCTTCATTTATAGATTTCGATACGCTGAATCCATTAAAAGTAACCCCGATTTTCTATCTCTTACGGTAAGCGAGCTATAAGTTTTAGAATGTTGGGGAACTTTGATCCCTGTCTTTGGCCTTTTTCGGGGTCTATGAGGGTGGTTACCTTGGCTTACAATGTTCTATGAAAACAGGCGGGAATTGCTGATAGTTTATTAAAAAATACGTGCACTGCGCTAGTAGGTATAGCAGTGAATATAATGTGCAACAAGGATATTTATTTTAAATGTGTAGTATCTAAAATTGTATCTTGCATTGTATTTGAAGTTTTTTTTTTGAAACACTAAGATTCCTTAAAAAAGCATTATTGTTGTTTAATTGAGGCTATGGGTCCACACTGTAAAAAATGTATGTATTTTTACAAAGCAATCGTATCGACCAGCATTGTAAAATGTACATAAAAGTTTATGCGAAATAAGTTTACACATAAACATTTGTGAATTTATTAAGAAGTATGCGAAATTACTAAAACTCCGAGTAATTTCGCATTAAATTTGTAATAATACATAAGATGTTTTGCAATAACACAATGATCTTTTAAATCTTCAAAGGTATATACAGTACAAATCACGAATCTTGCCGTTGATGATTAGTTTACGAGATATCTCTAATATGTCGGTCAAAAACATATTAGAGATTAAAGATTAAAGACCACATGGGAAGTGCAAATGTAAGTGTTTTTTCTATGTCGTCTACTCCAACTCACACACGCAATACATAGCTTCTGTCGCAATTATTATTATATAGTCTCTTTATAGCTCCGTATTGAAATGACATTTTCATTTTGGTGGCGATATTGTACACACATATTGTTACATAATGTGCTACACTGGCCGAATATTCTTCAAATGATACAATCCGTCTTAAAAGTTTAGTTAACGATTTATTCTAAAAAATAATTTAATGTAAATCGGAGTTAACTAAACTAAAGCTTTAAGTAAACGCGTTATGCTGTGTCACTCAGATGTTAGATGTGATCACTTCTAACAAAGTGGGCTCAACCTTCGAGAAAAAGAACAGTTAAAAATACTAAAGTAAACATTTCGAGTTTGCTTTCAAAATCACATTGTCTAAAAGAAAGTACCGTCCTACCACGTGTCTATACTTAACAACTTTATTTAGCGCCAGAGGATATTGTCAACATTTCTTGAAGCTTGAAGCTGCTCGTGTATTCCGGTCTTAGCGCGTTCTTCCCAAGTTAGTTAAAAATGACCTTTCAACTTTGTCGTTCGTATCTTGAGGATATGATGAGGTAAAGAGAATAAATTTTGTATTATTCTATGCCATTACCTGCGCGTTGATGGAATGTAAAATGCAAATCAAACTTGCGTTTAAATAAATAAATATTTATTTTACAAAGTACAAAAAGATATAACTATACATTCACCGATATTTACATAAATAATAATTAGCTCATTCATCAATTCGCACAATAAAACAAAATAATTACCATTGCAGTTCTAATAGTAAAATTATCAAAAGTATATTTCTTCCTTCGTAACGTTTGCCCTATATCTTCACTAGATTATTAATGTGCTACTAATATCTAGATCATAACGTCTATCTGAGCTTATTAAAGCTTTCATTGGAAGCTTTAATTATGTTATGGTCTTAGAATTCTCTCGTCGGTGTTTTTATCTTCCTCTGCAATCACATTTTTCAAAATAATCTTTTTTCGATGTATCTATCACAATCAAGGACGGATATTTTCTATTTGGGTGAGATTTTTAAAATATTTGATCATCGGACGTACATATTGCTAAAATCAGAAGAGTAGTTTGGTTTTCAACTAATTAGAATTGTTACTATTGCCAACTTATTTTGTTTAATTTCAACAGATTTTACATTTTTGGTTGGTCACCAAAAGTCTTTTATTCTACATTTTCGTCTTGGAAATCTATATTATATAATTTGAAGCTTACGACGGTGTTCTAATCACTGCAGAAAAAGATCAAATTGAACGCAGTTTCTATTATAAGCAGATAGGCGACGTTAAGTGCAGTTTGTCATTGGCGTTGTGTATGGTAGGCTCGCATCCAAAGTTTTTTAATATTTTGCAACAATTAGCTTTGTATCAAAGTACGTCTTACTTTAGAAGTTTTTATAGCACATTTGATTTTCTGGTTTCGTATTGTTTCGTTTTATTCTAGTAGTTTTTAATGCATTATATTATTATTATTACTATCCCAAGGAGGAAATTGTAATGAAAAACTTGCAAATGATTCATGCTGAGCTTTTCTTGGTGTCAAATAAATTATAGGATTCACGTCTGCTTGGGTTCTTAGAGGAAGATAATCCCTATCTTTCGATAATTAGGAAATATTACGTACCTAAGCAATCAGCTCAAAACTAAGAGATAATTATCTCTTAAGAGCAGATGAAACGACAGACATTGAAAGAAGGTGTATTATTCATGTAATAGTTGACATGTTGGACTCAAAAAATCCTCACATTCCAACTAGGAAAAAGTTACATAGAAAAATATGCCCGAATACACCTTTGCTGCCGGATGGGGTACCTGGTTAGGAATCTCATTTTTCTATGCTCAAAATTTTCATAATTTAAAACTCTTTGCAGTGAAGATTTTTAGCTCTAAAGATGCAGCCAGTAGTCCAAGCATTAATTGTAAACAAGAATTTGGTTGAACAATTAGAATTTGTTAATAAATTTTTCTCGAACGCAACGAAAATGATTATGTCTCTGGAAAACAAATATTTAACATTAGCAACATCTTTTAAAAATGAAAAGACCAAAACCAAATTATTGCAGACTAGCATTCGCACCGGTTACTTCATGTAACGTAAAAAGATCTTTATCTAGATTTGCAAACATTAACTTGCCAACGAAAGCACCTTACAACAAGTATATCATAGTTAAATTGTATTTGATGACAAAATGAAACGATCGCTAACAAACTGCATTGAACGTCGCCTCTCTATAAACTTGATGGAAGATAAGAACTGTTTTCAAAATGTTTATTCACCAGATGGTGTATCATCTATTTAGTTTTAAAGAAATAGATTGTTACACTCAGTGAAATAATTTGAATAAGTTTTTTCTTATCATTCTAAAAAGTAATATGTAATGTTAAAGTTTGGCGGAAGCAAATATCAATTTCCAAACAAATAAGGTATTAAAAATGATTAAGAACCTATTTCTTTGCAATAGGTTCATCTTATTCAGTTGACTGTAAAATTTTTTTGTCTAAAATTTCAATGTTGCCCTTTTTAATTAGCTAATCATTTTCATTACCTCAAAGCCATTTTGGCAGTTTCAATGAGATTTTTTTCTTTCAAATTTAGTGAAAGTAAATGTTCTTGTTATATAGTTTCTTTCACATTCTCAAACAGCTTCTTACGATTTGTAATATTTCGTCCGCTTCTCCGAATTCGTTGAAAAAATCTCAAATCTCCTTTACTTATAGTTTAAAATCACAAGAATAGATTCTAATATATAAAAAAACAAGACGTAACAATGTCATTCCGTCTTTCTAGAATTGAAGTATTTGATTAATCCAGTCTCTGAACTCGCTTATACGCGTATAAACGCCGGGTTGGTTCGGTTCTGCGCAGCCGATTCCCCAGGAAATGACTCCCGCTAACATGAATCGTTTGTCCGACCTCTGTATCACCATGGGACCCCCGGAGTCACCTTCGCAGGAGTCGAAACCACCTCTTCTCCAACCTGCGCAGATGAAAATGTGTGGGATGTGTTCTATATAGCCGGCGGATCGGTACATCGATTCGCATAATGTGTTGTTGATGACAGGAACGGAAACTTCCTGAAGTATGCTAGGTAATGGACCATCTGCAAAAGGAAACAAACATTTATAACTGTTACGTTGTTTTTATGTTTTCTCTGTTAGAGTAATGCTTTAAATCTAGTCGAGGAACTGGAGGTTCTACTCATTTTCCGAAGAATCTATTACAAAACATCTTGTTTGTCAAGAAACTTTGATATACATTATTAACTTTCTTCTAGTCTAATAATGTATTTGAAGTAAGTGAAATTAGTTAGCAACAAAAAAAAGTAGTTTAGTTTCAGAATTGGCCGTAATTAATGTGAGAAAGTTGTAAAACTATAATTTCCTGAAAAAAGTATTGTTGTCGGTGCTCCATCGTAGACTACTCCTCGATTGCTGAGAGCAATATGAGAGCACCCTGGAGCAGTCAATCGAAAACGTTATTAGTGATGTATTCTCTTAAATAAAGCGAAAGTGTGAAGTTATGTCGTATTTTAAAGAATTCGCGATAATTTTGAACTGCCCTAACGAATTGTTAAGAACTTGAATTCGTTTTAAAAAGAAATTTTTAGAAAGACTAAGAAACCTTATTCAACTGTTATGTTTCTCTAATCGTGTGCTAAGGGGCGCTGTTGCTATGTAATAATTTGTTTTTATTTTTTAAATGGACGTTCGATTTCAATCGGTTACCCCGGCGCAGCAACTACGAAACTGGATTCGGCTTTAAATTAATTTACATATTTCCTGTAATTCACTTAGATTCCGAGTAGATTGTTCTGTGCGTTTGTCCCTTACTGAAAATAATTTATGCGTAGATCAAAAATGCACACGGTTAAAAAATAGCTTTGTTATCGCGGAATCATGGATAAAATGGAATTGCAATGAAAGATATGATTAATGGATGCAGTATACTGCACCTGCTTTAGGATTTATGATTCAATACATAGTTCAGTGTAGTAAGAGTGCAATTCCTACCACGGAGACTGCTTGTTCTTTTATTATCTTAAGTCTGTATTAATCCTCGTTTAGCACTTGTAAGACGTAAATTGAAAATTTTGCCGTGTAATATTTTTCGTATAATTAAAAAGAGTGCTTGGCTAGCTGATAGTGATGTTAGAGTGTAACAAGTTTCGGTTTGTACAAAAAAACAACACTGTTTATTTATACATTTAATATTCAATATTTATCAAATAGGATAAATTTCGAATATAGGATGGCATGATAAATATCTGTGCCAACGAAAACAATATAGTTGCTTTGCATTTAGCAAATTTATTTATCGACATCTTCTTGTAGCTCTATACACTTAGTCTAGCGAATAAGTCATCCAAATAATAGGATTTGCGGAAAAAGGAATAAGTCACAATGGGCCAAATCCGACGAATGTAGTGAATGGGACACCAATTCGTACCGTAATTGAACGAGTACTGCTGTCGTAGTTGCTAACAGCATTATCATGATGGCAAAGAATTCTTTTCTTCGCTAGGTGAAGATTTTTTTTCCTTAGTTTATCGTCGAATCAGTCCAATATATTATTGTTCCATAATCATCCTTCCCTTCTCCAAATAATCAATTAAATTTACTCCTTCCGAATATCAAAAAATCGTCGAGATAACTTTTCCGGCTGATGGAATTGTTTTCGCTTTCTTTGGTGCCCGTTCGGCGGGGAAAACCCATATCTATGTCTCATCGACGGGCACACGCCGCAGAAATTCATTGCGCTTAAACATGCCCAAATATTGCTTTGAAGTTATGACGCGATTTCTTTTTTAATCAATCGTCAGCCATTTTGCTGATAGCTTTTTCATACTAAATTTTTCGTTAAGGATGTTTTGCACACGTTCCATTCTCCATTCATTCGGCTGGCTGCTAATTCGATTTTATGAACTTTATTGACGATAATGTCCATAGTCAAGATGGATGTTTAGCTACGCTTAATTCTTTTAACCAGTATCTGATCGAGGGTGCATAGTCCTTATAAACTTCCTCCAACTTATCTTTGATTTCTGCATACGTTTTCCATTAAAAAAAAAAAAATCAAATCACTGACCGGCATTGTTCTCTTTCCATGCGTACTGGAAGTGAAGCTGTCGATGTAGGAAGTGCTTGTATGTATACAATCACAGAAAGGTTAAATGCTAATAATCTTACCACCACAATAAATCAAATGGTAATTAAGAAATACATGTATCAATTATTACTTGAAGTAGAGCCATATAACATAGAAACATTTTTAACTGCAAATATATAGTTACAAGCATCGTTTCTGTTTGACGTTTCCATTCCCTTGTATCGAAGCGCTACATAATAAAATTATTCTATTGTATCACTAGCAAAACACGAATGAAGAAAGTACCAGAAGCTTCTTTTGAAAACATAGAAAATAATTTAAAAATCGTGTAGATGTGTGTAGAGGTTGTATTAGATATTTGCTTACCTACTTACTAGATTTTAACATTTTGAATCCTAGTTATGGTTTTGTATATGTACACTGCCATTCAGAGAAGTTCGGTCGGTTAGTAAAAAACATGAAAAGGTTACAGAAACAAACGAAACTAAAAACAAAATGCAATTTTATTGCATGTACAGGTAAAAAAGACAAAAATAAATAAATAAAAAGTTATTCTGGCCTAATATAACATACTGAACATTATTTTTTTTTTTCGTCGAAAAAACCTCCTTTGCTGTTAATCACCGCTCGAACTATTCTAGGCATTCTTTCGATAAGTTTTGTTAAAACGGATTGTGGAATATTAATCCATTCATGTTGCAGAATATTCCGTAAATGTTCTTGTGAAGTTGGGCATATTTTCCGGATCCTCCTGTCCAGTTCATCCCACAACAACCCTGTAGGGTTCAAATCTGGACTTTGTGGGGGCCATGTCATTACTTTCAGAGTGTGCTGTTCTTCTTGCTCCGTTAGATAGTTCTTCCACACTAACGCAGTATGTTTTGGGTCGTTGTCATGCATGAATGTAAAGTTACGGCCTATTAGACGCAATGCTGATAGCACTGCATGATTCTGGAGTATTGCAAAATAAATTTCCTTCCTCATTACACCCTGCACTATGCACAAATCTCCCGTCCCAGCGAAGGAGAAACATACCCACACTAACACAGAACTACGCCCTTGCTTCACTGTTGGTACAATGCAGTCCGGGATCATTTTTTCAGTTTTAGATCTTCGCACATAAACTCGTCGATTTTGTCCAAAAACCTCAAACTTCGACTCGTCACTCCAAAGCACGTGTTTCCAATCATCTAACGACCAATCTAGATGAGAACGGGCCCACTGTAGCCATTTTGCTCTGTTGCCCCGACGTAACAAGGGTTTTCGAATGGCAATGCGTCCATGAAGGTCCGCTTGTTGAAGTCGACGTTTTACCGTACTCGCCGAAACTTGTTCTTCACGGCCGCGATTAACTTCGGCTGCTATTTGTGGCGCTGTTAATTTTCTATTGCGTTTGCTTAATAATACAATTCTCAAATCTTCAGCTTTTATTGTTTTCCTAGATGCTCCGGGACGAACACGATTTGCTATAGTTCCAGTTGTCCGATATCGCTTTATGATGTCATTTACTGTTGAACTTCTCATATTTATTTTTTCAGCAATTTATCGCCCCGAATATCCTTCTTCAAACAGCGTAATAATGCGTGAACGTTTTTCTACATTGGTAGGCTTGCCACGTGCCATTTTGAAGTAAATGTTCTTAAAACTTTCGCGCAAAAACGACAGATGCACACCAACACACGTTCAACAGTAAAATGAAGCAATTTATATCTTTACGCCTGTGATAAATAAACAAGAATGATACTGCGGTATATTTCCTAAATGTATTAATAATCCCCAAACGACCCGTTTCAAAAGATCGGTACTTCCGAGAAATTCTTGGAATGATAATAAAAGGGACTTTATTGTGGTTGTCGCAATATTTCTACTTTACATAATAATTTATGGCTTTAATCCCTTAGAAAAGAGTGTATGCTTAATATTTGTCTAATTTTATGTATTAATAAGTGTATACAGTGGGTTATAATAGATTTTTATTGTATGACCGAACTTCACTGAACGGCAGTGTATATTCACAAAAGTATTACAATAACATATCCCATTTAATACAAGGAAATTGGTGTCGATTTCCTCTGTATTCAAAAGCGGCGGATTTAATCTGCCTAATTGACATTCTACTAAGTTCTCAGATGTTCATCATTCATCCTTTTCGAGATATCGATAGTTGTAATTCTCTTAATGCGTAATCTATGTTGGCTTTAACCACCAATTATCGTTTTGTGTGCATAGATTTATATTCTAATTACCCTTTATCTAATAACGTTATGTAATCAAGACTAATAAACAAGTTGGTAAAAGCTTCTACTTTGAACATGATAAAATTATCAAACTTAAGTTTAGCTGATAGAACTAGAATCTCGGCCATAGAAGGTTCTATGATGTTTGAAGTACGAAAAACGTATGCATTCTGCTTTTACTATTATCGGGAAGATATGATCTTCTTCGGGAAACACTTAAACTTCCGCATGGCATTCATTCACAAAGTACTTGCTTAAATTATGCATATACAACAAAATTTATGTGGGTGTTTTACGAGTGTTGCTATATTTTATGACGTACTTGCTCTAACAACACTTTACCGTACTCTGATATCCCTTTATGAGTAGATTTTAAAAGCAAATAACGAAAGTACTTAAAACTTGGAACAAGATCTTAAATAAACATGCTAATAAAATTCAAAATTTTAAATCTATATCTATATATAATAAACTGGAAAAAGTGGAAACAAAGAAAAATAAGCGTAAAATAATAAATAATAAAATTAGATGTTGTAAACTAACAATAAGACAAAACGAAATAAAACAGCAATATCAAAAAACATGTGAGGGTATGTTAAAGAAAATGATAGAACGAGGGGAATAGCGGAAAGATGACAGGAATTAAAAAATATAATTCCAGCGAAAGCGGCTCAACAAAGACGAATTGCTGGTTAGTAAAAGTAAAGACAGATGTTAATAAGATGATGTTAAGATAAAAATAGAAGAAATATCTACAAACAAAAGAGCAAACAAATTATGGTGAGTATTAGAAAAAGGATCTGTCAAAGGAATAATTACAAATAAAAAAAGACATTGCGGCAAAAATTTGACGAAAAAGTGAAAAGCGCCTATGCAGATAATCAGAAACTCTTCTTTGGAATAATGAAGAGCATGAGACAAAAAAGGACCGCAACAAAAATAAAGATAAAGAATGAAATGTTATAGATAGACGAGCAGAAAATCATGGAAACATGGAGAGAATACTTTAAAGAACTGTTGGATGGAAAACATCGTAGAGATCTCACACCCGAACATGAAATGGAAAATACGCGAAAAGAGGAAATGCAAGGATGAAATAAATGAAGCAATTGGAAAGCTAAAATTAGAACAAGCACACAGCGCCGACAAAATAACAGCTGACATGCACGTATAGAGGTATAACGCTAATCAAAACCGTGACGAAAACATACGCTAGAATATTAAAAAGAAAATGAAGAACAAATTTAGATCAGACACTAGAAGAAACTTGGATTTCGGCAAAATAATGCAACAAGTAGTAGAAAAGGTAATAATAGAAAAGAAAAGTATACATCTATGCTCTATCGTTCTGGAGAAAGCATTTAATAAGATTAAAAGGGCAGACATGGCAAAATATTAAGACAGAGAGGAACATTTGAAACATTAATAAGAGATACACGAAAAACAAAACAAAAAAATTTAATCAAAACAAGAACCATCGAAATTGTTTGAAGTAACTGTAGGTCCTAGGTAGGCGTGTACCCTAAGTGATCTACTATTTACGATGGTAGTGAACCATAAAGGAGGAAAAAATTGAAAATGGGAAAGATCTGGGTCAGAGCTATGTTTCGCAGACAACATGATAATATGATAAATATGAAAATTGGCGATGAAAAAATGAAAACGATTATTCTATGAGAACAGCAACGTGTAATAAAGGTGGGGAAAAAAACTGGAACAAATAGATACTTGAAATCGACATTATCAGGAGATGGAAGAATAGATGAAGAAACAAAAGAAAGAGTAGGTAACAACCGGAGAAAATTATTTAACAGTAAGAACTACTTTTTGGGTAAGAAAGAAATACAGGTATTGATATATGGAGCGGAAACATGGACGATGCCAAAAAGATACCAAAGTAAAATATCACCCATAGAAATGAGGAAATAGAGGAAAAAATTGAAGAAACACAATTGAAGTGATATGGACACGTGAGAAGGGTGCCAGAAACCAGGAATTCGAAGTTAAAACAAGCAAGAGGTCGACCAAGAAGAACGTGGTTAGAAGAAGTAAGAACATCAGCGGTCAGGGGATAAATGAAATGGGAGGAAATGCAACAGTACACGCAAGATAGAAAGCTGCGGAGAGAAATTTGTAAAAAGCCAGTTTTAAGTGGCTCACCTCCACAAACGCTAGACACCCTATAGGAGGGTAAAATGACTTATGAATTATGTATATATGTATGATCTTTAAAGAAAAAGATGGAAACGTTTGTTTTTGTCATGTATGTGGCTAAATAGTAATGTTATTAACTTCATTATAATTATATAATATTATATAATTAAGTAATATGAATCTCTAAAGTTACCTTATTCCACTCCATTTATGATATGATACGTCGATGTGTAGAATCTTTTATTCTGTTTTATACCTTGGATAATAAAATTACATAAAAATTTGAATAATATAGTTCATTTGAAAAGCCACCAACTAAATTCGACGGTGAGATAAGGGTATTATACACACGATATTCCATATAGTGGTAAAAATTTTGAAAATATAGCAAAAGACGACATTTGTTCAACTATTCTTTGAAAGGCCCATGTACTTTTATAATCAGAAAAAGTATATTATTTAATCGGAGAACAAAAGAAATAGGCAGCGCTCTAAAAAATAAAAATAAAAAGCCTGATGACGCTCTGGTATTTCTGAAACGTTGGTATAAAGAAATCGTTTCAAAATTATAAAAGACATTTAACATTTCCTAACGTAGCTTTTTGGAAGTAGTCGAAATCTTTTGTTTGATTAGTTGTCAAAACGAAACTTAACAACTTCGCCAAATTTAAATTTATATTTCACCTCCTCAGAGACGCTCAATAATTTGGAGAACCAAATCATAAACTTTGGGCAAGTGAGTTGCTTGTTACTTTCACATCATATGTCATTCAATATGCAGTCGATGTAGTGATTATCTGACTTAACACCAAAACGCAAGACCAGCCAAGAAGTCTAAAATTATAATCGAAACGAGTATCCCTGATACTGAGATGAATTTCTGCATAAATTCATCAATTCTTTCGACTTGCGCGTGTAAGAAGACCCATCTTTGGTTTATTACTAAGTGTCTTTGTATCTTAAAAATAATGCGTATGTTTACTATAATTTTTTTAGAGTGCGCATAGCTCTTTACAATAAGAATTTAGCTTTATCTTAGAACCATAGAAGTAATAAGGAACAGCACAAACATATTTTCAAATTTTGTAGGGTAAGTAAATAAATGCTGTATATAAACTTCCGCTCGCATAAAACGTTCTCGCTTCAATGAAGTTCTAAGCGAGTTAAGAATTTAGTAAATATCCTAGTACCTTCATATAATCTTCCCCATCCTGTGACGTAAGCAGTACTACCGATGAAATCGTCGTCGGTTTGCGGAACGCAAACAGGCAAAATGTTTGGCTGAAACTTAACCGGTTCGTAAAATCTCAGCAGCGCTAAATCGTATTCAAACGTCCTCGGATCGAATTGCGGATGTGAAGCCACTATCTGAACCCGTCTTTCCTGATGCAGATAAGGTTCCGATTCCGTTGATAAATCGTGCTCGCCAAGCCGTAGTAATAAATCACTAGGTGGCACTCTGAAACGAAAATGCAGAAAAACGTAAATTAACGTTGAAGCATACACACAGACGAATTGTGTTTGATTGTAACTACTCATATTTTAATTAATTGGTACTTAGTTAAATTAGGACATATTATACAAAAATACTGAAAATATTTTGATGATAACTATTATAAACTAAATTAAAAAAAATGGGTATGTATTTTGTGGTAAATTTGTCTCTGGAGAGCTGCATCATTTAATCCTTTCTGATTTCTGTGTTTTGACATTTGTTTGATTTAATTTTTAATTTTCATCCAATTTTAAGTTTCGAAATATATTTTACTCCTTCAATATCAAATTTTGGTGTTCTATTATTGAACACCAAATTTGTTTTACCAAATCACATTTTGATATTTGGCATGTGCAGCCAATTATGTGGCAAATTATGAGCGTTGTTTACAATTTATGATTCAATTGATTTTTCAAAGTAGACTAACGTTAATAGCGTCTCCATCAACATAAAAAATCTACAAACAAAAATTTCAGAGTATCAGATATAATAATAATGTTCGTGTTAGGCCTTGAACCTGTTTAAATTTTGCACCTGACCTAAAACCACATTTCAACCTATTTTACCCTGGGCCTCCAGCATCCATTTTGTTTATTCATTGCGCAGGTATTTGTTTATTTGTCGTGTGTTAACATTCAACAATTTCCTATGCTGTAGTAAAGAACACATAAGTATCGGCAACATCTGCACTACACAAGTTTAATTAATTAATCCGGGACGGCCGAATTCGAACCGGTTGATGATGAGGACCATTCGTGTCCTCGAAACGGCCGTCCCGGACTATTTATTATATAATTAATTAAACTTGTGTGGTGCGGAGATTGCTGATACTTGATGCTGATGTGTTGTTTACCATGCTACGCCGCTGTCCTTGCTGGCATTACCGATGCTATAAATCGTTCATTACATAATTTAAAAACAAAAAATTTAAAAAGAATATATTACATAATTAAATATTTAATTAAATAATAACGAAACAAGCTACCCACATCCACCATATGTAAACGCGCGTTTCGCTGTATTATGGCTCGTCAGTATACTCCCGTGGAATCTGGTGGCGTGTATATACGAAGATAGAAATAACATGTACGGATGAAGTATCTAAACAAAGATACTCTAATCACTAAAAATGTCGAAGTTAATAGCCTTATCGACCTCTACAAGAGCAAGCACTTAGTAATGATCCACGTAAGCACATTTAATAAAACGTTTAAAGTAATGTCGTTTTTACATGTTTTCTGGAGGTTTCCAATCATAACATATTGTTGTAAATATATATTGTTGTATAATTTCTTTTGTCAGTAATAAATAATAGCGCGTGCTGACACTTTCAATTTTTCCTTTTAATTAAATTTGGCGAGGAGAAAATTATTTTTTGTAAAAATACCTGCCAAATTGAATAATAATATACTTTTAGCATTTCCGCAACTTCCAAACTCTGTTATGACTTCTTCCAAATCGATATCTTTTGTTAAATCTTGCTTGTGGTAATTTTTATTCTCCTTTCAGAATTATACTTACAAATTCATTTGAATACCATTTACAGGTGATAGCAATTATGCAAAAAATTTGTTCTTATAAAATATATTTTTAGGTACCGAAAAATGTTACCAACAATTCAGAATTTTTAAAACATGCAGGATATCCTATTTAAAATAAAAATCCTAGATGTTTTTTCATTTTATGTGAAAACATACCTAGCTCTAGAGATTGTAAATATTAGTTATTTCTGCAGAATACCGCGAAATAATTTTTTCTAAATATTTCAAAAAGTTGACTGTAGGTACCAGCTATAATCCTTTACAAAGTGATCATAGATTCTCCGGTTACTAACACATATCGATGATTTTTGTACAAGAGCTGAACATTTTTTTCTACTATCAATAGTGAACATGTTGTCGAAGCATGTTACGCTATTGCCCCAACTTGTTTGTTTACTTGTTTTAGTTTGAATGTTATCGAACTAATAGTTGAAGTTTGGCGGTCCACTTTATCCTTTAAGGCAAAATAGTAGCGTTTTTTGGAAAACGTTTTGATTCACTGAAGTGCCAAGTTGCATTTAAATAGATACACACTTTCAACAATTCGCTTTAGTAGAATGTGATAATTGATTATTGCAAATTCGGGATGATTGGCGTTTACTGAAGCAAGCAACAAAATAAAAAGACCTATAAAGTAATTACAGCTTGTACTGACCGTTATACAAAGTTCTACATAAAAAATAACTTAGTGTATACAAAAAGATTATCGATGTCTAGGATGGATATCCAAAAGGATTTTCCAATTGTTCCCAATTTTTGGACATTCATGGAGAGTTACCATCAAGCAATATATTATTCAACCAAATCTTGTATAAACGTTTAATACTTATTCGTTGCAAAGGGATGACAAAATATAAACCGGTCATTGTACATTTCAATCTAAGGATGCGATGCTGTTTTATGAGAAACAGTATTTGGTCTTGGGCGATAGGAAATCAGTCCAAACACATTCTATGGTATATTTCCCCATAGTCTCCCATCTTTCCGTGCGGTGATTCTGCTAGGTCGTCCAGAGCCTCCCCTACGATGTTACTTACCTTCCTGAGACCAATCTCTCAAACAACGAATAATTGTAGCAATATTTAATATTAGCAATAATTATAATAATAATATAATAAGCAAACCGAACCAAACACGAGAGTTCGGCACAGAACGACAGAAAGATATAATGCTTTCTGTATTTTTTTATCATTTATTTCCAATACCATAAACAACTGTTTAAAGTTTGGTTAAAAGACAAATACATTTACAGAGTGATTCGTTTTTCTTTGTCATATAGCACATTTTATTTCACTTAAAAAAATTAGCAGATAATTAAACATGCATTCACGGGGAAAGCAATAAAAAAGAAAAAAAAAATCAATACAATATGTGGTAGTGCACGCTGCAGATAATTTACTCGCATAGCACACATTGAGGAGGAAAAAAATAAATAAAATGATTATGAACGTCATTCGCTGAAGGTACAAATCGGTAATTAATGGATGGGACTTTGGAAGAATTGTTTACTATAAAATTTTAAAAACACATCAAAAAATGTCTAGAAAACCATAAGCTATATTAGTATTGAAATGTTGAAAGCACGAAAACGGTAGGTGCACGGGCGAAAAGGTAGATTATACAATTTATACCTGGTATGCTATAAAAATGCGGAATGTTAACACCGAAAAAACCGTTACAGTTTCACGGAAACCATTACATAATACAGTTCAGGAAGATATTTCACACAAGTACTTAACTCTGTGACTTTTCTCACAAACGCATGGCAAAGAAGTGATTATTATCAAAATGGAATATGAAGACTTATCTTTACTTTGAAAAAAAAAAGAACGCTATAATTGCGTGGGAAATAGGAACGGACGCAACAACCGCTTAAGATAATACATCTCATTAATTTTTTTTGTACTAAGCACTACGTATTTATACACGGATGGTATAAAAAGATACCGAATTTTTGCAGCGAACGGAAAAGAATTACGCTACAATTCTATGTATGCGAAATAAGTCAATAGTTGAAAGGTAAAGCAAAACTGAATGTTGCAGATTATTATTGTATTGCTGTATTGATTTTGCAGTCATATCAAAATGATACAGATAAGAGTTACTTCTCTATTACCGTGGATTTCATCTGATTTTCAATTGAAAAATAAAATTGACCGCGCTCTAGTTTAAAGACATCAAGTCAACTTATAAAATCGTTGAAACTAAACGTGTTCCGGGTTTGGACTGAGGACTACGGCCGTGGAATCCTACATTATTATTACAAAATCATCCTCTCGAAAAGGGTGATGTTCTAAATCTAGCATTTTGCGAGTTTGTACACGCTACCATTTTGTGTTCGTGATGTGCCGCAAAAAGTAACAAATTTAATAACATTTTCGCGAAAAGTCACCACTCTCTAGCCTACGCAGATGAGCAATACTGATTACTAGAAAGAAGGGACAACTAATAGATGCAATTAGACTAATAATTGCAGCTGGGAAGAAAGGAATACACATAAATATAAACAAAGAAACTATAGTAAATTGAAGGTAAATCATAAACGAAAAGAAGAAGGATTACAGGTTAAGATTAACCAAGAGCAAATTATAGAATTTAAAGAAGTAGATAACCTTATTTACTTGGGAATGTTAATTAACGACAAATGTAATGAAAAAACAGAGACAGATTCAATGATGATGAAAAGTAGCAGATATGCCACTATATAACATATTAAACTGGAAAGAAGGATTGTGATGAGGATAGCAAAAACAATAGCTCTGAGAAAAAAAAGAAGGGGAGACCCAGAAGGAACTGGAGGAAAGCCCATCTCAAATAATATCAAAGAAAAACAGATAAATTGAAAATTTAAAGCAAGAGATAGGAAGCAGTGGAAACAAGTTACACAGTTGTGGGCCTAAAATGTCTATTTTATGATTATATACTTTTAATTTCAATTTTGCGTTTCACAATGCAACCACAGGATTTAAAAATTGTATATACGCTATCATTTAGGGCTCATTTTATGTCAACTTGTGCCCTAAAACCCGGTTGTGACAAATCCTTTTGGCGAAACATATATTATTTTTATATATATATTAACATTTTATATTAAATAAAAAATTAAACAACAAAATTAACTGCTAAACATGCATACACCAAAAATGAGGTAACAGTATCCGTATGCGCAGACACACCTACAGACTGAACTCAATTGCGAGAGTTACTGTAACAAAGCTTAATGATATCATCTATAACAACTGTAGAAATGACCGCATGCGGAAAACTTTCACCTCTGAATATTAAAAAATATTAAACTCCTCGTTTCTCGATGTAAAGGACTAATTTACTCCTATTTCATTATTTCAATTCCAGTTAACTACTACTTTGTCCGGTTCAATCCCGTGTCACCGAGATTCTACAAAATCATAGCGTGTACAAAATTGGGGGAAAAAGCACAAAACGAGCACAAAATGTTGGTGTGCGCAAAATTTCTTTTTGGGGAGACATGCCCCTAATCCTGCTAAAAAGAAAACGTTATAATAATTCCGTTAATATTAAATCTAAAATTTTCTTTGCGTTGCATGAAACGGCACAGTGGCGAGGCTTGAGACAAAGTCGAAAAGTTATATGTGACAAATATTCTTTTTATAAAATGCGTTTAGCACCTATTTTAAGCTAACTGGTACTAACCTAGCTAACTTGTGTATAGTTTCATTCGAAATGCGTTTCGTAGCCTGATGTAAAGATGTTGGGTTTAGAGGGTCCTAAAGTGTTGAATATTTAGTAGTTGCGTAGGAATGTAGAGGATGTTAGAACAGTTGTAGCTAGCCACTGAATTTGTTTCGGAAACAGCAGTAACAAATACTAGGTTTGTTTTATTAAGTTACTGTAAAAAGTAACTCAACTATTAGAGTTCAGAATGGGTACATAGAAGTATTAATATTGAAAAACACTATAGACTGGATGTTCCAGATAGTCCAAATGATAAAAAGAAACTACAAAAACAATCTTGTCGCGACGTCACCTTTTTTGTCCGCACGCGTCAAATTTCAAAATTTTAATAGTTCCAATGCCATAATTTTTTGCTGAATAGACAAAACTATTCTCGAAACATTGATTAGAAATGGTTCCTATTGTACTTCATCCATGCAGTAGCATTTTATTTATATGTTCCTTTAAGTGTTATAAATTTCTTTGGAATATTTAACACTGTTTTAATTAGTAATAGGCGAAAGCTTTGTAAGTTATTTTTAGTTAATTATAAAGTAATAGTTTGGATTTACCAGTTAACGGACGGAATTTAATCGTTCGTTAAAAAAATTATTTTAGGTTCGAACAGACAGCGAATTCTTACAAAATATACTGAGTAAAACTAAGAAAGTTTAGGTTGAACTTAACGCTAACAATGCTAAGTTAATACTACTTCCGACATTATTTCTATTCCCTTATATAGGTGTTAAGAATGCTTACTTTGGATACTATTATCTTTTGCAAGACGCTTCTATTGTTTGCAGAAATAATGCAAGACATATATCATTAATGCAAAATATATGCAAGGCGTAAGTCGTTAGCAGTTATTACTTATCAGCAGATATTACTTACCTTCCATTTTTATTTATTGCATTACGGCTATATTCATGCTGTAGCATTTATAGTAACTAAATCAAATAAAATCTGCTTTTGTGCAATTCATGTGGCTGAAAGCGAATAAGCAATTATATTCTCTTAAATTTAAAACATTCGAATTGCACTTATAAATGCATATTTCTACTACTTCCTTTAAAGTCACGAAGTATTGTGGATGCACTCTGTTCAAAAAAAGAAACACAAATAACTGTAATTAGCAACGCCTCATAGAAACACGCAATTAGCGTTAAAAACAGAAATTATACTCTTCCTTGATAAATTTTTCGCGATAATTAACTTGATTGGAAAAAGCTTCCGATGATATTGCAAGTATGTACGTATTGAGTAAAATTATTTACCATTTAGCTACGTATACTTATTCTTGAATCTACGAGAATATAGTATTCTATTATAAATTAAATGTTATTTTCCTGTCTGATGAACGCAAAACAGATTTCTCAAACCCCGGTAATTACATTAGAAATTATGTATATATTCGATTTTACGCGGAAGTACAAAGTATCTAGAGGATGATCTGCATTACATCTTGCTCGTTATAATTCGTTTTGTTCAGCGGTCCGTAAAATGATTTAGTGTAATAATTACATTTGTGAAAGATAGTTTTTTGTTCAAATTTATCTCGAATAACAAATTCTAAGATGAAGTAAACATACAGTGTGCTCCACGTAAAATTTCACAGCTACTTTTCTCATATAGAATCATATTTTGTTATACAAAAGGGAAGATGGCAATGTTACTGAAACCTACACTCAGTGATGGTAACCTCGACTACTCTCAATTCGATACAATTATCGAAATTTTTGGTAGATTACGGAAAAATCGGGACATTTTTTACAAAAAGTGCATCAGCATACAAAACTGGAGTTTTTATTATTTCATATTAAACATTTAATTTTTGAAAAATCTAAAAAGAGGAAAGGAATCATTAATTTAGCTACAGCTAAAATTAAACCAACTAAATTGATTAATAAATGACATCTGTAACTCGCTACAATACACTCCCCGACAAAAACTTAACGGTAAGATGTTTCACGGGTTTTAAGGGTTACAACATTTCTTTGCGAAACTAGCAAGATATCTAATTAAGTTTTTATTCATAAAAGTAAAATAAACTTAAAAATATCTCCTCCAGTAATATATGAACTAAATAATAAATTATTGCTCCAATGTTTAAACAATTTCTGCGACAAAAATTTAGACGCTGTGTTGCAAATGTAAAACAAAAATCAACAAATGAGTGATCAGTAATGCGTAGATACTCCATTGTTCTTAATCACTTCCAATAGTCTGTTATTAATAGATTTATATAAATTTAACACATAATTTTGAGGGATATTCTGCCATTCAGTCACCATTGAAGTTTTCAGTTCCTGTACCGTGAAATATTGACGGCCTCCGCCATAAACGCGACATGCCAATTCACCCCACATGTTTTCAATGATGTTTAAGTCTGGCGACCGTGCCGGCCACTGTAAAGTGTTAATCTTTTTCTCTTTAAACCATTCAGTAATGGTTTTTGCTTTATGAATTGGCGCGTTATCTTGCTGGAAAACAAAAGTGCGCCCAGCCCATTGGTTTTCAAAACGTAGAAGATTGTCACGCAATAAATCTTTATACGTCACAGATGTCATTTTGTTTGTGCAAAACACTATCCCACTTTTATCGCGAAATCCAATCCCCCTAATTGTCTGGTCATTTTCACTTTTGGTTCCTTTCTCAGATCATGATAATAATGCGAGTACCCATCCGGTCCGTCCAAATTATTTCTCATCGGAAAATATAACTTTTTCCCATTGTTTCTTCCAGGATACGTGTTCTTCAGCAAATCTCACCCTCGCTTCTTTGTGTTTCGCCGAAAGTGGCGGTTTTCTCAACATTTTCTTCCCTGATATTACCGGTGACGCCCTTAAAATCCTTTGAACATTACGCACGTGCGTTTGTACCCCCGCCTGTTCTGCAATAACTCTCGCCGACGCAGAAGAATTGGATGCACTCCGCAATATCATGCGTTTATCCCCCTCACTTACAGCTTTCAGTCGCTCCTGACCTTTTGGTTTGCCGTAATTTTCCGGATCTTTTAGGAAATTTCTAACGCAATGATCGCTTCTTCGTAACCGACGAGCAATTTCCTTCTTACTAACACCATCCTGGTGCCAGGCTAGAACTTTACCCCTTTCTATCAAGGATAATAGCTTTTTTCTACCCATATTGCAAACACTTTATAAAATATAATTTCTCGTGGTGAAATGTGTACACTTTACCAGCACAACCACTGCATATAAAGGGAAGTATCAAATTAAAACATTTCTGCTTATATTAATGTAACCTTATGTTATTATAAGTGTATATCTGTTAATATAATGCACAGGGTCTAAATTTTTGTCGCATTTAAAATTCCTATTTTGATCTGGGAAAATCTCAATTACCCCTCATAAAGCAATAAATACCCAGAAATATCTATAAATGGACTGTTTACATAACAAGTATTAATAACCCTCATTTACATTTTATATAATGTCTATAAACTTTGTTTCGTAAATTGAAACGATACCGCGTCTATGTTTTTGTCGGGTAGTGTATGTAGTAATTAACAGAGAAAAAATATTTAGTTATTTTAATTCATATTTATTAAGTTCCTACGTAAGTAAAGGGTTTATAAACTTCGGTAGAATATTGTAGCACATCGGTAGATTGGTAAATTACATCTAAATTCAGTAGATCTAGAAAAATCGGTACGCCTACCATCGCTGCCTACGCTACAGATCAGATTGAAGTGGGTAGACAACTTCCCATAGATACCAAGTCCTAAAACATCCTCTAAAACTTCGAAATTAATGAGGGTCTAGTTAATTACAATAAATTTGTACAAAGTATCTATTGCATTTATTATTTCGTAAATAAGAAAACACTAAACAATTTTGAGTAAAGGGAGAAATTAAAGTAACTAAACAATTACAACTGTTTCAGAGCGTTCATAACGTGTCTTTGTTTTTTTGTTCGGTAATTGGCCTACAATTAGATACTGCCAAATTCTTTACTTTCAAATAATTTATTGTTGCAATTGTTAATGTAATTCTGAATCCATGTTGAAAACACACATATTTACAATGTACGAAATTTCCGTCTAATCAAATTGTCTTATACCTGGGCTTGGGAAATCAATGACTTTTCACGATTTGATACACACCACAGAAAGCAAACACCATAGTTAAACTAGATTAATCAAAAAAAAGTAGAAAATATCAGATAACTAATCTGAATAATTCAAAAGGGATCGAAAATTAAACAATTCTACCTGTATGAAAAAAAAATGAATTAAATGATTGCTTGATATACACAAAAACTATTACATTTTAGAATCTTACGCAAATAATAAAGTTTTGTTTAATCCTTCAAACAGTCCAAAATATTTTAGGATTTCGATGAATTAACAAGTCTTGTTGCTACATCATATTTATTTTTATCCGATATTATATATACAGCGACATCCTAAAATATTCCTCTTCCCCTTCAATAATAACTTTCGAACGACGGATTTTAAAAAAAGGTCGTCGATTTCTATTTTTGGTGTTATCAGCAGCTTAATTGCATTTTCCGCGTAGCACGATATACAACAATAAATATGTTAATAACCTGTCCTTGTTTTTACAAAAAATTGACTAGTCAAAATCGTAAGTTCGTCCAAAGAACTCGGAGCTAGGCAACATAATCGCCACAATTTCAATTTTAAAAGCGCATATTGTTTTTGTTGTTTATTGTCGCTTAATTCTCTTACTTCTACTTATTTCGCTAATTGTTGCCATTACTCCAATTTATTGAACTTTGCTGGTTTCTTTAAATTTTCATAGACAATGCAGTTATTTATGTTGTTGCTTTGACATTGGTCTACGCATGAACCTGTGGCAATTTTAATATTTAAAGATTTTAATGAAAACCGCTATTGTGGGGTCGGAAATATTTGAAAGTATTGGTTGAGTGCAGAAGGTAAGATCTATAAGACCAATTACTTTGATAGAAGCCAATAAAATTCAAACTATTGGACAACTTGCCATGTAATCACGATAAATGTTTCCAGATGCAATGTTATTGTTTGAAAATCGTTATAACAATATAAAAAGAAAACGGATGAAAGGTCTACCAAAAACTGAATTAAGTTACTAACTAATTAATTCAACAAAGTTCAATAATACAAGGAAGTATCAGCAATTAATAAAACAGGTAACAATAACAGAAAATAGTAATAGGAAAAACGCACAACAAAATGACAATAAATAATAAGAATTTCAACATTGAAATTTGACCATTGCGGTATCTAGTAAGGAGATCTTTGGCGTCATAGGAGGTTGTCAAAACATTTGTTGCTGCATATAGTTATAATGCTTAAGATAACGTATAATATAGGTGGTATCTCTGGATTTGCCTTTCGATTACATTTCCAAAAACGTAAAAATATACTGAATGTTCCGTTTCAGATAAGAAATTTGGAACAATTTCCGGTGATGTCGGAGACGCAATTGAGTTGTCGATAACACCAAAAGTACACAAACACAAAAAACAGAAATCGACTTGCTTTCATTAAAAGCTCTTGTCGTTCAAAAGTTGGTATGGGGAGAGAGAGATGCAATCTTAACTGAGAAATGAATACCACATCTCCCAACATATTTATCAATACTATTAGTCGTAGTCCTATTTTATAATAAATCTAATTTTTAGAGTTTGCTTAAATGTAATACTTAAGCATGTTTGATAAATGCGAAACAATTGGTATACTGAAAAAGAAATGAGTATATTAAGCTTCCAAGCTTTCTTATGCATTGTAGGTTCGGCATTTATTAAAAATTATACGACTTTTAAAAAATTATGACGCACTAACACGTATTTACGTATATCTTTGATTAATCTGTGGCGCATAATCCTTATAGGGAAAAAAGGTGGAGGAGCCGGTTCAAATTCTGTGATAATGAATTTGGTGATTAACTTGATTAGTTTTCCTGTAAATACATACACAGTCGTTGTTGAAATGCATAATTTGATAAATATACTGATATTTTTAATATGAAACTGTGGAACCATCGTAAGGCTGATATTTTGTTCATTATCTAATACGTTATTTTTTTATCAGCTACAGATTTCTTAACTCGGCAAAGTAGGGCAGTTTTGATTATTGAAAAGTCTAAGGAACTACAGTAGAAAAACTGAAAACCGTTATTCTCTTCAAACTTCATAACTATGAAAGATACGAAAACATGTTTCAGGTAAAAGT
Source organism: Marronus borbonicus (assembly GCA_902655005.2). Classification (NCBI taxonomy): domain Eukaryota; kingdom Metazoa; phylum Arthropoda; class Insecta; order Coleoptera; family Scarabaeidae; genus Marronus; species Marronus borbonicus. Next base: position 7,255,601 of record LR737384.1, on the reverse strand, counting down.
TAAACAAGTTTTTTTACCAAAAAATATAATGCTAAGATAGCTTAGCTTCCTCATGGTATTGATGGAATAATTCATGGCAAACGCAATAAAAGGAGAGAGAAAAAATACACTAACACACGGACATGTTTTTGCTTACCCGACGTCATCAGCGTGGTCTCGAGAGTATTTTTCATATCTCTACCTTCTATCGCCGTTGCCTCACAGTTAATGCCATAACTTTCAAAACGACAAACTCGACATTTCTTCGCACCTTCTAGTGCCAAAGGAACGCATGCCTGCGGTTCAGGTTATACTCTCATATATATATACTCATACTCTCGAAACCACCCTGATGACGCCGGGTAGGCAGAAACATGTTCGTGTGTTAGTGTATTTTTTTCTCTCCTTTTATTGCGTTTGCCGTGAATTATTCCATCAATACCATGAGGAAGCTAAGCTATTTTAGCATCATTTTTTGGTTATTGTTTCTAGGCATGTTCTGATGCGTTCTGTTTGACATGTTTGTATATTATTTTCAAAAAATGATCAAAAAGTGTAAATATTTCCAATAAATAAAGCTTTTAAATTCAAAAATGTAATTATATGTAAGCAATTCTATTTAAAACAAAAAAGTTGACGGTCATGTCCTCTATAACCGGAAGATTTGGATTATCAACAATATTTTTAGTTCAACAGTACATGTAATAATCTTTCATAGATAAACCAAACCGTAGAATTATTGGAAGTAAGTGATCTGTTAAACATTGCGACATTAATTGGTATTTTACTGCATTGGATACCATTATTCGTTTTATTTCTTTTGTCCTTACTTTAACGCACGTCAGTTTACTAACGATAAAAGCAATTTAATTACGAAGTTAATTATGCTAAGCCATAAATTATTGATGATACAAAAGACTCTTTGTGTAACATACCGGAGGAAGTTTTAAAGTTTAATTACAGAAAAAGGAAGAAGTATGTTATAATGGCGTTGCGGATGTAGAGAAATGTTAACAACAAAACGCATCAACACTGCAGTTACCACGTTATATTAACGAAATATTTGATAATATGTAATTCTAGAATGTATAGTGTATACTTACGAGTCGACGCAATGTGCTGCCGTGATGGCCCAATTTTCATTGAGGAGCGCAGCGCCACATTTGTGTAAATAGGTGGACGTCCTCCATTGTCGTAAGGATATCTGCCAAGGCCACTTTCCGAATGATGAATTTTCACCGCCTACTATTCTCGCCTTTGGATACATCCGTCTTCCACATACTGCGGCCAACAAAAGCATAGAACTTATAATTGCCATAATAACGTGAACGGGTTGTTGCAAGACAACGATTCCTACCACTGATATAGCACTGTTCGCTAAAGTGTATTAACTGACCGTCTAGCGTTTACACCTATTTTGTCCGTAACATGTACGTTTTATATTCCACTTACAATATCACAACATTTAGTGTTTGTAAGATACCCGTGGAAAGTGCGCTTGAAGTTTTAACGAGAAATGTAAATATAACTTCCTAAACATAATTTTAAACGTGATGCATCCGCAAATAATTTCATCTTTTAATGGATTGAATTTGCGAATAGAAAATTGTTAAGGCTAGATTCTTAAAATTTTACCTGAAGTTAGGATTTAAATGGCTGATTTTGAACAAAACTACCTTTTCAGCATTATACAGGGTGAATCATCTCCGCCGGAAGATTGTGCTTTCGTAAATGGAGATTTTCGAAACAACAAACTTACTGCGATACTCTGATTTGCAACCATTCTCTGACATCACATATCGGAGCAGGGCATGGCTCTGTATCTAAACAAACGTCATATTGGATCTTATCCTGTGTAGTTTTTTGTAAATTTTTAAGTGAACCACGTTTAGGACGGTTTAACAGCGAAGTATGCTGGTTGAACTATGGATTGAAAGTAACATTTCTTATATTTTCTTCGTAATAGCGATCATTAGGCTGTGTTGATTTAATAACAAACAAAAATTACATATAGAGTTGCCTAATCCAAAGAAGAGGTTTTTTAATGCCGCGGACACTAACGTATAAAATTTTTATTTCGCGAGACTTATAAATTAATTAGCCAATAAAACTTCTTAATTGTATTAGTAGTTATTTAGTTCTTCTATTGCTTATATCTCAATTAAAATTGACTGACGATAGTATAGGCTTTATTATCAATTTAGAGGAGAAATTCAGAGGCTTGAGAAAAATACAATAATCACAAGCTCGTTAAATAGAAAAAGCATTAAAAACTAATGTAATTTATTTCAGTTTGAAAGTGGGTCACATTGTTTATTTTAGGTATGATATTACTGCATTATCTTGAAAATTAATAAGAGCACCTACTGCTGGGAACGTATTCTACCCTTCAAGAATAAAATATGATGGTTCTATATGGCAATTGCACCCAAATATGCGCCAAGCCCGGAGTTATCGGCTTGTCTAAGATATTAAATAAAAGGTTTATAGCCATTTGCAGCAGTTTGCTAGCGCGTGTTAGTCGGCCAAGCGTCGATGGAGAATATGCAGTAGTGTGGATAAATTACAAATTTAATTTTCTTAATCGCCAAACTAACTATGATGTACTTTTAATACATTTTAAAATCTAGAGAAAGATATTTCTACGTCACAAATAGAGACCAGTGCGAAATGGAAGTACGCAATTAAATCTCGCATCTCTTCCCCAATCAATCCGATACACCTTTTATATTATTGGACAATAGAGTTTTGAACAGATTCTCCTATTGCAAAATTTTTATTTTTTAGCAAGCTAGTCGTTTTGGTTACGTTCTAGAAATGTTTATTAATAAATTCTAATTGTTTGCAGTGCACTAGTGGCATCATGTTTCAACTTTAATGGAAAAGGTTTTAAAATATGATAGCTTTGTGCATCAGCAAAAATCGGCTTCTAACCATGTACCCCATCGTGCTACTACATGCTCTAGCAGCGAATATTCAGGCATAACTTAATCCTAGTTGCTGCTTTTGTTTAACATTAAGCTTGCAGAATCCGAAAGAAATAATAGAACTTTTAAACAATCGTCACCTGCTACATTTTTTACTCTTAATAATAATCTCACTAACACGGAATACAATTTTTGTGCCTACTAAGAATGACAGATTTTCTGGGTGCAATATGCTAACTATTACATTAACAACGAACCTTCCTGTGAAGTCTGTTGTTTCATCTGCGCTTATTCAGAAATTCTTAGTTTTGACCTGATTTTATTTGTTTTCGAATTGGTTAGGTACGTAATACTTTCTAATTGTTGAAGGGCAAATGAATCCCGTAATTTATTTAACCGGGTATTGGCACCAAGAAAAGCTCCGCAGGAAATTTATTGAGATTGCCATTCAAGAGTATATTTGCTCTTAAAACCTAATTTCAAAGAACAAATGGTGCAAAGTACTTCGTGAACTTTTGTGAACAACCGCGAAGATGTTGTCACATTCTAAGACAATGCTTGAAGTTCCTGGCGTTATTGAAAAATAGTAAATTAAAAGTTAGTAGAGTAAAACGAAAGAATGTGAAACGGGAAAATATTAAACGAAGATTGAATATGTTATAAATTATAAAATATATTAAACTTTAGAAAATGATAAACGAAAACTAAACCAAAATGGAAATTGTGTCGGGAGTCTTCCACCAAACACAACGTCAATGACGAATTGCCATCTATTCGACCTGAACCCTCTCTTTCGAACTTGTGCCGGAATAAGTGCACCTAGTTTGCTCCGATAGGATGATACCCGGCAGCACGTAATAGAATACCGTATCGCTTAAACGTGGAACTCCAGATTTTCGCTCGCACTCGGAACTGGATGCTGGCGATTAGAAACTAAAATCGTCAAAAGAATTGTTCAGGCCATAGGATCGAGCGGAGTAGCAACCAGAGAAAAGCGTAGCATCAATTATTATTTGTTTTTAAAACATATATTGTTTATTGTAAAAGTTTCACATCAAAGAGACTCTATGTTGGGAAAAGAAGGAAAAACCAGCCAATTTAGTAATTTATTTTAATAAATATTGACGCACACTTCAATCCTTCATTTCTTTTAAAATTAAGGGCATCATATATTTCCACATGATATAGCATATGCGTTATTTTTTAACGAGTGCAAAACCTAAAATGAGGACTTGAATATTATTTATTCATAGATTACTTTGTCCGTTGAGAAATGTATTTGCTATTTTAAAATCTTGTATACCCGTATTATTCCGTTCTCAACATTAAAAAATATAAATTGTAGTCAATCATTCCTTTAAGCACCTAAATGTCATCGATTGGTTCTTAATTACACACGTATAGTGCGAATACAAAAAAATAATTTATATAAAACAGTTCCGTTTGAATTGCCATCGAATCCTTGAACCTGAACCAATTACTTATCGCACCCGTGTTCTACCGTGTGAATTGAGAAAACAATGATATGATAAGGGAAAACCTACGGAGCGGATCGGTGGACGTGGTATCTCGCACCTGGTGCGGAGATGGAATCCACCCCTACTGCCCTCTATAGTAATCGTGCCGAATAAGCATTATCCACTTTGATCGCTCCTTAGTTTCAAGCTCTAGAAATGAATAGAATTCATAAATTTCTCTGATAAATGTTTTTATTTTAATATTGCACTTCACGAAACAAAGTGGCGTTTGTTTAGATATAGAAATTTGACCTAATCGTGATCTGTGACGTTACCAGAACGGTTGCGAATTGTGGCTGTAGTTTAAAATTACATTGAAACCTAGAGGATGTCTCATAACTTCGTAGTTATTCAAAATTGTTTTGTTTTGATGGAACATACTATATACTACTTTTTGGATAAAAACTTAAGAATTCCAAAAGGAATGCTTGTTAAATTCTGAGGTAAAATGGTTATTAGGAAATTTTTGCTCAACATTTACAGCAATCGTTATTTTTCCGGAAGTACCCATTAGATAGATGTAATTTTTTAGTACCTGGCCCTAGTACACAATACATACTACAGTAGATTATGAACTGGTTCGGTAACACAAGAATTAAAGATAAAACAAGAATTAAAGATTTCAAACTGAAACACCTGATGTTGTTTTAAACCATTCCATTTTCTAATTGTAATCAGCTTTTAATTCAGTTAAATAGTTCGTTTATTATTCAAGTATTAATACATTTGCTTTTACTTTCACAATTTACATTTTTTTTCATTTTCTTCACTTTCTGAATTTTATAATTTCAAACAAGGTACCTTGACAATTTTATTCAAATTGTTTTGTTAAATTTGTTAAAACTAGATGAAAACTACTGAAGATATCAACATTAAATGTGGGTATTCTTTGTTAAACTACAATTTTAACATCAAGTTTTACAGTAGCGGATTTTAAAACATTCAATTTGCTAAAGGGTCTAGCATAGTTTTATATTACTGCATCAAGTCCCGAAACCCGGGCTAGTTGTAAGTAATCTGTTTAACAGAGCGATGCACTGAATATACGAGGATGATACGAAAAGTATGGGTTTGTTGAGGAGTGATCAGGTCGTCTCATTAAGATGAGTACGGATGCTATAATCAATAAAGCTCACGATATCGTGTTGGGAAGTTCAAGTGCAATCCGGATGAATTTCAATCAAAGGTGAGTTACCAAAATGAGCTCTTTTCCCGGCAAACGTGTACCAAAGAAGGCGAAGAAGATTCCATCAGCCGGAAAGGTTATAGCGACGATTTTTTGGGATTTGCAAGGCTTAAAATAATCAATTAAGATTTTAATTGATTATTTTAAGAAAGGAGAACAATCATGGAATGGTACTATGGTGAGTAATAAGGAAAAGATTCTCTACCATCATGATAACGTCCCAGCTCGCTAATCGGCATTGACGACAGCAAAAGTAGTCCAGTTACGGTACGAATTGGTGTTCCGTTCACCATACTCGCCAGATTTGACACCCTGTAGCTTTCTTTTTTTAAAGAAACTACATAAAGGGGTCATTTCCGAAGCAGAGGCCTATTTTGCAGAATTCGATGAATTCTATTATTTAGATGGGTCAAAAAAAATGAAACATGGTTGGACTAAGTGTATAGAGCTACAAGAAATATGACAAGAAATAAATTTACTAAATGCAAAACAATTGCGTTGTCTTCCTTAACACAAGTATTTATCATACCATCCTCATAACACATGCGTTCGTCTACATTCTCGAACAAAAATTTGAAACAGTTAACCGAGGATTTCGCATGAATAGTTTCACCGTCGATTTGCTACTATTCATTAAATTAAACAGATGCTGTATTCCCGCATTCGCTTACATTTATGGTAATATGCATCTCTGGAGGTCATATACATACATTTACGATCGATACCGTTACTTTACACCATTTTCATATTTAATTAACGCAAAATATTGTAATTAAAATTTAAATTTATTTGTCGGAAGGATGCACGCGAGTTGTGACTGTTGTTTCAGCGTACACGTGATATTTACGTGAAATATGTATTTAAACTCTTCAACGTGAATTCGCAAATATGCTTCGCTAAATCAGTACAATATTTGAGAACAATGGGGGCTATATTAATTGCCGTACATGCGCTCGTGTACATACATATACAAAGTTGTATTTTATGGAAATAATAATTTCCGGGAAAAACAACAGTAGCGCAATCTGCAAATAAGTTATTATTATTATATAGTGGGCAGCAAACAAATGAGGATCGATTTTTTTAGCGAGGTCGTGTTACTTTTATATTTATTTACATTATTTGATGGAAAAACATAATTTCGCATGAATATTTCGTCCTTATTATTGTTAATGTATAAATAGATTTATCCTAAAAGTTGTGTGGTGTATTTTTCATAGATAAAATTCACGGAGAGACTATTTACAAGGTATAATAAATAGTCTCTCCGTGAATTTTATGATTTATTTCCCAAACGACTGCTTTAAACTTCTGAACCACTGTCACCTTTCAATTCTGAACCTTAAGCATTCATATCTATCATTTATCATGCTTAATTTTTAATAGGGAACTTTTTACGAGGATGGTATGGGAAGTACCCGTGTTTAGAGACAGATGATGCTTTTGTTGTCAAATCGACGTTAACGACTGTAAGTACTATTCTTTGGTCGACAACTGTCAAATTTAGGAGAAATCCATTGTGTAGCTTTGTTTTGAGAGCTTATGTATTTATACAATGACGGAAAAAGAATAATACCGGTCAGTGATTCAATTCCCTCGTTTGGATGGAGGACGATTCATCAGTCGGAAAAGTTATAGCGACGATTTTTCCGCATTCGTAAGGCATAATATTAATCGATTCTTTTGAGAAAGCAAGGACAATCACAGGAAAGTACTACGCTGTTGTATTGAACCGATTTGGCGCTGAACTAAAGAGAAAAATGCTACATCCAGCTTCGCCATCATAATAATGCCCCGGTCCACTCATCGGCAATTGCAACAGCAAAACCAGTGCAGTTACGGCACGAACTTGTATCCTATACACCATATTCGCCAGATTTGGCCCCGTGTGACTTAGCGGAAAGCAGCTCACGTCAAATGAAGTAATTTCCAAAATACAGGCCTATTTTGCAGACTTCGACAAATGCTATTATTTAGGTGGCTTAAAAAAGTTGGGGCATCGCTGGACTAAGTGTATAGAGATACAAGAGATTATGCCGAGAAATACAATTACTAACAATTGGGTTATCTTGTTTAATATGGTATTTATTATACTGCCCCGTACTTACGACTCTCGTGTGCTAAACGTTACCCTATTATGCTTGCAGTAATGTATTTCAAAATCAGCAAATAAATATACAATGACTACCATAAAGTCGACATCAAATGAAAAATTTTATTTTTCAGAGAAAAAATGTTACCGCACTAACATGTACTAAAGAACCTATTTAACTCCTATCTGACATACCAAGTGATATTTCGTTATATAAAGGATCGTTTTTTTTCGTAATTTTTAAATTTTAAGGACTATTATTTTTCGAAGACTAAGCAAGATTTCATTTAGATTTTTCTAGCCTGCGTTATCTTTAACTGCCTGAATAATCTGAAGGATGAAAAATATTTTTTTCTTTTCCACTATATTTGATTTTTTTTATTTTTTGAAACATTTTGATAGGTCTACGTTAATCGGGAGAAAACGTCTTTGCTGGAAGACAAGCTGAACAGGTAATGCAAGGAGCGGCATAAATTTGAGAGAAGTCACTAGGTGTATTATCTTGGGCCATTGTGTTTTTATTTGATAATTGCGAATTGATAAAAGCAATTGTGCAAACAGATTGAATAAAATTATGTGAACATTATTCCATTTTCATTTTGTAAGTTGCTAGGCATACCAAAAGAATTTCTTTTAAAAGATATAAAGGATCAAAACCTTTTGCGATCTTCTGACTTGATTCTGGACAAGTAATTACGATATAGCTGTCGCGAATTATTTTTTACAGTGCTAGGTAACTCATTATATTTATTGAGGGCAGTAATTCGTTTAAATTATTTGTATTTCAACTTTTTTAATTTAATGCTTTGTATAAGTTTGTGTACACCAAATAGGATAACAACTAAGGCGCCCCACAAGCATAAATTCATCAAAAAGTCAATAAATCTGGGAATAAACGCAAGATTAATGTCTTTAATGTTATAAATGTCCCATTGGTTTGATATATTATATAGTTGGTCTTTTTAAAGTTATATATAGATAAGATGACTGTAGATAAAAGTATATGTAAGGTAAAGAGTAGAGTAGTGGGCATCTTTATCGACTAGGTGGTGGCATACTACACGCACTTGATGGTTACATCACAAGAGTCGGCAAATTGGGGTGCGCACCATCGGCGTAGCTAACGAATGGACTCTCGCACGCGAAACACTAATCAGTATCTAGTTCCCTGCCGCCTGGAACGTACGTAATAGTAGCAGCGAAGTACTCTGTGTTCTGTATAATGTCGAAGGTACGTACATTGAGGAAACAGCTATCAATTAAAACAGTGAATAGGTTCATTAAGGATTATCCGGATTTGACTTACGACGGCGTAAAAATAAAGAAGTGTGCTTGTGTGTGGATGAAACAACTGATTGCAAAAAAAAAGATCTGTACTTAATGGTTCGAAAAATGGAACCACATCTATCGTCATCTTCAATTCTATTAGCTTCTAGACGAATAGAAGAATGTATCGCCCAAGTACTTTCAAAAGTAGTGTTAAGTACATTGGAAAAATTTGAAATATCCAGAGATCAAGTCTTAATGTTTATGACAGATGGTGCCGCAACAATGCTTTCTGTAGGCCGGTCTCTTAAGGAACAGTGTGGCAACTTTTTCATTACATGTAAAATTCATGCTCTACATCTGGTAGCAGAGACAATTCGTAGATGTTATCCGCAGATGGATGCGCTAATTGCGGGTACAAAAGCAGTGTTTCTGAAATCCCTAAAACGTATTCGCGAATTTCAAAGACTGTGTTCTCTTGCCCCTGAACCACCACAATCGATCCTTACACGTTGGGGAACATGGTTACAAGCCGCATTTTACTATCATAAATATTTTAAGAGTATAAAGAAGGTGGTTCTATTATTCAATCCGAAAGAATGTGCAGCTACCAAAATAAGTCAGAAAAAAATTGAAGATTTGAAGTCAGTTTAAAAGTGATGTACAAACTATTCGCAGCAATTACAACGAAGTAGTGCAAGCAATACGAAAATTACAAAATTCTTCACTGTCGTTAGAGGAATCATTGCAAATTGTGAAAGATGTACACGCACAGCTTTATTGTGTAGAAGACGCGAAAAATGAGTGTGTTCTATTTAAGTTTGAAAGTGTTTTAGACAAAGATTCAGATTTTGCCACACTTAGACAAATTTGTGAAGGTTCTGCAGATGCGTTAAGTTGTTTCAAAGATTTTTTTAATTATGCAAATATAACATCACAAGATGTAGAGCGATCGTTTTCTTTATACAAGAATATATTTTTTGCAGAAATAACTTTGGAAACGCACCTTATGTTAAAAATATTTAATCTCGCTTCTCCAGTTTTTCAAGTCACGGACGACGCTTAAGAGATAATTTTTTTTTGCAACATACACTCTCGATTTTATTTTTTATACATATGACTAGAGATGGCAATTTCCCGTGTTCATTCAGTATAGCATAGAGATAGTTTCTCGAGATCGGTTCATAATCTACAAAAACCATCTTAAAAACTTTTTTGTATCTAACACCGCATGCAAGAGTCCATTCGTTAGCTACGCCGATGGTGCGTACCCGAATTCGCCCACTCTATACGTCACTTATATTCGTAATAACCAGGTCTACGTAGTAGAACACATTTAGTGTGAAGTAGTGCAGAATTAAAAGCACTGGTCAGTATTAGATATAATCTAAGCAATATACTAAATTTTAGTCTAAGAAAACCGCACTTTCTAAATAATCATATTCATAGTTCATACTCGAAGACGACAAAATTGTTAATTTTAGTATATTCGGTTTACAGTGCAAATTACTTTGGACATGCTACTACATGGTCCTTCTAAATGCCATTACGCACGTATCCTGGAATCTAATGCTCTGTTATGTAATTCCAATGTGAACATATGTTTTAGTTTATGAGATTAAGAAATGATTGATGAATTGTTACATACCCATTCTAAAATGTGAGAAGGTTAAACTTACGCTTCCTTTTGTTTTCTTTAAAGTACTACATTCAGGTGTTACCATCATGAACGTTTTCAATTTTTTACTGCCTAACAATTGCTTGTTATAATTTCATACATTTAAATACTTAATAAATATCACGCTGTATAATATTTTCAGTTTCTAATTCAGCTCTGTTCGGGAAGCAGATCTGCAGAATTTCAATTTTCCAAATTAAACACCTTCACAGTTATAAAAATTCAGATGCAGTGGTCCCTTTATCAAAAATGTTCAAAAAATGCGCATATCAAATATGGTTAGAAATAGTAATCATATTCATTAAATATTCCTTAAAATGGAATTAGAAATTTAAAAATGTAATAATATATAGCATGTTCCATTTAAAATAACGAAATTGATAGTTACTTGCGGTATAACAGAAGGTCTTGAATTACTCAAGATTGAATATACACTGCCGTTCCCTTTTATTATCATTCCAAGAATTTCTCGGAAGTACCGATCTTTTGAAACGGGTCGTTTGGGGATTATTAACGAACAATACATTTAGGAAATATACCGCAGCATCACTCTTGTTTATTTATCACGGGCGTAAAGATATAAATTTGCTTCATTTTACTGTTGAACGTGTGTTGGTGTGCATCTGTCGTTTTTGCGCGAAAGTTTTAAGAAAATTTACTTCAAAATGGCACGTGGCAAGCCTACCAATGTAGAAAAACGGTCACGCATTATTACGCTGTTTGAAGAAGGATATTCGGGGCGATAAATTGCTGAAAAAATAAATATGAGAGGTTCGACAGTAAATGACATCATAAAGCGATATTGGACAACTGGAACTATAGAAAATCGTGTTCGTCCTGGAGCATCTAGGAAAACAACAAAAGCTGAAGATTTGAGAATTGTATTATTAAGCAAACGCAATAGAAAATTAACAGCGTCACAAATAACAGCCGAAGTCAATCGCGGCCGTGAAGAACAAGTTTTGGCGAGTACGGTAAAACGTTGAAAACCCTTATTACGTCGGGGCAACAGAGCAAAACGGCTACAGTGGGCCCGTTCTCATCTAGATTGGTCGCTAGATGATTGGAAACACGTGCTTTGGAGTGACGAGTCAAAGTTTGAGGTTTTTGGGCAAAATCGACGAGTTTATGTCCGAAGACCTAAAAGTGATCCCGAACTGCATTGTGCCTACAGTGAAGCAAGGGCGTAGTTCTGTGTTAGTGTGGGGATGTTTCTCCTTTGCCGGGACGGGAGATTTATGCAGAGTGCAGGGTGTAATGAGGAAGGAAAATTATTTTGCCATACTCCAGAATCATGCAGTGCCATCAGGATTGCGTATAATAGACCGTAACTTTACATTCAGGCATGACAACGATCCAAAACACACTGCGTTAGTATGTAAGAACTATCTAAACGAGCAAGAAGAACAGCACACCCTGAAAGTAATGACATGGTCCCCACAAAGCCCAGATTTGAACCCTATAGAGTTGTTGTGGGATGAACTGGACAGGAGGATCCGAAAAATATGCCTAACTTCACAAGAACATTTACGGAATATTCTGAAAAATGAATGGATTAATATTCCACAATCCGTTTTAACAAAACTTATCGAAAGAATGCCTAGAATAGTTCGAGCGGTGATTAACAGCAAAGGAGTTTTTTTCGATAAAAAAAAATATAATGTTCAGTATGTTATATTAGGCCAGAATAACTTTTTATTTATTTATTTTTGTCTTTTTTACCTGTACATACAATAAAATTGCACTTTGTTTTTAGTTTCTTTTCTTTTCTGTAACCTTTTCATGTTTTTTACCAATCGACCGAACTTCTTTGAACGGCAGTGTACATGTCGGCTTGAGTATACTGCTAAGGTTTTAAAATTCTTCAATGTATGCTCTCTCGTGTATCAGTCGATGAAATTCGTCGTGAGAAAATTGTATTGAAAAACAAATCATTCCATAATGTCGGCCATGACATCCGGTATAACCGGAAATTATTTTGGGCGAAACCTATTTTGTGATATAAAAGGAATACGCTTACTGTTTGCTAGAAATTTGTTACGTGGAAAATCCCGTGTTCATTCAATTATATCTACGCACATATTTTTATAGCACTGTGATGATTTACAGCTATCTACTATATTAAGTCTATTTAGAAACTTTTGAAAACCACTGGAAATCGTCAAACTCTTTAAGGAAGGATTTAAATTTAATCGTAAGAAACACGTACAAAATCACTAAAAATGTATTAGTCGCTATCACTCTATTTTTAAAACGACACTGATATAATACGTACAAATGTACACAAAGCACGTCTAAAATATAGAAAACGAACAGCACATTTACAGGCGCAAATTAGGAAAAAATCCGATAAACTATATTAGTAGCATTACCGATTCCGGTTGAGGAACAAACGAACACTCGTCTCGCATTTATTTTATTTTTCGACTGTCGGAGTCGGGTTTCGTGTTACCTTGAGAGTTCGTGAACTTGTGCATGGCGGAGTTGAATGTTTCATTTTCTTTTACTTGCATGATACACATTATTAATACCCGTATAAATTGCCCGTGTATGCGGCGCCTCTCGTCGGGTAAAAATCTATACTTACTTCTCCGATCGCTTCGAGAGTACGCAAGAGGAAAGTAATTAAACTGAAATTAAAGTTCTTCTTTAATGAACCTACCTATAACGTCGTCAGAATCAATTATGAATGCTTTTCGAATGCTGAAACGATTTCGTTAAATGAATTTTAATGGAACAAAGTAACAAAGGATTATTGATTCGGAAAACTAAGTAAAAATACTTGAAATTTTTTGTTTCAACTCCAGATTATTAATAATTTACTCGACATCTGTGCTTCCAAAGAATATAATAGTGTTCTTAATATAAATGAGTGAATCTTGGACTTTGCATATTAGATGTTCTGTTGAACTATCAGTTTACTGTGATCGGTTAGATCACAGTTGTTTATGATGGTGAATAATTCAGTGCCTAGTGTTGGTTTTTCGTAAATATTTCTTCGAAAAGTTCTGGCAATTCTGTTCTACGATCCTCTAAAATCGCGATTGAGACATGTGCAGCTTTTCCAAAAAAAACAAGCGACCACTTGCTTCAAACTGCTTCGTCCACGGTTAATCTTTCACTGCTGCTTATATTCAGGCTCATACGCATATATCCAAGATCCAACCTCTGACGATGTTGCAAATGGTTTTTGAAGCATCGTGATGGTATTTCTTGAGCATATCTTTCGATCAATTTATTCAACACGTACACAGCTTTGTTACAGTTAAATTTTATGTAACACCAAACGTATGCTAGTGATTCGAATGCATAACGATCCCTGAACTTCACAATAAGTCACATGACGATCATGCTTTATCACTTCGCACACGGGACCGATATCTGCTGGTATCACGATGACCTTCTCTAAATTCATTTCCCAGCGAAGTACGACTACGATTAAATTCATTGAACTAGCGATATATAGCGACTCTTATGGGGCTTCATTACCGAAAGTCGTAGTAAGCAGTGCATTAATCAACAATGCACTGCTGCTTAGATAATCCACGTCTAAAGTCGTAAAAAATCATCGTACGGAAATATCCACGAGTTTGTGCCATTCTGAGAGCGAAGTTTGTAATTCAATGAAAACAAAACGAAATAGACGCGCCTAGCAAAAGCAATAGATAAAAGATAACCTTCATCTATTAAGTTTTGTAAAAACGTCTTCTGAGATCAATTGAAATATAAAACATGTTGCATTTAAAACAACATGGTTAATGGCATTTTCCAAAAAACAGGAAACGAAATTCCTCTGTAGTATAGGTCAAAATATAGCATTTGAATATTGTTAATCAATAATTGTTAATGTGTTCCGGCGTCTTTGATAAAAGCAAGTTGGTTAGATTTATATTAAATTTGCTTCTTTACGCGATATTTTAACAATCATGTGGAATTACTTAATAAATGCACATCTGTCTATAAATGTTGAAGAATGCTAAAATCATCAATGATTAGTAATCGTTGATTACTTATAAAATAAATAGTTTTTGCATAAACCATAATTTTGTTTATCTTAACTTAGACGCATGTCAATGTTTTGTCGGTTGTGCGCTGGGTCGCTCACAGACCAAGATCTGCATGGTTCATGAGCGTGACCGGTAAAGATAGTCGTACCATCACATTGTTAAAGTAGTGTACTGATTACCTTGTTGCATTTGCTGTCGGTTGTCAAATATAGGTTAGCATTGTTTTTGTGTGTTAGTGTATTATCAGTCGTCTTCCGATCATCTTTTACTTTCTGTATTTCGCAAGAAAAAATTGTTCTTTTTAGAACGCAGATTGCAAAGTCTTCAGTAAGTTATTTTGAATGAAGAAAACGAATCGAACAACGGTTAATGCTTTTACGATTATTACTACAGCTAATGTCTGGAAAGTAGTTGAATTCCAAGACATAAGAGCTTAATGGCTATTACTCTGCCACATTTTGAGAGAGAAAAGGAAAACAGGAGCTCTTTATTACCTTTGAGTTTTGTTTATAAGGTAGATATTTTAATACACTCATAATTATAGTCTGTCTAGAAAGTATCCGGAAAACAAAAAGCACAGCTATAATGTTACGGTATATATTTTTATTATTTGAATAATAAAATCACAACAAATAATTCATCTCATTTACTAATACAATCTCCATTTAACTGTAAACACTAAACGCTCAGGTAATCCCGAAACAAGGTCAACGCTATACTTTTGGGTGATAATGGTCCAGGCTTGTAAAACTGACCGAATCAAATCTTCTTTATTTCGTGGTGCTGCTCGTTCTACTTCAATTTTCATTAGTCCCCATATGTTTTCGATGGGACTAAGATCTGGGGAAGCTGCTGGTCATGGAATTGTTGCCAAGTTTTGTTCTAGCATCCAAGCTTTAGTGTAGGCAGAAGTGTAGCATCTTGCATTATTTGCATTATCCTGTTGAAAATGCCACCCTTCGGGATATAAAGCTCGAGCCGTTTCAAGAAGAAAGCCATTAAGAATTTCACAATACTTTGCACTATTAACGGTACCATCAATTATACAGAGAGGTGTAGCACCACGCTGAGAGATTGCTCCCCAAACCATTATTTTTGTGGGAAATTTGGAAATTTGAACGGTAACATTTTCTCTTTATAGGTTTTTTAAATGATTCGCACCAAGCTGAAAACAACTTTCGTCAGATATAAAAACATCACTAAAATTAGCGTCTCGAAATCGTTGGCAACAATTAATTCTTCCTTGCTTTTGTAGAGGTGTCATTGCATGGATTTTTTTTGGTTTCTTTGATAAGTAACCTTGTCTTCTCAGTGAAATGCGGACAGTTTCTGGACACATTCTTATTTGACGTTGATTTCCAAATCTGTTAGCCAGTTTTCGAAACCCATGGCGCGGGTTTTGTCGTCCTAAAGTCACTAAAGCGTTTAGATTGTTTCCGCTAATCTTACGCGGTCTTCCAGAAACTGGTCCATGGCTCATATCTCTCCTATTTTTTATCCTCTTTATTGTCTCATATACTGCACTTTTTCCGAATTCAGTCAATTGCACCAATTTTTTAACGTTTTGAACACCTTTTCTATACAAATATTCCACCAACGTTCTTCTTTCTACTTGCGACATTATTTCACAAATATTAAGCCTGTTGATAATCAATAATATTTGACTGCTGGTGTTGTTATATGATTTTTGCCATGGCCTACAATCGGCACAACCTACTTGATGCATTACTTTTGTCTTAGGATGTAACAAAAAAGAAATATATTAAAATTAAGAAAAATAATAAATTCCGGATACTTTCTAGACGGACAATATATTATACAGAGTGTATATTATTACAGAAAAATCTTGTTTTTTCATCTTCTAGCAAAAAGAGACCTCGTACTAAGTCAAAAACAAGGGATCTATGAGAGACAAAAATAAAAGTGCAAAATGTTATTTTACAATAGGTGTCAACAAAGTAACATTAGTTATATAATTGGTGCATAATTTTATAATAAAAGTATTGTTTTTGAATGGCCACCAAGTGCTGAAACTTCCTCCATGCGACTTTAATGCAATAGAATTGATCTGGGCTTCGGCAAAAGAATATTGTAATAAAAGTATTGGTAAGAATAGTTATCGCGACGAAAATGTGTTGGGCATTATAATCGGTGTTGCGATATATTTATTTTCATTCTTACTGTTTATACTGTTTTTAATTTGACTCCAGATTTGTTTCATACGGACAAAAATCAATGATGTGCGTCAAAAGCTAAAATAAACAGCATTATCTATGTCTTTTTTAAACTTACCATCAGTGAAATCCGACATATTGACAAAATTTTCCGTTTCCGAGATGTTAACTTCTACTTGTATACTGGTCGTTTCCAAAGGTTCTGTAACATTCTGCGTGTAATTGACTTCCTTCGTAGATGTTTCTGGTGTCGATGTACTTGTTATTGTAGGTTCTTCTTCGGTGCTGGTGTAATTTGCTTCTGCAGAACTTATTTCTATAACAATAGCTGTTGAAGATGTTGTTGAACTCAAGACCGTATCATTAATAGATGTCGTCGTCGTTGACGATACACTCGGTAACAGCACCCAACCATCTGGCGTTGTGATCGGTACCCAATCTATAAAATGTATTTAATTAGACTAATACATTAGTAGTTGTAGTTGCTAGAAATTACTTTGTTGTTTAATATTGTTAAGTTAATATTATTAATGAACATTTTTGGATTAAGATTATGCGAATATTCTCCTGATTATGCCATTATTGCATACTAAAAACTAGTCCATTATATTGCGCATGGGTTACTCTGTACGTTTGATAACCATCAAAATTAATTTATGTTTCGTAGACATTATTCCATTCATAACTCATGCCAGAAAACAATAGCTTGTGTACACGCGCATAATTTTGCCGTATAGTATGTAAATTACCTTCCATGAGGATCAAGACGCTTATTTACGATATTGTCTGAAAGTGTTCTCTATTATGAACACTTATTTAACTACTAGATACAACACTATCTATCGCGAAATAAGGAAAAGACGCAGTTAATTACACCGTACACAAAGAGGAACGACAAACATACCAGAAATCGACAATCGTATCCAAACAGCACGCTTTATAAATATTTATCGATATAACGGACCGTCTGCCTAACCTATATATTACGTAGTCGTTGGAATATCTCGTGCTGTATGTTGAATTTAGGTGTGCATGCTCAGTGATGTTTGGTTATAGATTTGTATTGTATGCAAAACTGCGGTGTTGATCCAACATAAATTGAATGTTAATACATCTTAGTTCACACCTAAACAAAGTCAGGGCTAAATCTAAACGAAACGGCCGCAAGCTTCTATAATGGATTGGTTATATTTTTCTGATTGAATATTTTCATACTATGAGAAAAGATACAAATTAGAGTAATATTTCTCTCATTTAGATGAATATCTCTAATTTTATCTATAATAGAGATCTCAATAAAAATATCTTACACAGCGGTATCAACGTACCGAATTGCTAAGTTTACTCATGCTTTACAAATAATATGAGGCGCATAGATGCCTATTACATTGCCCTCTCAGAAAATCGCAAGTAATAAATTTTTAACCCTCAAGTTCTATAATGGGGCGCATTGGCATCTCGGACGCCAATTTTTGCTTTGTGTCTTTTAAACTAAATTTGTTACATTTGGTTTTAGGCAACCTTTTACAAGAATAATATGTTTAATATGGGGCTGTCCAATATTATCCATTTATAACTGTTATTGAGAGAAACGGATGTTGGCGTGTTCTACTATCCATAGTAGTAGTTACATTACATTTTTTAAAAGGAGAGTAATATTTACTTTACGATTCACTGCATTTAGAGAATATTTCCCTATTTCGTGCTGCTTATTTATTTGCAAATCCTTGTCCTTGCACTTTCAAAATTATGTTTTTTTTTTTTTACTGAACGGCAATTTGTAAATTCTTTTGTCTTTGTGAATTGCATGATGACTTGAGAAATGGAACAAGTGAACATAGCGATCAGGACCCAGCTTCAGAGTTTGAAATTCCATTAGAAGAAGAAAGTCAAAGTCATTTGATGACGGTGAAACTACTACACGATCCTGTTATCAGCACAATCATTAAAAATGATCTATTTCACCACGAATTAGATCATCTAACATAGTTCTTCATCTGCTAGGTGTAAGCATCCGTTTCTTTTTAAATCTCCTTTAACGTTTGCTCCTTTCTGCTTATCGAAGATATTCTAAATCGAATGTTAAATCATATAAATGCAAAAATTAAGAAGGCGAGCGTTGCATACGAATCAACAGCTAGTTATGCAGGACTTTTGGATACAATTAAGCTGAAGTCATTTGTCCGACGGAAAAACACACTGTTTAATAAACTGGGAGGATGCAGTATTTCTCTGCGCCAACCGTATCGTGGTTGGTTGGAGAATCCTTTGGATTCATCCTAATGCCAGGAGTTCCTTACCCCGACCTTGGAGCTAGCCGTCGTGGTTTGACTTAAACCCAAGCATAACGTGGGTAGGGTTTTGGTCCGGCCATCTGGCTTAGATCACGGGCGGGCCTATTGTACCTCACGGTCGGTTCCGTTTCCATGGCTGGTCGAAAGTTGCCAGTGTTCGGCGGGCTATACGCCAAGGGGGCGAGGTTCCGAGAGATCGGTACCGACCGTTACCCACCAAAGGTTGAGAACCGAACTTCTCTAACATGGGGATCACGGGAGCAGTTACCCTGGTTATTGCCTATGGGGCGTGTTTGCACCCCACATGACTGTCTACGTAACAAATGGTAGCTTGAGCTGAGACACTATCACAAATCAATGTAATTCATCCTTTCTTAAGTAAGCAATAAGCTCTTCTCAGAATTATAAAGTAAACATAATCTGAGATGTAACAGTTTAGGTTGGTGCCTTTTCTTATGCGAAGGTAAACTGCCTTATTTTTCTTTGACTTGTTTTTGATATATTTTTCTAAAATATATATCTAAGATACACATTTTTCTTTGTATTCACTTGTTTCCATTTTTCAGACATCGTATCCAACTCAAAAATAAAAAACTTAAAATATTGCATTTACATGTATAAATGAAGTCTTTCTTTAACATCAACTTAGCATTTGACCCATGTAATAACAATAACTGTCAATATTAACATATCCTAATATATTGTCGACCAGCACTTGATTAAAACGATAATAATAACCGGCTAATATCACCGCAACTACATTAAATGGAACCCACTGCATATTATTTTTGTATAGGTGCTCAAAGGGCATGTCGCACATTGCGTTTAAAGCTAGTTTTTAAACACGCATTTTGGAGCTCTTTGTTCTGAAATAATTCTTAAAATTCATAAAAATTACCAATGAATCGATTCATTGTGTTTTAGATCTAGACACCATAAATTCTTTATTCTTCAAATGTATTATTATTAACATGAAGTGACATTCAAGACAAACTAATTTTGTTATACAAACCTTCATTTGTTGTGTTCACTAAGCTCGCAATTGTTGGTTCTTCATCAGGTGCCGTCCAAGTAACCAACGTAGGCTTAGTGGTTGATTCTATTAAAGGCTTCACTGATTCTATCTCGTTCGTAGCTATATTCCCATTGACATCAGATGGATGCGCGGAAATGTTCATTGGTACATTAAAAGTATTATTAGCTACAGATGATTGTGTTGTATTTGGTGTAGTGAAGTCGACAGCCTGCTCTTGCGGTGACGGTAAATGCGTTGGAAGTGTAACTGGACGACTAGTAGTAGGCGTACTAGTAACTGGACTTGTGGTCGTTGTATCTTGGATACTGGTTGCATTAGATGTTGTAGTTGGTTTAGGTAATTTAATGATTGGTTTTCTAGTACTAATTGTAGTCTTTTTCGTTGTATATCGATTGGGTTTTGTTGGAGATTTTGTAGATGTTGGTTTACTAACTGGTTTGGATGTAGACGATGGTCGAATAGGTTTTTGTGTTGGTCTTAGAGATGCCTTAATTACGGTAGTTGGTTTAGGAGTTGTTTGAATAGGTTTCTGGGTAATTTTATTAGTAGCAGGTTTATGAGTGGTTTTATTAGTAGCAGGTTTGAAAGTGGTTTTACGAGTAGTAGGTTTCTGAGTAGTTTTACTTGTAGGTCTTTGAGTGGTTTTATTAGTAGCGGGTTTCAGTATTGGTTTAACAGTTAACGGCTTATAAGTGGCTGTTGTTGGCTTTGGTCTATGCGTTGGTGTCAATTTTATTGGCTTTATGCTAGCTACAGGCTTAGATGTCACCGTTTTATTTAGAGAAGTGTGTACCATTACACTTGGCTTCTTCGTAGGTGGACTAAGAGTAGTCGTGAAATCATTTAAGATACCGTCAATACTTTGGAAGGTTGTTAGTTTGTAAGACATCTCAGTTGTTTCAATAGGCTCTTTCGTTGATATCGTGGGCAACTTAGATGTTGCTTCCGTCTCAGAAAATGTTGATCTACTTGTCGTAATAACAGTGCTGGTTGTTAACCCAGATATGGTTGTTGCAGTAGAACTAATTGTTGGCTTAACAACTGCCGTCGGTGTTGTACGTTCTACATGTACTGTAGATAATTCTGGTTGTTTTGAACTCGTCGTCCTTTCGGTGCTGCTGATTCGTAGCGGCGGTTCACGTTCAGGAAATATGGACGAGTCTATACTATTGTCTAAGATTTCGTGTGTCTGTTGCTCAACGTGGCAACACGATCCGAAATAAAAACGATCTATACAAGTCCCCAAATGAGTTCCGTTGGCTTTCAGGCAATCTATGGCGAACATACAAACTCCGCTTTGGTTGTTTTTTCTTGATATACACGGCAGGTTTCGTATATTTCTTCCTACAGTACCTGAAACAAGATGTGATGATTACTTGAGGTCGATTTTGAACAGATAATTCTCTAATAATGTAAACAATATTTTAATTATCAATAAATCAATGCAGCCTATTCCAAACATCCGCACTTTCTGCAGCAAATTTTTTGTGATCTTTTTATTTGTATACCATTAAATTTCTGCAGTGAAACGCACTGAGAAAAAATTCTTGTTAAATTTAACATACCGTTATTATTTTCTCTTGTATATAGTTCCGCGTTAATTTTTAACAACGTCCGTTCAGCAGTACATTTTACATACTTTTTTTTCTTTCTAGTAAACTTAATGTGGCAAAAGTTAACGCAACACAATATTAAGCAGGACATTGGTATATTCTGGCACGTTACCTACAACTGCAAATTTAGTAAATTTGTTCTGCCTAGAAATATTCTATTGATTCAAGCATGTATTAGCTCGAGAATTGTCCGAAATTTGGGAACCATTCTAGTTATCTGGCTTAATGTAAAAGATACAGTTGAAGGTTTATATTTGGCAACTTTGATTTAACCCTCGCTGCATTCAATCATTATTTTTCGTTTCCCTTTATTCATTTTTTGCCTTCGAAGTAAATACTTAACGCCTTAAATAAAGAGAACATGAATAAAAAAGAAGTAAAAAGGTTTCTAATACATATGTTTCAAAATTATATTCAAAAGCAGTGGAAAACATTAAACGAAACAGAGCAATTGTAATTATAAAACAGTTACAAAAAGTGTGTCCTGCCCATGTCAGTTAAGTCCCAACAGAGTCCGTGGACAGAGCAACAATAACTAAACTTAGGATAGAGGGAAGGACATCAAGTTTCCATAAACACCACGGTCTTAGTAACAAATTTTTTGTTCCCGAGAGTTATCAATAGTGCTCTTCAAATTCCTTTTACAAAATTATACAGTAAACTGAGTATTCATCAGCATACATCTGAACTTTGTTACAAATGTGAAGGAAAATTGTAGATTCTAGCAATGCTCACTTGGTAATGTTTTCACAATATTTTATAAATAAATTAAAACTGAAAGTTGGTTTTGAAACGCAGAGTGTTCATGAAACATTACCAACAGTTTTTCTTTGATTGAGTGTAGGAAATATTTAATCAAGAATAATCAGTCAATTCATTGATTACAAAAAATTGAAAATATCCAATTTATTTCCTTAAAATAAGGGACTTAAAACGTAAACTTTTTAAAAATAGTTGTTGCTGTGTGACGTTACCAATACAGTATAGTTGTCTATTTTGAATTTATTTTTGCCTTTATTTAATTTACAACGATTTTAGACGATTAATGTGCACGTTCAGTATTCTGGTACCATCGTACTAAAGCACTGAAATATAAAATTGACGAAATACAAATAAGAACTTAATAAAACAATTTTTGGTTTGTCTTGTATGCTCATTGATGCTTATATTATGTAACGGTGTTCACATTCCTCACTAAACAGCTGACTCTTTTCTCTCTGTTGCTCTTTTATCTGACGTCACCTATACCGTTACCTTGGCCCAGTGGAAGTATTGACCACCAAAGGCTCCTCTTTTCTCGTCACGGTCGTCATAATAAACCGGAACAGGCGAAGAAGCTTTCTGCTGTCGCTACAATCGCTGTTATTGCTTTTGCTGCGAGTGCCAGGTCGGAGGAGAGTGCCTTTTACTGCGTAACGAATGTCCATAAATTCACTTCGTCCTCGACGAAGTCAACGTCCCATATAAAATGTTTAATTGTGGACGTAATTATGTAAATCGCTTCGTTTAGACACCGCAGCGCTATTAAACTTTACTCATCGTTGCTGAAAATTTATGCTTTGCCTTTTTTAACCGATATGGACCGTATAACACCTATGCGAATTTTTTCTTTACAATATGAATGGCAATACACACTGCTGGAAGTGTTTAATTCGCTACACGTTCTATGTAAGAGCTACATGTCAACCACATTAATTAATTGATTAATTAATTAAAAAACATAAAAAAAAAACAAATTAGAAGCTATGAGATACAAATATTGCACTGTTTTAAGGTAATTGCAGCAAGTTTGGAAAACCCAATGTGCGTCGATGTGATATACGTATGTGAAAATCATCAAATTGGCAAAAATCCAAATATTACCTTCTTTCTTAAATAGGATATATGACTGCATTTTCTTTCATAGACTAGACGCCTGTTAATATATTTAGACTATTGGTAAAAAGTTATTTTGTTCATTTTCTTTTACATTGTGTCCACGGATTTGGTGCACAAGGGGAAAAACTTTTTTATTCTACGTTTTATGAAAAAAAGTTATTCTTTACGAAAGTTTTTGCTTGCCTTAAAGCCATTAGAAATCATACTAAAATGCAGTGATTACCTTCTGTATGCATATAAATGTTGAAAACGTGTTTGCTTACTTTCAAAAATGTAACTAAGTTCAAAATATTGTTGATAATCGTATTGCCTTGAAATTTTGTTGACATCTAATTATTTGTCTGTTTCTAATTTAAGTGACACGACAGTTGCAGTCACAAACAATCACAATTATGCTAACATTGTAACAGCGAATTTGATTAAGTGTTATGGAGTTGGTGATATTTCATATTGAGCAGCGATCAACAAATTTAACGTTAAATTAATATCGCTATTAGTCCTTTGAAAAA
Organism: Marronus borbonicus; assembly: GCA_902655005.2. Classification (NCBI taxonomy): domain Eukaryota; kingdom Metazoa; phylum Arthropoda; class Insecta; order Coleoptera; family Scarabaeidae; genus Marronus; species Marronus borbonicus. Next base: position 7,231,445 of record LR737384.1, on the reverse strand, counting down.
GCTTGTTAAGAAATTTGATGAAACTGGTTGTTACAAAGAAGAAAACAAAGAAACAACACAATGAAGATAGTAGAAATGTCTTTCGGATGTTGTCGCGTACTTAATGTTTGACTTGACGTTTCTCTGATCATGCTGTCAGCTTCTTCAGAAGATTTCCGATCCATCTTTCAGTCTTTCCTGAAAGATGGATCGGTTGTTTTGGACCTATTCGTTGGCCAGCTCGCTCGCCCGATTCTTAGTTTTGGGGACGACTTTGGGAAGTGTACTAAAATAATAATTTTGGTGAGAATTTGGGAGCATTAAAAATTAAAATACGAACAGTAATTAATGAGATTGATATAAGACCATTTAGGAACGTTTACAGAGAATTTAGGTATAGGGTCGAAAAGTGTATGGAAGTAGGTAGAGGTTACGTTGAATAAATTATTTGTTGTTTTATCACATCACTGAATTATTTTAAATTGATTGTTCAATAACTACAAAATATCTTCCTGAGACTCGAGCTCGAAAGAACGATAATAAATTGAAACTTCTTTTCGAGGATTGTTGATAGAGGTAGGTATCTAAACACGACTTAATGTTTTCGAAACTTTTACTAAACTGCTTTCTTTGGGGGAAAAAAATATTTATTTAAGCGGACACTAGGTCTCTATTTGTCAAATATGTTTCTTATGAAAAGAAACGCTTACGTTGGCCTGCCATACAAAGAAACTTATTACATTCTTCACACCAACGAAATTACAATTATCAATTATCTCAGGAGAATATGCTGGATGTTATATAAAAAATATATTTCAATAGAGCATTTCTGGCAGAGAACATAGATAGGCCTTGTATTAATAACAAAATGTACATGATCTATATTTCATGTTATTTCAAATTTTGGGTAAACAGGAAGTAGTTTGCATTATTCATAACTAAACAATGTAATGTATTTTTGTAAATTAGAAATGTATCGACAAAACATCTTGTTATGGTGACAGATACTGCTGATCATCACTAGTCGTTGTTTCGCATTCAAAACAAGATTGCTGTTATAATGGTAATGAATATCGTCCACTTGAAGTATTAACGTATTTGGCAGACTTTAACGGTATCTCGGACTACATTAAGAGTTTCACTCTTTAAGAAATAGAAGGCGCTCTTAAATGCAAAAATTCATTTACCGCCACAGCTGATGCAATTTCCAGTTTTGTTCCGTATGGTATATGGCAACTAATTACTCTTAACCTAATTATTAATTAAGTTTCCGAAAGATTGGAAATCTGCGCATGTTGCTTTGTCTGCTATGGATATTATTATTTTTCTCTAAGATATTTGATATATAAAATACCGAACTCTCTCGAACGTTTATTGTATAATTGACAAGGTAATTGATAACCAACGTTAGGCTCAATCAACTAATTTTTCGGTTAACTAAAAATGAATCAGAAATTCAATCATGATTTTAATCAATTAAATCATGCAAGTTAAACAGGTGCCAGAGAATAATTATTTATGTCTATCTGTTTAAATTAAGTTCAAATCAAGTTAAATAAGTCGTAAAACGAAGAAGAAAAATTAAGTGGAAGAGAAGAAAGAAAAGAAGAACAAAAAGGTGGATGAGAAATATGAGGAAGAGACGAACAGAAGAAAAGTGAAAGAAAAAGGGAGGAAAAGAAGTAAAGAAAAGAGAAGAAACAGAGAGAGAAGAAGGAAATGAGGAAGAGGAAGGAAAAGAAAAAAGTGAGGAAGAGAAGATAAAAAGAGACTGAAAACAGGAAGAAGTAGAAGTAGAAGGAAAGGCAGCAGAAGAGAAAGAATAAATGGAAGTTAATAATTGAAGCAAAACGAGGAACAAGGAGAAGAAAGAAAAGGAGACGGGGTGGATATGTGATACGTGACATACAAAGACTAACATGCCTGTGCGCCACGGAGGCCATGAAACTACGCTAAGCTGCTCTGGAAATCGCTCTAAACCTATAACCGCTGCATGTATACATGCAAGGAGACGCGAGGCTAATAAGCTGCAGGGAAATGAGTAGTTAACCTCCTAAAATTAGATCGCATGGTGCAGATTATTTGTTAAAGCAATTCAAGGCGGGGCCTCATCAGTCCCAAATACAGCTTCGACAAGAATTATAAAACGTTAATAGCAGATAGAGAAGAATAGAAGAAAGCCACTAAATGATCGAAAGACAAAGTCTCAAGACTGGTGGAAGAGTAGTCCAGGTCCAAGTGAGAGACAGGGCAAGCAATTTCTGATTTTACACAGGCCAACATTTACTGCGGACCTACTAAGGGACAGGAAGTCCATTAGAATAGGAGGTGCATGCCAAGAGAACACTGAATGCTCAACAAACGCGTGAGCGACCTGGGTCTGACAGAGGAAACAGCATGTAGATTCTGCCCGGTGGAAGAAGAGATTGCCGTCCATGTGTTGTGCGACTACGCAGCACTGGCAGGTATACGACTCTCAGAAATGGGCTACCATCTACATAAAGGGATTACTTACAAGGCTGCTAAGTCTAGTGAAGAAAAGCTAATGTAATTGATCTAATGTGAGAGGAACCACGGTAGATTTGAGAAGGTCGCAATGGAACAGATCAAGAACCACCTCATATAGTAATCTAATCTAATGGATAAAAAATGTAATAGTTAATTGAAAGAATTGAACATGAACATTGCATCGCAAGTATTATATAGAGAAGAATATTACGTAATAATAATAATTACGTGGTATCTACTTTATTGGAAATATCTAGTGCAAAAGATTCCTTTCAGATGTAGGTACACTATCGCTTTTTTTTCTCTTATTTAATGAAAAGCAAGATAATATTAAATTATCCGAAAATTAAAATGCTGTATAAAACAGCAAATATCGAGTTCGACGAAAAGGAAATGACAAATTACACAAAGCGGTTATAAAAAATTATTAATTTTATTTTTATTGTTAAGTTAAATATATTCATCAAAAAAATACTCCTTAAGAATGTACGTACGTGTTGAACGTATTACAGTAATTACGACAAATACTATAATTACATGTAAATTATAGAAAGTATTAATGCAAGAACTACTGTAATAACCGAGTTGTAAATACTTCCCTGTGAGTACACTTGACACAGTTTTCTTTATAAATTATTTAGTTCGTAGTCAAGTTTAATAAATAAAACATTATTAGCGGCATTTTTTATGTAATTGTAAATATAACTTACATGCCGCGTTCTAGTTACAGAATAACGCGTGTATATGGTGAAAATTGGATTTACAACTTGCTTTATTTGGTAATTTTATTTTTCAACGATCTATACACAGCTTCAATAAATAATGAATATGCTTCGAGAAAATCGCAAGATTACCACAAATAAGATTACGAATTTACCAAATGAATCCGGATTTAGAAGGCACAATTTCTCTCATGACACGAATATGGATACCAAGAATGAAAGAATCTGAGAAAGTGCGGGTGCGGAAGTAGCCACCCGTTTTGGAATTGCCGATTAGTCACCCATCTTTTGATAAATAATATTGCTAAGTATTTGGGTCTACACATGTGTGTGTCTTTTGTTTAATGACTCGCAATTATGCAGCAGAGCGTGTCAATTGCAAGTGATTAACAGTTGATGAACAGTACAGTTACTTACGTTCTAATTGAAAGCTTTACTTAATGAAATTAATTTAGCCAAGTCAGAAGTCGGTCTTTTACAGTTGATTGCTTTCGAATGTAATGATTTGTTATTAGCAACAAATTACGCAAATGTTACGTCCCTTAACATGGTTTATTTTCTAACTTGAAATTGGTTAACGCAAACATTATTAACATTTTTGGGTGTGTTACAGCCATTAGCATTAGCTAGTCAACGACGTTTTATCAAATATAATTGAGTTATAGCTATTAAACAATCGCAAAAAAAGATAGTTAGCATTCTTTCATTTAAAATTTTTAACCACAAGTAGCTAGCTAGGTTCAATTTAAAATTATTTGCCCATTTGAATTTATATGTAGAGAAGTGTATGTACAACTAATAAGTATATAGTAGCAATAAGTAAAAAAAATAGAACCACATTGGAAAATGTCTAGAAATAATAGCCAAATGGTATTGATGGAGTCAGTCATGACACAAGCAATGTTAGGAGAGAAAGTGCTAGGCAACGGACATGTTTCTGTCTACTCGGCGTCATGCGTCATTATTGTTGCTCCGAGTGCTTCTCTACCTCACACCGTCATTTGTTTCTGGCCTTGTATTAGTACCCTTTAAAACAACAAGCAATATCTAATCTAGCGTCGTATAGTGCCAAGAGATGTACGCTTGTCATCTAGAAAACAGCGATAAAAGCCAGGTACATGTTCCCAAATCAACTCTCGAGCAATTCGTGGATTGCTGCTCCCGAGATGGCATGCTCAAGAGGGCTTACTTAAAAATATGTAGAATCAATAATCAACATAATGCTAATATAGCTCCTCATGCTATTGGTGTCCCTTGACTAGTGTTTTCTCCCCTCACGTTTTCATATTGCTTTTGTCGTACGTGATTCCATCAATACCACTATAACGTTTTTGGATAGCCCTCTTCAATTCATGCCAACTTTCATCAATATTCCCTATGTATCTTAGTTTTTGAGATAATTGACATGAATTAAAATTTTTGAGAAATGTCGTTTCTTTAACGACCGATATCTCAAACGCCTTACACGCTACAGTGGCGATTCAAATTTTAATTGAGTATTGCTTGGAATTTTCGGGAAAATATTGAAGATCTTGTTATATCAAGTACTACCGTCTACAAGATGACCATTGAAATTGTTGCTATGTTTGAGTCATGCGTCATCATTTCCCTTTACTTAAAATGTAGTTAGTTTTGTATGTTAGTTTTTTGCTAAAATGTAATGTAATGCTTTTTTATTGACTTTCACAAAAAGTGCTGACAACGTTAAATTTCATTAAAAATAAGATAAAATCAACTAGTACGGAGAACACTATATACACTACCCGGCAAAAACATAGACGCGGTATCGTTTTTATTTACGAAACAAAGTTTGTAGATATTATATAAAATGTAAATGAGGGTTATTAATACTTGTTATGTAAACAGTCCATTTATAGATATTTCTGGGTATTTATTGCTTTATGAGGGGTAATTGAGATTTTCCCAGATCAAAATAGGAATTTTAAATGCGACAAAAATTTAGACCCTGTGCATTTATTACATTAATATAAGCAGAAATGTTTTAATTTGATACTTCTCTTTATATGCAGTGGCTGTGCTGGTAAAGTGTACACATTTCACCGCGAGAAATTATATTTTATAAAGTGCTTGCAATATGGGTAGAAAAAAACAATTATCCTTCATAGAAAGGGGTAAAGTTCTAGGCTGGCACCAGGATGGTGTTAGTAAGAAGGAAATTGCTCGTCGGTTACGAAGAAGCGACCACTGCGTTAGAAATTTCCTAAAATATCCGGAAAATTACGGCAAACCAAAAGGCCAGGGGCGACCGAAAGCTCTAAGTGAGCGGGATAAACGCATGACATTGCCGTGTGCATCCAATTCTTCTGCGTTGGCGAGAGTTATTGCAGAACAGGCGGGGGTACAAACGCACGTGCGTAATGTTCAAAGGATTTTAAAGGCGTCACCGGTAATATCACGGAAGAAAATGTTGAGAAAACCGCCACTTTCGGCGAAACACAAAGAAGCGAGATTGAGATTTGCTGAAGAACACGTATCCTGGAAGAAACAATGGGAAAAAGTTATATTTTCCGATGAGAAACGTTTTAACTTGGACTGACCGGATGGGTACTCGCATTATTATCATGATCTGAGAAAGCAACTAAAAGTGAAAATGACCAGACATTTAGGAGGTGGATCTGTGATGATATGAGCAGCGATTGGATTCCGCGATAAAAGTGATATAGTGTTTTGCACAAACAAAATGACATCTGTGACGTATAAAGACTTATTGCGTGGACGATCTTCTACGTTTTGGAAACCAATGGGCCGGGCGCAATTTTGTTTTTCAGCAAGATAACGCGCCAATTCATAAAGCAAAAAACCATTACTGAATGGTTTAAAGAGAAAAAGATTAAAACTTTACAGTGGCCGTCACGGTCACCAGACTTAAACATTATTAAAAACAGGTGGGGTGAATTGGCACGTCGCGTTCATGGCGGAGGCCGTCAATATTTCACGGTACAGGAACTGAAAGCTTCAATAGTGACTGAATGGCAGAATATCCCTCAAAATTATGATTTAAATTTATATAAATCTATTAATAACAGACTATTGGAAGTGATTAAGAACAATGGGGGATCTACGCATTCCTGATCACTCATTTGTTTATTTTTGTTTTACTTTTGCAACAGAGCGTCTAAATTTTTTGTCGCAGAAATTGTTTAAACATTGGAGTAATAATTTATTATTTAGTTCATATATTACCGGAGGAGATATTTTTAAGTTTATTTTACTTTTACGAATAAAACCTTAAATAGATATCTTGCTAGTTTCGCAAAGAAATGTTGTAACCCTTAAAACCCTTAAAACATCTTACCGCGTCTAAGTTTTTGTCGGGGAGTGTAAAGTCACATTTAGAACAACAAAGCAATTAGGAATGCCCGGAGGAATCGTCAGTAAAATATTCCTGGTAGTAGCATTTAGAAATTAAATACTGTCTTACTGTGCTCTTGAAAGCATTTAGGTCAACAATATTCTTCAAAGTTACTGGTAGTACAGAATACATCTTTGCGAATGAATATAAAGGAGATTTTTCAAATAGAGATGTTTTATACGGTTGAATGTACAAGTCCTCCCTGCGGGTGTTGTACACGTTTGGAGGCATTTTGAACTGGTCCAGACTGCCCCTGACGTACACCACAGCACGGTATATATATATAAACAAGGAACAGTCAATAAGTTCTTTTCATACTTACTTATCTTATTATATATTTATTTGCTGTTGGAAACAGGTTTACCAGGCTTTGAAGAAATCTATTCGTTTTATGTAGAATAATTAAGTACAGATGACTTAGTTTTGCTATCTACTAGACAATGTATACTATTTTTGATCTGATAAGCATTTATTAAATAAAAATTTGTCGTTTAACGTCTAACTTTCTAATTTAACTTAATATCTGACTTTGAAGCAATTGCACCTATTATACGTTCTATGTTTAAAATAAATTGATTAATAAAAAAATTTTTATACGGTTTTTAAATATGCATACATTTGTTGCCTTTTGTATAAAATAAATTACGCACTTCAGTCAAAATAATTTCGCTAGCGCGCCATTTTCAAAGCCGAATATTTCACGTGCCGGCAGTGTGCGTGACCTTTTGAAAAGAGGAAATGCAATTGTAAAAAATATCTTTGAAAAAAACGCGGGAATTGTTGACCATTTATTAAAAAATATGCGCGCTGCACTGGTAGGCATAGGAGTGAATACAACGCGCATAAAGATATTTATTTCTAATGTGTGTCTGAACGGCGCTAATTCTTAATTCGCTTTAATCCCCAAAAGTTACCATTTGACACATCTGTTAAATCGAAATTTTTAATTTGACTCGAAATTCCTATTCTGCATACAACAAGCGTAGAATCTAAAATTTTTACCCTCCATTGTGTTTGAAGTTCCTTTAAAAACGCTAGCATTATTTAAATGTTCTCGAGGCGTCAGATGCAAATTAGCATCAGAACTTCGTTAATTGCAATGCTGATGAAATACATTGAAAGTAGGTCTCAAAAAGTAAGTCCAAATCTGAAAACATTCTACCGAACAGGTACGTAATGACAATTTTGAACTGAACAAAACATGAGATTTTCGTTAATATACATATAAATCGCCAAATCCATTCAAAGGATTATTTGAACTAATGATTGTTTGAATTAGAATTTTTACTAATTTAAAAAAGGCGTTGTCAATTTTTTTCTATATACTTGAAGAGAGTTACTTATTTATCGAACCTGAAAATTATAATTATAATATTACTGTTAATGCTGTTTTTTGGTCTTTCGCAACCGACTAACCACTAACTACAAAACAAATGATCACATACATAATCGACAATATGTTATATTACAATTAAAACAAAGGCCACACAGGCATGTTACGACGAAATGTTTCTTTATTTTAGTGGTTAAATAAATGAAACTTCACATCCACATATCCATTTCTTTTTTTTTATAAATTCCATGGAAAATTATTCTATTTTCAGCTTTTTTTCGGTTATTTGTTCCAATTTTATTTCAGAGTATGACCTACATAACTGTTTAACTTTATTTTTTTTTATACCCGGGAAAGTTCTACTAAACGACAGCATACCCTCTCGTAGCTAAAATCAGACTGGCCGCAGAAATCGTGCGGCCCAAATGCGTCACAGTGTAGCATCTGTAGACAGTAATTGATTGTTTAATCAGCCGTTATACCGTTACTATAGCAGCCAAGGCCGCGATTTCATTGCGAACCAGATATTTAATTTGAAGCTATTGTACGGTGTAGCTAAGCATGATCCATTGTACAATGTTGACCACGGAATAAATAGGAAGCCGCAGGATATTTAAACTGTTTGGATCACTGGATGGAAGGAAAATAACTAATATTAAGATAATTAACCGTAATTATCTAATGCGACACTATAAGTAGGATAAAAGGAAATGATTATTTCGTTATTTATCATTGATATGAGTGCTGATGAGAATCGCCGCTGTAAAAATACCCTATTTAATCACCGGTGGCATTTTTTTTTATGCAATAAGTACCCAAGATGGCGATAATTGGTTAAATCTGGAGACATTGCACTCGATTGACCATGACGGGCGATAACAGATGTATGGCGCTAGCCATAACCATAAGGTATTTGGTGTATGGGGACTATTTTAATAAATCGCTCCAATACATTTGTAATATTTATGGACGTCATCACGTCATCATTTGTTGTACTAGGGATATAAAAAAAATAAAATAACAATAATCTCTTAGCATATCAAAATATTGTTTCTGAACACTGAGCAATATTTATGTTAATCGCAAATTATGTTCGGAATTACCCGAGACACCTTCTTAACCTACTTTTCCGTCAACAACTGGGCCATACAAACTTTTGTTTTTACATTTCTGACTCAACGATATAACGGTCAATGCGAAGGCTACCCAGTTCTCGCTTGTTATATGCACAAAAGAATCGCCTATTGCTTTTTATTATTATTTTTGATTAATACCTATTGTAATGGAATGTTTGGGATTCTGTGTCAAGTTAGTTGTTAAAGAAACACCTGGTGAACTGGATATACCATCTTGGAATGTTGACGATATTCTCAAGTATTTACACTAACACAAAGTTATTATACGCCACTGTGAAAATAAATAAAATAGAAACGAGTATACTGACATTACGTACTTCCTTATCCTATTTTCCTGCTCTTTTAGAAAATTTGGTATCAAAAAGTTGCCAATTTAGTCCATGGCTTTTGATTTCAAAAAGTTTGTTTAATAAAATTGTAAAATTATAAATTCGATTTTGAGTTATCTTGATTTTTGCGTTTCCTGTTTCCTTTACAACTGAACCTACTCTTTAAAGTTACATACCCCAAAAATGACTTAATAAATTTACGTCGTATTTATACCGAGTACAACGAAAACCTCATACCTGCTAGTAATAATGCAACATCAAATTTATCACACACAGGATGTTCAGAATTTAAGATTCAATTTATGAATATTTAATTGAAGAAATCGATTTTTTTAATGGAACGCACTGTATATGAGTACACAACCGTGAGCAAAAACCCAAATCCATCGATGTATATCAGGCATCCCTATACCTGGTTTGAGTAGTTTAGGAGTTATAAGCAATTATCTGTAATAATTAAAATTTTATAACGGTTAGCCATGGAAAAATAATAATTATCGTTTTGTTCTGACGAAATCTACCAAAAGATCGCTTTATGCGTAGTTAGTAGAAAAATTAGGTATTTATTCGAGTAGAGATGTTTTAGATTTATTTTATATCGGGAAGTAACAAGCACTTTTGGAAATCGATAGATCAACCCCAATGGACTGCCCTAAATATATCTTTCCGTAGCCAACTATTATAAAATGGGTGCAAATAATTGCTTATAACTGCTAAACTTTGCAAGATAGGTATAGAGACACGTAATGACAATGTTTGAAGATGGAAAATAATCTATTTACCATCAGTAATGTCTTTTCTACGCATTAAATATAGCACTGACCAGCAATTTCTCTCAAATATTACAGTAACCCTTGTGCTTACTGAAATAAAGTTTGGTACCACCAGACAATGGTTAAAAAAATAGGATTTCTTAACATAGACGAGACTGCAGTAAGCTCAGCTAATATAGCTCTTTCTACACACTATACTCGACTACTACAAAACATCTTTTATTGGAGATGTTCTATATAAAAACAAACAACACGATTTTTCAAAACTGACATATGTACGTAAGTAACTTGAATGACATGTACAGTTATCTATTCACTTCAAATATAAGGATTTTTAGGTCCCTTAAATCAGATTTAACTGACAAATTATGCAATCCGTATACTTCCTGCTGTGGGTTGCAGTTTAGTCTTTGATGGTTGGTAACTCCGGATTTGTTTTTGGTTTGTCGTTGCTGCCAATTTGTTAGCATAACCTCATCTTCGCCTCATGGGTCGCTGTCACTCGGCAATCTTTTTATATTTTAAATTGTGTGAGTTTTAGAAAAATGTTTATGTGTTGTAATTATTGACGATGTTAAACAGACGTTCAGTTCCTACATATATAAGGCTTCACTGTGTTTGTATTTTTAGCAGAAATTTTGCTATTTCCATTGTTTTTCTCTGATGAAGCATAAATAAAATACGCGAAAGCTTAGAACTTCATAAAAGGGACTCTTTTATTTAGATCGGCTGCAATCCCCATTTCGTTTTCCATCTTTAAACGTTGTCCTAAGGCGCACAGCCAGTACTTCTGCTCTACAGAGACATCTAACATGGTTACATTTTTGTTCACGGTAATGTACTCATACACATTGCGTCTAACTATGGTAAGAAAAATATTTCCTTAAATTGAATATAAAAAAATTGATCCTAAATTCTGAACAGCCTGTACGTGATAAATTAAATATTGCATAACTACCGAAAAGTATCGAATTTCCGTTTCCTACGGGATAAATATGATATTACTTGATTCAATTGTATTTTTGGTATTTAATTTTAAAAAGTATAAAAAAGTAAAAATAAAAAAAAAATTAAAATCAAATAATTCAAAACCACTGGAATCCACGGAATCTAAAAAAAAGAGCATGTAATTTTGTTAAAAATATCAAAGTTGGCTATGATTTCCGCTATAACCGGAAGAAGTAAGAGTGAAAAAATAATTTGTAATAATAGAGCTGACGGGCTCATCGTCTGTTACAAATTTTCGAAACTACTAATTTTTAGTGAACCTCGTATTTTTTTCAGTTACACCTGTAGTTTTCATTTTACGCTTGCAGAAGAATACAAATGCTGCAAGCACATTATTTATGTTAATTTCCATAGTTACTTTGTATTACATTTAGAATTTACATTTCCTACGGCTACGGTGTCAATTCATTCGTATTTCACAGGCATTTCATTAACTTATTAAATAAATTTCATGTGATGTTTGTATTCTGCATTTTAGTTATGAATTGCAATAAATAATACATTTACAACACCATAATTTATTAAATAATTCTGAGCTCAAACAAAGGAATGTACAATTATTTTTAAAAATTCTCGCTGAAATATACCAGCAAAAGCATGGCCAAAAGTTACCAATTTTCACCCGCAAAAGAAAAAGTGCTGACGAAGAGTGTAGCCTCTGGATGCTCTGTGCTTGACGTTAAATTATTTGGGATTTTCATTTACTACACGGCGAGTTCGAAAACTAACCGCCGCATCGTTTGGCTGTATAGATAGAAATATTTACTACGTACATATTAAAACTACTGCTTTTCATATTTCGTTTTAGAGAAATTTTAGGAAGAACTGTAGAAAGTATGTTCTACGATATAACCAGCACCTTATCCGAAAACGTTTCGCTCTAACATTGCAGGGCATTTTCGCAGTTCGTATTGCATGCAAAATATGCTTCAAGGATGTTACACTTAGTAACAACAATAACAATTATAAAACGCATAATCAACACAAAAATAAAAAAAAAACAATAAAAAAACAAATAAATTATTCTCATTAATAAATTGGTCGCAATGCTGAACAACATTTACAATGGGTTAAAAAAAGGAAACCCTTGCTTTGATGCATATTATAAATCTGTTATCTTAACATTTATCAAATCTCCCTTCCTTTTATTTTGAGGCCTTAACATGAGTAATTTATATGAAATGTCACTCTATCGATTTGCGAAAAAATATGCAGGGCCCTCGCTAATACTTTTTTAAATTTCGCGGGCGATTTCAGTTGGCAGTTCCGGCAAGATCATTGTGATCGGCTGAGAAATCACTATATCTCGATTCACTGGTAATTTAACCAACATCGTAGCTATAGCCAGAACGAAGTTAACAATAGTTGCCCGTTAACTTTGATCAACCTGTATACTTGATTGAAGGTGGACAATTTTCTTGTATACATAGCTTTGGATAGAAGAAAATGGGAAAATTTAAGTTTCAAACTAGTCGACATACGCTGCTTACGGCAGCTGCTTAAAAACCTTTCTGCAACCTAAAATTAAAACTGGTTGATAAGCAGTACGATTAGAAGCTAGCTCGGGAATTCTTGTTGCTATATTTATTTTTAATACAAAAACAAGTCAGATCCAAATGTTTCCTCATCAACTCTACAAACGGAATTACTGTAATTAAGCGGTGTACCACTAATTAGGCATTATCTAGAGTAGTTGGTCGGTGAAGCAGCTAGAATTAAATTTAATGCTCTTCCATCATCGTACAACATCCTGCGTATAAAAAGGAGATGCCAGTGTATTGAAACTGAGATATCCAGTACAAGTTTTTGTGGGAAATAAGAGTGCAAAAATACGCGAATGACTGAGCCATTGGATTCACAATGAAACTGCTCTTGACCTAACAAAGAACATGAGAGCGCGTACACTTTGTTTCCAACTGATTTTACGATTAAACATCTAAATGGGAGTAGCGAGTGGTAATCGGCTTCGAAAATAGCCTGCGGATACTTCTAGTGATATGTCTTTCTGCGAAAATTATTGTTATAGTATCCTTAAGAAACTGTGCCTATGGTTATGCTGTGCGAGAATGATAAGCAGAATAACTTGTTTCTTGTTGTAAAAAGTTAAATGCGAATATAGGTTAAATATTAAGTCGTGCAGAATGTAAACGCAAAGAGGATTCAACCTAATATGTGTACGTTCTTTATCGTTGTTTTGTACGTTCAAATGGAGCCAATTATTTCGAACTGGATCGTATGATAAAACCAAATTTGTGATAGAGTAGCGAAATGCTTGCAGGTTTGGTTTTTGCAATTAAGTTCTATAAACTTTTTTAATATTTTACTTTCATATTATTATGTATATTGAAATGTAATCTTTTGAGGCAAAGATCGTTGCTATGTATTAAATTTACCAAGATATAATAAATTTGTAAAAAGAAAATTGTTGTAAAATATATTATTGTACCTGCCTTTGATACGAGGGAAAGTTATTAAATAAGTCACAAACTGCCGTGGGAAAGCTGAAAATAGCAGTGAGCTATTTCCCTATCTGTTATTAGGTGTTAGAACAATCCAGCTTTATGATACTCAGTGTTAACATGGCGACATGCTCGAAGAGTGTACTGTGGAAGAGCAACGTGCTATTGTGCGTTTTTTGTTGTTGCTTCGGGATGCAATTCGACGAAAACGTTCAGGCCTACTGACGAGAGGAATATTGCTGCATAACGATAATGCCAGGCCGCATTCGGCCCACTTGAGCCAGACGAGAATTGAAGAATTAGGCTGGGAACTTCTTAACCATCCGACTTACAGTCCGGACCTAGCCCCAAGCGACTGTCATCTGTTTGGTCCACTCAAAAACTGTTTACTGCTCTACTTTTGTAACATCTTTGACGAGCTTTCATTTGATATTCCAGCAATGTATTAAAAGGAGATACTGCTCATACCGTTAATTTTATTCAGTTCTTTAGATTTATCAACTTAAAAATTACTGAAAACAGCTTGCTAAATAATAATATTATCGGCTACAAAAATATTGGAAATGATATTTACATATATCGACCAGAAATTTTTAAAATTCGCAGACAATTTAAGTTGGCAGTTCTGGAAATGTAATACATTATGAATTAAGAGAATAAATTCCTAGTAGGGCTGTATTTTTAGGTACATTTGTATTTGAATAGATTTTAGTAACATTTAATTAATAGTTTTCACTAAGTACGTGTTTTTCATTATGTATTTTCCGCTTGCGATATCATTTTCCAATGTTTAAAATGCAGAGCGCACTCGGAGCTTGCATTTCTAGTTCGAAAATTCTAGACCGGAGACAGTGAATGGAAGAATAGCTCTAGAGGTATGTTTCATTCAGAAAGGTTACGAACATCGGTTATAATCAATTGTTATTGCTGTATTTATAAACATCAGCTGCTGTCGTCCAAATTGTTCTGAGTGCAAGTTTCACTGCTCTGACCTTACCAATAATACCTATATTATTGCTCTAAACTTTCCAATGGAACGTGCAGCTCGTGCTCCGAGTACTATAGAATATTGTTTAGTTACATAACCTAATTTTCGATAAATATTTTTATAATTGGACCTTACACCTGATTGGATTCTGTTCCTGAACCTGTGTTTCTCCAGGAGTCATTAAATAAACAAAGTCACTACAAGAGTCCAAATCGGTTGCAGCATATTTAGATGAAGTTTACTATGCGCAAGAATAATTACATGTGATAAAAACAAATTTTAATGGCGCTAAGAGGAATGCATTAAATAAATTGTTGGTATTCTTTCTACCCCAGATAACTTAAGCCTAAAAATTACGTGATGGCATGGTACCTTTTTAGACTAAATTTAAACGCAGAAAGTTCAAAGAATTTATAGGCATTAGACACTATTACAGTGATATACAGTTTCCTATTTTTCAAAATATTTGTTAATAATGAATAAAAAATGTCAATTACAGCTAGGTTTACTAGAAATTACTAGATTCAAGAATCTCCTTCATACCTCACTCACTGTATGAGCATCGTAATAAATCAATATAAAAGGAATTTGTTCCAAATACCTTTCATCTAAATTAATGTATTTACATTTCCATCGTGATAGTCATCTATTCTAATATCCATAATTGACAAACCGTTAAAAAAAAACGATTACGTCTATGCTCCTATTTCGTATAACGCCCAGTAACACAGAATTCGTAGTCCTCCCACGTATTTAACATTGTGTAGGTCGGGCTTGGCCCCAATTCAGTGCTGCGTGTCACACAAACCCATTGGGCTTCCGACAACTTACGTGAGAGATATGTAGAGACATGGGACAACGGCAGGCCGTTTGCGAATGTACATATGTAGTTATACAAGCGTGTTATTGGTATCTCTATACAATTCTATTGCTTCGTACGCGTACCTTCTTCGATTAACCGTTATGCAATAATTCATTTAAGACACTCGGGTAGATAGTGGGTATGGCGTTGCTGTAATAATTGCTTTGTAAAAGGCTGTGTGCGAAATAAGGAATAGGTTGAATTATTGCGAGAATTAGTATTTAGGTGAAACAAATAATATTGTATTGTCTAAAGGTAATTCTTTTTCCACCGATCTTATTCAAATTGTGATACTTCTAATTTTATAACGGCTGTTAAGAAGATACGTGTTTTAGGATTTTTTAAACAATATGAATTGTAACCAAAAAATATAATGCTAAGATAGCTTAGCTTCCTCATGGTATCAATGGAATAATTCACGGCATACGCAACAAAAGGAGAGAAAAAAATTACACTAACACACGGACATGTTTCTGCCTACCCGGCGCCATCAGCGTGGTTTCGAGAGTAATTTTTTATCTCTACCTTCTATCGATGTTGCCTCACAGTTGCACCAGAGGGCGCCAAGAAATGTCGGGTTTGTCGTTTTGAAAGTTGTAGCATTAACTGTGAGGCAACAGCGATAGAAGGTAGAGATAAAAAATTACTCTCGAAACCACGCTCATGACGCCGGGTAGGCAGAAACATGTCCGTGTGTTCGTGTAATTTTTTTCTCTCCTTTTGTTGCGTTTGCCGTGAATTATTCCATTAACACCATGAGGAAGCTAAGCTATCTTAGCATTATATTTTTTGGTTATTGTTTCTAGTCATTTGCTGATGTGTTCTGTCAATATGAATTGCTTATGTCACTGTTATATACTGATTGTTTGTTGCCCATAGGATCGTTTGTAATAGTCGGCAATATATACATAATACATGCACCTCCAGTCGCCACTCGATGATCTCCGTTCGGTGGGTACGCACATACTACAACCCTGGCCCAACGCACGAAACACCAGCTCTATTGATTAATACTCAACATTTGCAGAATGTTTATTTCTTTTATCAGGAGACTATTGTGCGTATCCCACTAAGAGTGGAGGCCAACGATATCTTGGAGATTACAATAGCTACAACGATGAACATACTTTTAAAAACCAAACACGACCGCTACGGGGCGAAGTTGTTAGTGTCAAAAATAAATTTTAAATTAGCGAATACAAGTACCAAGTACTCCATTAAAGCTTAGTTAATTATGCAGCATTTTGGTTAAAGATATTTTGTCGTGTTGTGAACAATAGGTGTAGTTGGCGTTGTCAAATCATGTAAAACTAAATTTGTTTGCAAGGGCATTCAGCCCAGTTTTAATCTTTTTAGTTTTTCCAGATAATAACGAAAACAATTCATTATCAATAATCATTTCCCTATAAGCTACAAATACCTATTTAATAATATTGAAACCTATCTGTGTTGGCCACGAGACAAAGGAATGACAACAATAACAAAATGTAGCAGTTTCCTTTAAGATTGATACAATTGCGCGGAAGATGAAGAATTTTAATAAATTTTGAAAAAAATGGGAATTTGATAGATAACGAACGAACGTTAAGAATGATTTTGTTAAAATCAATAATCGTAAGTGTGAAAGGGAATTAAGAAAACAAAGGTTGTCGAGGAAGTTATTGAAATGAGAATTAATTTAAAGAACTTTTTGTAAAATAGCAAAGTAGATAATGCTAAGTTGTTGAATATCAGATTTCTAATGAATGCAATCTTTGTCACCAATGAATATCTAATATTTTAAGAAAGGGCCTACAATGGTATTTGAAATTATTAAAATCTTTGTATTTGCAAAATCGAAGTTGTGATCCCAGTAAGTGATCTGCCAATGCAGACTCCCTTTCCTATTTTCCACCCCATTTTTTTATCTCAAAGTCTGTCCATAACCTTATCTTTAAATTTTGAAAATCAAGTTTTTATAGAGAGAAGCTATCGGTAGTTTAAAAAGACAAAGAAATTATTAGTAAGTATAGGAATATTTTCAAAGAGAGCAGTTTTTTTTTTGGGTAACCAATCAAAAAGGTTATTGATGATATGTTACTAATATGAAAAATTCTGTTTCTCATCGTTAATATCCTATTAATTCTCTCGTTGGTCGGATAGTCGAGGAAGTAGTGATGAACCTATCAGATGATGTACCTAGTATGGTCGGTTTTTATAGCTCTGCATTCATTAAAAAATGCTTAGGACCTCACTGTAATCTAACTGGCAATTTGTGTTTACGGATATGTGGGAATACGCTCAGTTTTCAATCCCTGGGGTACCGGGTACGACCCCAGGTTCGCGGCTATTAAAGCAACGGTTTCCATACTCCAAATTTGGCGAATGCTGAGTGTGGACATCTTATCCTACGAGTACAAACGTAATAATAACTCGGATGTGTCAAATGACACCGCAATGTCTCCCCCAAATCATTACCTTTATTCGTCCATATTGTTGTGATAATTATCATTCACAGCTGTATATACATTTGAAATTTGAATTTATCATATTTAATCCATTAAGGTTGCAAGTTTGCCAGACGAAGCAGTACTAGTGGTCTCTACAATCAATTTTCCCCTTCTATTCAGAAAATAAGTAACAAATTGTAATGAGACCCATTTTTTTAATGTGAAGTTCTCAGTAAATTGAAATATTAAATAAATGTGATATAAATAAATGTTATTTCCTGAAGAGAACTCCAAATGACACTGTTTTCAATGTTAAAAGGGTTTACAAATACAAAATTTTGAAATTTTATAGTCTCTTAAATCAAACCCTAACCGACAGCTGTTTTTAAATTTATTTCATTAAAAAGTTTCCAAATTAACGAATTTTAAACTGCTTGTAGTTCTTTAAGTGACAATATTGTTCGATGTCTTTAACGAAACTCCTATCGTCGTATAAAAATCTAGGCTAAAACATATTTGTTCTTCAAATCCTGTTTATAGTCTCATAATTTTCAAATTAAAAGATTCAAAATGATTCAATTTACAATGTATACAAGGTGATTCAAATTAATTGCTCTGTTAGTATTGATTGTAGGAAGTTCAGAGGATTTTAAAGAAGCATAAGTATATCCCATCTAAGTACCGAACCTCATAGGTGATAGGTTTTCTGGCAATGGTTCGTTAATTTTATTTATTAATTTTTGTGATGAAAATTTGAATGGTTTACAATGTATTTTATGGCGTAATGAGGTATGTTTAATAAGGAAAATGATCGGCACTGATTGCAAAAAAATTTATTAATAGTGCGACCACATGCTGCACAAGTTCGATTTATTTTTAATGTTTGGTACGGATTAATTAGTTCGATAGTTGTTGATCCAATGTTCTACAATGGCACATTGACAGGAGACAGATATCTATAATTTATTGGTAATGTTTTGGAGAATTTCTTTGATAACGCCAATTATCTGGTGCGCCAAAATTTTTATACTTTCAGCAGGACTCCTGCACTTAATTGCCACATAGTACATAACTATCTGGACAGTTTCTTTGCCGATAAGTGGATTAGTACAAATGGGCCAATTCGATGGCCAGCACGCTCTCCTGACTTTTCACTTTTAGACTTTTTTCTTTGGGGACATTTAAAAAATCAGGTGTACAAACGCGGTACGACAATGTGAACGAATTGCAAAATAAGGTTAGGGAAGCTTTCCGCGAATTGGAACAAAAATGTATTGAGAAGGAAGGTGATACTTTTGAGCATTAAATTATACATTTACTTTCTTCTTTTCAATTTAATTTCAATTACATTATTTTAAGATGTGATTATGTTAAAATAAACATGAAACACAAGGACATGTATCTGTTTTGTTAAAAGTTAATGGAGCAATGATAACACTTAGGACGAAATGGAAACTGCCATAACTACTTTATTGTTCGTTTTGAGACATTAGCGTATTCGACCTTTTACATCATAACTTAAAATATCTTTTTTTAGAATATACAGAATGTTCCATTTAAAAAAATTATAAATTTCAAAATTTCTCGGAAATACGTCGTACAATTCTTTTTTCGTTTACTGCATATTAGTCAGCGTTAGAAACACTATTACTTTGCTAATTTACTCTATTTCTATAATCAATAATAACAGAGTTAGCAAAGGCGTGCACTTACTTTGAATCACCCTGTGTACTTTAATGCACATATACTCATTCGAAGAATTTTGAAATTTATCATTCGGTCAAAAATTATTCCCATCTTCCGTTTATTCACATATACACTTTATGAATAAAGTTGAATAACAACCCTTAAAATTCCAATGAACACACCCAAAATATCGCTTCTTAGGTAATCCTAATATTGAAGTTCGATAGGTTGTAATAGTTACCATTATCTATTCTGATAGTAATTAAATGTATACATATTAAATGTAAACCAAATATTTCCAATAATCTTTGTATGTTTTCTTAAATAGTTCAAGTTTCCCTAAAAGCAGACGTAATATCTGCCGATGTTTCCTGTTTTACATGTTTACCTCTATTTGAATTATCCATTAAAGATAGATCCTTTTATTTTATATTCCACAAAGATAAGGTACACGTCACTACATGCATGTATCTCTTTCTTTACTGTGAAACACCGCGGTTATTAAATTCTTTCACTGTACGCATGTACTAACTTTTTGCAAATGAAATAAATACTATATTCGTTTAAAGATTTATTATTGATTTCAATAATTACCTATATTAGCTGTAATGTAGGCTGGTTGCATGTTATATACAGGTGATGACGTCACATCCAGTAGACAATTTGTAAATATTAACGTGATTATTGGCAACATCTGAAACAAAGAACAAAACGCTATAAGTATTTCCATTCGTGCTGATCTCTTTTTTTTTTGTTCTAATTGTAAAATGTTAAATTCTGGACACGTACGCAGTACAAACCGTAAAGAAGAAAAAACAATGGCCTTTCACTAAAAAAGTATTTAACAATTAATTATCTATATTAGTTCTGTGTGTTGTCGTTTAAGAAGCGTTTTTAGACGGGCCGTCTAACTTATCGAACAATAATCTTGCCTAGAACTATCGGAAAATTTAATAAAACAATTATATAACTAACAAATAAAGTAATACTCCAACAAGCGAAACTTTAGAACTCTGGTAGGAAGTTCCACCACCAATTTTACCCCCCAATTTTCCAAAAACACTAAAATAGTATTTTTTATTTCTAACCAAAACTTGAATAACTATTTCCGTGTTTCTAACTTCAAAAATTGATGGAACTGTCAGAATACCTTCCATCGCTTCTTATATCCTTTTACAGGATGGACTTCCAAGAAACGGCTGAAGTGCCAAGATAATCTACGTTTTTTAAAAGTTTACGGCATGAATTTCAATTAAAGGTCCAACCTGAGCCCCATTTGAAGATCAGAGCTGTATCAAGAAATTCTTTTCTAGATGATCTCTTCTGCCTTCCAAAAGTTGGCATCGAAATAAAACCATTAGACTTAAAGGCAAATACGATGAAATGATTGCATATCTGTTTTTCAACAAGTTTAAAATATTGCAGCTTTTAATAACAGCAGCATCTGTAGATGGTAGAAGTAAAGTTTCTTGCCTTTTATAATATAATCTTAATAATTAACGCAACCTGTCTGACGATGAAATATTTTTTAATAGCGTAATAACTGGAAAAAAATATTATTCTTAAACCATGCAGGAACAACGTCTGCCACTTGCATTACCTTGCCTTTGAAGTTAAACTAATTTAATGCAACAAGGCAGATGCGATAAAATTGCTTACCGCACCGCTTCCTTTTAAATATCTTTGACAAGCTCTCATTTGATATTCCAGCAATATATTTAAGGTAAAAGCTGCTCGTATCGCTTATTTCACTCAGTTCTTTACTGTCATCAACTTCTGTTGAAGGATAAAATCAATTAAAAACTACTGCCACCAGCTCCCTAACTATTGTCCGTCTAGAAAGTATCCGGAATTTATTATTTTTTGAAATTTTAATATATTTCTTTTTTGTTACATCGTAACACAAAAGTAATGCATCAAGTAGGTTGTGCCGACTGTAGGCCATGGCAAAAATCATATAACAACACCAGCTGTCAAATATTGTTGATTATCAACAGGCTTAACATTTGTGAAATAATGTCGCAAGTAGAAAGAAGAAAGTTGGTGGAATATTTGTATAGAAAAGGTGTTCAAAACGTTAAAAAATTAGTGCAATTGACTGAACTCGGAAAAAGTGCAGTGCATATGAGACAATAAAGAGGATAAAAAATAGGAGGGATATGAGCCATGGACCAGTTTCTGGAAGACCGCGTAAGATTAGCGGAAACAATCTAAACGCTTTAGTGACTTTAGGACGACAAAACCCGCGCCATGGGTTTCGAAAACTGGCTAACAGATTTGGAAATCAACGTCAAATAAGAGTGTGTCCAGAAACTGTCCGCATTTCACTGAGAAGACAAGGTTACTTATCAAGGAAACCAAAAAAATCCATGCAATGACACCTCTACAAAAGCAGGGAAAAATAGATTTTTGCCAACGATTTCGAGACGATAATTTTAGTGATGTTTCTATATCTGACGAAAGTTGTTTTCAGCTTGGTGCAAATCATTTAAAAATCCTATCAAGAGAAAATGTTACCGTTCAAATTTCCAAATTTCCCACAAAAATAATGGTTTGGGGAGCAATCTCTCAGCGTGGTGCTACACCTCTCTGTATAATTGATGGCACCGTGAATAGTGCAAAATATTGCGAAATTCTTAATGGCTTTCTTCTTGAAACGGCTCGTGCTTTATATTCCAAAGGGTGGCGTTTTCAACAGGATAATGCAAGATGCCACACTTCTGAATACACTAAAGCTTGGATGCTAGAACAAAACTTGGCAACAATTCTATCGCCAGCAGCTTCCCCAGATCTTAGTCCCATCGAAAACATATGGGGACTAATGAAAATTGAAGTGGAACGAGCAGCACCACGAAATAAAGAAGATTTGATTCGGTCAGTTTTACAAGACTGGACCACTATTACCGAAAAGTATAGCGCTGACCTCGTTTCGGGATTACCTGAACGTTTGGTTAAGTGTTAACAGTTAAATGGAGATTGTATAAGCAAATGAGATGAATTATTTGTTGTGATTTTATTATTCATGTAATAAAAATATATACCGTCAAATTATAGCTGTGCTTTTTGTTTTCCGGATACTTTCTAGACGGACTATATATTACTATTAGAATTTTCTGATGTATACTCTTTCATACATCGAGCCACGCAGTTTCCTGTTCGTATAAACGTTTCAACCAAAAGGCACCCGATAATCTATTGCATAACTATACAATTCAGGCTTAATTTCATCGGATAAAATGTTAATGTAGTCATCCAGCAATGTATCCCATTAAGAACCATTACATGAACTTAGTAACAAATCATAAAAGTCGTCCGCTATTCGAAATATACAACCGATTTTAGTATTCGAAATTCAAAGCCAGCGGTTAAATCCATCAACTTTCTATGAATATTAATTGGGCAAGTTGTATTCATTCGCGTCGATATATGTACGTATGCATATTCATCGGTGCTTGCGTATTAACCAAAAAACTAACCGCAAGGCAAAAAATCCGCGGAGAGTATTTATCGGTAGGAGATGATGCACTTAGCATGTAAGCTGTGTAGGTAGGTATACATTTACCAGAGCTAATGCTTTCGATGATTTAATGTGGCGGTCTGCCAGGTCGTTGACTATTTTGATTGTGGACTTCGTACTGATGAGTCCTCGGTAATTGCGATGGCGCTATTATTTTTATCTAGAAGTCATAAACGAGTTAATAAACAACTTAATGATAAATTAATTTTTACTGGCTAGACGTCGCATCGTGGTCGCGATAAATCGTGGCCTTTTTTTCTGCAAAATTAGTATTCACAAACAGGATAGGGCAGTAGTACGATATTTCTTCACAGCAGCTACTACTGGTGATACAAAGAATGTTAGTACATACAATCAAACGGAGCGATACTTATTGGTCAGTATGACCAAACTGGTTTTTTCACATTTTTTTAATGCGTATGCTACCATCGCATAACCAACCAGCTGTCTTCGTTTCGCAACAGACTGACGGAACAACCGTGATCCCGAAGGTGTGAAGAGTAAGTTTTCCATAAATTATTAGAAGTACTTCGTACAATATAAAAAATATAAAACGGTACGACCATTTTATATTTTTTCAAAATCTATCTCGAAATTGTACTCTACATGGCAAATGACTTCTAATTCGATATATTTTCATGAAATACAGCAATTCGAGAATTATGATGCTATGAGGATGATGAAAAATAGAAACTGAATAGAACTGGTATTAACGGTACACCCACGGTGGCTATAAAGCAAGTGGCAAATTATCTGTTGAAACCATTACAATATTTGTATAACATGTCCATGACTCAGTGCAGATATCAAAGCCCAGATTTTGCAACATTTAGACAAATTTGTGAAGGTTCGTCCACAAATGCGTTAAGTTGTTTCAAAGATTTTTTTAATTATCCAAATATAACATCACTAGATGTAAAGTGATCGTTTTCTTTATACAAGAACGTATTTTCCTCACGACGGACGCGTTTTGCAGAAATAACTTTGGAAACACACCTTATGTTAAAAATATTTATTCTCGCTTTTTCAGTTTTTCAAGTCACGGAAGACGCTTAAGACGGTAAGTTTTTTTTTAATCATCGAATTACATACACTCTCGATTTTATTTTTTATACATATGACTAGAGATGCCAATTTCCCGTGTTCATTGAGTAACATAAAGATAGTTTCTCGAGATCGGTTCATAATCTACAAAAACCATCTTAAAAACTTTTTTGTATCTAACACCGGAACGGCACCGTTCGCGATAATATATCTCTGGTTAGTCCATTCGTTAGCTACGCCGATGGTGCGCACTCGAATTTTCCCACTCTACTTATTACACAATCAATTAATATTGTTTTTGTTTTCCCCATGTCTGTTTTTGCTTTAATCTTATTATTATTTGCATCGAATAAAACGGATCAACAAATAATCGACATAAAGATCCTTTTTAATGTTAATCAACACGAAGCGGATCACTTCTGTAATTTAAAAAAATGGTTTAACAATAATGTAGTTCCTTTTAAAACAAAATAACAAAGGGCAAGTACAAAGAATAGGTTAGTTCACAAGAGATGAAGTCAACTTTCAACAATAGTTTATTTTGCAGGTGTACTTCGTAACAGAAACAAATTTTAACCAAAGTATACAAAGTTTTGTGAGAATTGTTTTTTTTAAACAGGAAAAAAATGTCCCTTAACCCACTCTAAATTATAATTGGAGCATTCTTTTTTTTACTATTTATCATTTCTTTATGACCGATATGTCGGGGACATCCTGATATACAAAGATAACGTCATGATTAGAGTTTTTAAAACGTTGAACGTAAATTATTTTGGTTCATCCCGTAAAATGAAAATGTTCAAAGAAATAAAGTTCCTATTTAAAAGTATCCTCTTTAAACAAAGAAAGTTGTTATGAATACGTTTAAAACTGTCAAATACATTAATGTATGTTATGATGAAACCTTAGATGCTTTAAGTTCTTCTGTAGAACAGTTTGTTTTAATATTAGGCCAAATATTTAATATTTCCAACTAGTCTTATTCATTAGTTGCCAACAGTCAAACAAAACTCATTACTTAAACATCTAAACATTGCTAAGCAATCGCAGCAGGTGCCCAAGACATTAAGCGGCGTAGCGTTTGCACATCAAGAATAAGAAAACATCGTAACCTCGTTCTGTTTCATCTCATCTAATCCATTTCACACCATTTGGCGGTGCCCGGGTAAACCTAAAATTACTCTTACATCTAATATTACCTTGTTTTTGTTTTTCTTGACCTTGGCTTAAATACTTAATTAATTGCTTTTTTTACTTAAAACCCGAAAAAGAAGCAATTCTAACATTACCTTCACCGCAAAGAAAAGAAAGTGCGAAGTAAGGTTGAGCTTAATAAAATTGAAGTTTGTATGTACGTGATTCACAAATAAATTTATTGTAACACTACTTGCTGTTTGCATAGGCTAATATCCTCTCGGGCGGAACAAATGGAACATTTGACCATCATGACCGCATCTCCTTTTGCATTACAGAGTTTCTGTTCTCTGACAACAGTAGCCGCAAACTCAAAGGTTGTACTTTATTCATATTGAACCTGTAACCTGTCAGATCTTTCATTAGTTTAGCGATATTCGAGCGCAATAATGAACTCGCTTGCCTTGGGCGAACCAACAAAGTTCAACATTTGTTATATAGACAAACGTATTGTTGGTGGTTGTAATTACAGCGAATGCATTTGTAATATTCAGGCTCAGTTGGCTAGCGGATGGTGTGCGGAAATGCTCAAAGAGGAATTCTCTAATAATACGCTTACCTGGTTTTCTCGTTTCGTTTTAATGCCACCTTTCTCTGGCTTACATTCTTTAACATGTTTCGTTGTTCGTGCAATGGAATAAAAAGCTTTTTTATGTAACGACCTGTTCGCGTCAGTTTGTATTTATTGAAATAACGTAAAGTGGCATCAAGATCAATAAAGTTTGCTAACATAAACTTCAGGGCATAACAGTTTGTATGTGTCTATATCTCTTTTATTTGAAAAAACTATTCTCCTCTTTTCGTAGTGCATTTATGTAATTGAACATATTGGATGTATCACGTAGAATGTTTTTTGACGCTTTACGTAAACAAAAAAAAAAACTTAAAAGACGGAGCTTTCTATGTGTTGTATTTCAATCTTTGTTAAAAAAACATCACAGAAATGAATAATTTGTCCTAGCGAACATAAGTGGTGCTGACGTGTGTA
Source organism: Marronus borbonicus (assembly GCA_902655005.2). Lineage (NCBI taxonomy): Eukaryota > Metazoa > Arthropoda > Insecta > Coleoptera > Scarabaeidae > Marronus > Marronus borbonicus. The sequence continues at coordinate 7,205,117 of LR737384.1, read as the reverse complement.
ACCCCGTTATTTACATCATGCATTGTTCCCTAGCACTACGCTTCCATTCCAAATCTTGTATAAGAGTGAAGGTTCCGAAGATTGTAGGAATAAGAAGTTTTCAACGCGATTTTTTTCTTACTGGGAGGTTCGATTGAGAGCATTATTTAAAAATTGAAACATTAAGGTCACTTTGTAATGGTTACAATCAAAGAAGTTAGAGTAATAGAAGCAGCATGGTATAGTAATTACTAATCACTATATGCTGACGCAAAGCACACATAGGTCGATTTTGTAAACAAATATGGTATTTTGCCCCTAACCCAACAGTGTGTCGTTTCGCTTAGTTTTGGTAAGTGATTTTTCACCAATCATTCATCTCATTCATTTTTGAATATTCAATAAAATACTTCTAAATAGATAATTAACTTAATATTCAGTATAAGGGAAATAATTAGCAGTTTCGTTTTATTTGCATTACTTGTTTACTGACGCAAATTAAGTAGTATCGCACGAGAGTTGTCTTTTTTTTACACTGAAGTTGGCCTTTTAGTAATCTACCCTTAGGTATGAGCAAAAAACAATGACATTCACTGAAAGAAATGGAATTTTGTAGCAGAAAATATTTGTCAAAACGTAAAATCTAAGTGCCCTATATGAATTTTTAAATTATTAATTACTGCTGATGACTAGATTTAAATGTTATTATGATTGCACATAAATAAAGTTCTGAATAGGGAAATGTTTTACGAGAAATTCAAAATTCATTTCAAATTTAAGTGCAGCAGCATAATACTTAAAAGAAAAAATTAAGGTCGTTCAAAATAGAATGCTATAAAAAAAGATTATTGCTCGAGTTTGTAGTAAACAATATTTATAATTATAGAACACAAATATTGAAAGAAAATTGCCTGACAAGCTCACTAAGCTTCAGGGAGATATTAATTAAAAGGAATGTTGGACACAGAGCCTCGCAACAACAATTTTGCGAATATTTGCCATAGGGGCCACTGGAGTGTAAAAGAGGGTTGTTTTGATGGAACAAGGCTTTCTTTTTCTTCAAATGCGACTGCTTTTCCACAATTTCTGCCTTCAGCTTGTCAAGTAATAATACGTAATATACCTCGGTTATTGTTTTTCATTTTTTAAGATAGTCGATTAACTCAACTCCATGACCATCCAAAAAAAGCGGTCGCAATCAATTATCCGGTTGATAGAACAGTTCTCCCTTTTTTCAAAGCCGATTCATTCCTCGCAGTCCACTGTTCCGAGTGTGATTTGGAATCAAGAGTGTACTGGTTCTTCCAACTTCCGTCTTAATCGACGCATTAACTTAAATCAAAGTTAAAGTAAAGTTTCGTGCTTTAGCAGAGCTTCGGGAATGTGTTCTTGATCCTGAATGAGCATGCGCGTCACCTAAGGCCCGATTAACATTTTTATGCCCAAACCTTCAGTTAATATATGACAAACGCGTTCTATCGAGATCCCTATACCATCTGCTATCTCTCTAACCGCCATTCGAAGGTTGTATTGCCGAAAAATGGTGTATTTACAACATTAAAACGGGTTCTTTGGCTGATAAGAAACGTTCTGGACGCAAAAAGAAGACAACGGCTGCTGGGGATCAGTTCATGGTTCTTGTTTCAAAAAGAAACAGATTCCCAACGGCTCCGGAAATAACGCAGCAAGTCAATGTTTCACGAAGAAATCCTATTTCGCATTTGACCGTGAAACGAAGATTAATTGCGGCAGGCTTAAAGGGACGAGTAGCTGCCAGAAAACCGCTTTTGAAAGTTCAAAATAAAAGAAAAATTGCAGTGGGCCCAAGAACACAGACACTGGACATTCGAACAGTGGTGCAACGTGCTGTGGACAGATGAGTCCAAATTTGAAACATTTGGCTCCAAACGGAGGACGTTTGTTAGGCAACAAGTTGGTTTTGCGGGAACAGCTGTAAGTGATTTAGTAAGAATACAGGGAATACTTCGTAAAGAGGGCTATCTCAAAATATTACAAGAGAATGCTGTACCAAGTGGGGAAGGATTACGAGGTCGAAACTTTACGTTTCAAGAGGATAACGACCCTAAGCATTCTTTTCGTATATGCAGAAACTATCTAGCATCTCTGGAAGAAGAAGATCGTTTAAAAAGAATGATTTGGCCACCGCAGTCTCCTGACTTGTCGCCTATTGAATTAATATGGGATGAACTGGACAGAAGGATTCGCCAAAAAGGAGTGACTAGTTCACAAGATTTATGGAGAAAGCTCCAGCAAGCATGGACCGAGATCCCATTTAATTCTAAGAATGCCACGAACATGTACCGCAGTAATTAAGTCAAAGGGTGGACATATAGACGAAAAATCCGTATAGACCTAATTATAATTAATACAACATTTCTTTTTGGAATATTTTTAGTTTTGTATAGTATACTCAATGTACAGAAGTAAATTAAATTACAAATAACTTTTTGTTTCTATTCGAATTAAAAAAAAACTGTATTTTTTAATCGTCCTCAAATATATGAACGGTAGTGTATGTGCAGAAGTGCATAACTTATTATGGTGTTCAATGTTGTATTTATCTATATGGTTATATCAGCTTCTAAGTGGATGCTTAATTAAAAAATTTAATATTTAAATATTGTAAATACAAGCTGTATATTATACAGTCAAATTTTTGTTTCGTTACAATTTAGTAATACAATTGAATTCTTAAGAATTTAATTTTGGAACTTCTACAATTCTGAATTTTTAATTAACAAAGTTCGATGAAATAGTTACAACGTCCGTCTGCAGGTGTTATTTAATCTTTAAATATTAAGTGTCACACCTAAACACTTGATGTTTCCTGTTGTTATTCATTTCATAAAGAGGACATGCGGATGCCTTATACATTTTTACTTTCTCCGTTTCATATTAATATGAAGCTAGGGAAAGCGCATTTACCCGGATGCGACAGGATTACTCATACTGGTTTTATCACAAAGTTCTACAAGCTAGATACACATGCATTACATATGCATGCATTTGAGTTATGCTGTTGTCCCAGATTCTAAACTTTTTCAATTTAGAAATTTCTTACATTGGCAGAGATTAAGAGATGTTAGTTTTAATCCATAATATCTTATTTTTCAATGAAGGCTCATTATTTTAATATACACATATTAATTTTCGAGCATCTTTTTAGAATTATTAATTTATTGATTATGGTTTCCCAAATGCAATATGTCCAAAATCACAAAAGTCGTATCACGCGCAGTATACGAGCTTCTTAGCCGCTCCTGAACTTTTCTTCTCAAAGACGCAGTAAATTGCATAGAAATTTGTGCGCTGAACAACGTGATTATAAGGCCTGTAGTTGTATATTTCTAGAATTACCGGCAATATGTGCATAAAATCCACGATAATTTAGCTTTATGCATTATCATTCAATAAATTATTTCAAAGTGTGCGCTGTGTATTTGGATTAATTATGGCTGCTGAAAATAACAAGGAATCCAGTACTTAATTATACATTTCTACGTATTGCTGCAAATACCCTGCAAAATATATTTCATTAAGTCAATAGAATACACCCTGTAAATATTGAAGATTCAACTTTCAGTGCAAAAAAGGTTACAAGTAACGGCTAAAATTATTCAACATTAACATATTTTTGGACAAGAAAGAAGCAGTAACACTGATATTGATACACTGGTTGCAATAAAAAATGTACCCCTCGAAATTATTGGAGTTTCGTAAATGTATTTCCGACGACTGCTGTCAGATTGGTATTGGCTTAGTTTGCTAGAATGAGCAGAATGTGTGCAGTATGCTTCAAGAAATCGCAGACGAAAACCTGCATCCTCACCCCCTTCGAAGGTCGCCGGATTATGAAAGTGGTGTCAGTCTCCGGAAAATTGCGAGCCGGCCATAGAAATGAGATTTAGTGGAAAAAATATAAGGAGCACCATTGAGGTGGTATGGACACGTGAGAAGAATTCCAAAAGCCAAAGTAGCTAGTCGGGTGTTCAAAGTTAAAACAAGTAAAATAAGTAAAAGGAAAGCAGTGGGATGACGTTATATTTAATAAACGAGATAAGGATAAAAGACCTACTGTCCATTAGTATTAAAAGAGATAAATGAATGAAAAGCGACTGTAATGTAAATAAGCTTTGGGTTTTATTTTCTATCAACTCTACCATATCTAAAATGCAGAAAATGTATAATACATTTTAGGTACTGATACTTGTATTAAATATCAATTAAATATATAAAAATTAAAAACGAGACTCTGTAGTTTGAAAAAGAAATGAACTAATTCGGAATTTGAACGTCCAAAAAGTAAAAGCTAAACAATTTCATTTTATAATGATGGAAATTCACAGTGATACACTATAAATAGAAACACTAAGAATAAAAACGTAATTTTCCTTGATGAGGAGGACTGCATTTGTGTAAAAGAAGCAGCCAATATTCAAACTCAAATAAAACTTACTGTTATAAGTTATTTGGACAACTTTCTCAAATCTCCTGCAACACACTTTTAACTTTAAAGTGCATTGTGTCTTCTTTTTTTCTTCCTACAAAACAGTCTCGATTATGTTTAGTTAATAGTTAGTTCAAACATTTATTACACTTTTATTGTTCACTACGCTCACATTTTCCCATTCAATGCAGGATATAATGTGTCTTTGAAGTATACCGCCAAATTAAAAAGTATATTTGAATTTTGTTATTGTAATTGTTGCTCAAAAATATAGTAACATGAGACTTGTACGTACATTCATAATCAAACAATATATTGCGTTAAGACCGTAATAATAGTTTCGCGACAAAAAACTTCCTATTATATTGGAGAACGAATTATTTGCGCTTTTTTTATGGTATTACACAATTGAAAATTACAAAAAAATGTTGTCCTAAATCAGTTTAATTGTATCTCTCCGTCTATTAACAGACACCTAAGACAATCCAAGAATATGGGAAAATATGAGGTTAGCAAAAGCTGATTTCATTTTATCATCCCAAAAAAATATTGGAACATTTGCAAAAAAGATAGTACTAAAACGATGTGGAAGAGACCTATTTGGGCTAGTTTGTGTAATTGACATCCTGCGAAGGAACTCTTATTATCAAAGAAAGCTAGGGGAGATCAATTATAGTTTGCGAGGGTGGACAGGAACGTCCAGTTAAAACATATGAAAAATAATAATAACAAGTCTGAAGTATTAAGCACGATAACTACGTGCTGAAAAACTGTATTGAAAACACAGAGCTGTTAGCGTTATGATGTGGGAGTGTTTATATGGCTTGTCGGCACCATGTTGGTACAATGGAGAGCTTACATTCCAACTTCTTGCATATACCGAGCCAACAATGCTGTTATGATTTCAGTTTCAACATGATAACCGTGCAAAGTACTCCTGCAAGTTGGAAAAGGACTGGTTAAAGAAGAAAAAATAGATATTACTTCTAACTCAACAATATTTTGTTTTTCCTTCTTGACCTTGGTTTAATTACTTAAGTATTAAGTTCTTTTATGGGGTTTTAGATCGTTAACAGGAGAGAAAATAAAAAACCTTTTTGTTTTCATTAGTCTTTTCGTTTTTATTATATTTATTATTCATTCTTTAACGGAAATGAAATGAATAAATAATACAAATATCAACAAAATGCAGCAAGGAGATAAAATAAATGGAAGGAAAGAAAGAGAGTTTTTTCTTCTTTCCTGTTAAAGACCCAAAACCCAAAAACATATTTTAATTAACTTGACCCAATATCAAATCTATGGGAGGTCATTGGCCACGAAATTCTTTGGAAAACTTGCGCAAATATTTAAACCTCGAAGAACCTTTTAAAGAAATATTTAAACCTCGAGCTTGGTAGTCATCAATAATGAAGACACTTGAAAAATCTATGCCCCCTATTAAAGTTATAAGTAGTTAAGTAGCTTTACAGAATGTTAGCTTTTTTACTGCTTTGTTGTTAAAATAAACTTCTTTTGTTTTTTTGTTTCTGTACATTTTGTGGAATCGTATAAACCATTTCCTGAAAATTCAGGATGCTTTACATTTAGGCAATCGTTCTTAAACACATTAATTAAATATAGCAGGTTCAGCATTGTTCACATATGGTAGCGCGAAATTAGTGCAAAAAAATAAAGTATAATGCGAAAGTTCACACAATGTTAATTAATACAGTCATTCACATGACGGTGTAGTGCAGAATTAAGAATTAGTGTAGTGGGAAACTATCTGTTATCAAATTATTTCGAAATATTGCAACAATTTTGCACTAATTCTTACACTAATTTCGCACAACTATATACGAGCAGGTTAAATGTTAATATTAGAATTTTTGCTATTATTATGCCGCCCTTCTAATAAGCAACTGACAATTTTTTAGAAAATGATTTATGCGGATAGACAATATCTGATGTTGTTTCCCCACCTTCTGTACTAGAAAATAAAGTACTACGTAGATGAAGACGTGTGCCAGCGAAGTTTGTCGTATCTACAAAGTTGTTAGTTTGTCCCTCGTTGGCATCTATGAGTTATTACGATGATATACTACTACTCGTTAGAAGTACATCTAGAAAAGAAGGATTTTGATGTATGTTTATTCAGATATATAAAATAAATTTAGTTATTATATTATATTATAGTTATATAAATATTTTATGTAATAACGAATAAAATATGTACGATTCATGTACAATAAAATTTCTACTCCCTTCGTTGCGTATTCTTCTAAATTATCACTACGTTCGTGAAAACGTCAAGTCGCGGTATCGCTTGACACGCAGACAAATAGGCAGACTTATACATTATAAGGCCAAAAGCCAGCTACTTGCTCACCTTAAGTTCCGATGAACAAGTGCGAGGTCATCCACATTAATTCAAAGGAAAGAAAAAATGGCACAGCCGGCACCGGTTCACTCTATTTAAGCACAATTTCATTCAAAAATTAATTGTCCGATATTTAAATTCGATGGCAGGTGGTAGGACAACATTATATCACTTGCAGGTTTCATAGTATGTGGAGGTTATCAACACCAACCTTTGTCTTTAAATAATTGGTGTATAAATACACACGTATGAATATTATTGTGTTATTGGTGAATATTCTTTATTATCTACGAGATAAGGTGATAAGGATCGTGATGTATTTAATTTAGTTTCCTTTATTTGTTGGGTTTCGAATTTGACCCTAAGTTACGGTATAAATACCTTTAATGAAAGACTGCCAAGGAACAATACTTTATAGTTAGGAGATGCCCTCGTAAGCGTAAGTACTTTTACAAATATTATCTCATTATATGAATATAATGAAGAATGCTAACCTTAGTTTCTAGTAGACAACCACTAGTACAGTACACACAGAATTTTTTTAAATTTTATTCTAACTTTTACACAGTTGAAATCTAAGTAACCACGTACTAACAGATTGCTTCAGTAACATGGACTAACTAGTTCCAAAGATCTCGCATCACTTGAAGCTGTAAAGATGTACGGGCATTTTCTGCATCATACATATTTATTCTGCTGAATTTTTGTATACAGCATGCATTAGCTCTCTTAAAGGGTTTAGATCGAGTAAGCTATTTATTGTAGATTGCGTTAAATATTTATAACCAACTGGCTGGCTCATCGTCGACCCTCACCATGGGGATCTCGCTTATTATTAGGTAGAAGGTAGGTTTAAATTTGGCAAGGTTGCTAAATTTTGTGTTTGTTATGAACCAGAAAAGGGTTCTAAAAAAAAGGAAAATACTCATTTTCTTCTTTTACTTCTACTACCTTTATTTGACCATGTAGAAAAAAACTATAACCATATTCTCAAGACCACTATCGATCCTTTATGCAATTTCGTTTCGGTTATTTCTGGCTATCATCCATTTTTTTTCTGGATTCAACCATAACAATTTTATCTAGAACAATAGCAGTCGCATCGTATCATTTTTTGCAGATTTTGGGGGAAACTGTATCGGTCAGAAATTGTTTAATACACATTTGCGCACGCTTGCCTTGATAAGGTCTACCTTGGAGTTCTTCACTTCAATGTTTTCGACGACATTAACTCTATAAATATTATTTATTTTTTTTTTTTTTTAAGTTTTTTTTTCATCCTTAACAGGCAATACTAAAATCAACCCACAACTGTTCAATGCAACAACAAAAGTAAGTCAGGTCAAAAAATTCGGTCGAGGAATAAAAAATATGCTGTAGGAGGAAGTCCCGCAATTTCTACGTAAACGATTGAATTGACTGAAAGCTTTTAATAAGAACCGGAATATAGCTACAAATTTTACCGCTAATGATATTAGCACCCATACTAATGGGTACACACACCCATACAAAAGAAGTTGATTTTGAAAGAAAATATATTGTTTAGTATTCATTGTAAACATTTCATCAAGTGGTTCTGAAGTTTTCTTTTTACTCGCAGTGACAGCTCAACGAAGTATATAAACTTAAAGCTTTTCATAATTTCAGTGGTAAATGCTGGTGTAAAGTGTTACCATTACCCAATCGCCGTAAAGGATGGAGCGCAATTAATTGTTTTCCAAGATGTACAGGGCTTCTTATTGGTGGATTACAGATTCCTTTGATATCACATTGATGTTGGCGATAACGTACCTCATGTGTTAAAATGCCTATACAGTGTGTCGCACCACATTCCCGTCGGCTTATATAGTAAACCCTCAAAATGTTTTTAAAGGATTTTTGAGGGGTATATAGGGTCATTAGGAGCAACAACGAGATTTACTGGGTGACTCAAGAGAAAAAGGTTACATATAAAAGTGTGAATGCCCTCTATATTATTGCATGTTTTGATAATACGGGCAATTTAAAATATCTAGCTTAAATGCCTAAGACTCGGGTTCTTTTTAAGTTTTGGTCTACGTTTCCAAGAATAGTTAAATTTCTCAAAACCCTTTAAGTTAGATACAGGAAACATAACAGTAACAATCAAAATATGGAATAATATACAAAGGTATTCCGTTTACATTTTCACAACTTTGGCGCATAACTCTATTTTGAATCACCCAATATATATTTAAAAAAATTCGTATATAAGCAGACGTACGCGCCTCACTTACAAACATTTTCTAGCAATTTTGAAATATTTTTTTTCACTACCAAAATAAAAAGTAAGTAAGCAATTGTGCTTCTTAAGATCGACATTATCGATATCACTTATTACTTCAGCTGTGATTCTATGGCCCATTTTCATTCTTTTACATTGTGCTTTCAGATAACTAGCTAATGCCATACGTTGTTTCTTTTTATAACTGACTTCGCTTAAATGAATTTAAGACGGGCATAATTAGCATTATTATAGTACATTCACTCGCAGGTATAATATAATTGTAGAACGACGCCTAAGAGTACTATCATTAATTAATTAGTCCGCATTTTGCGAGCAGCTGTATATTTTTGTATTCCTATCATAAATGTCGCATTGTGCGCTCGTATATCATACATTTCAATTAGAAGGTCTTGTTGTCCCATAATTTCCTCAAATTTATTTGCCCCGCTGACACAAGCTACACGGCTTTCCGTTTGATGGAGGTGCGCGCACAATGATGCCGCAATAAAGCATAGAATAATTAGAATTTATGTTCACTAAGGGAGTTTAATGCTGTTATCGTTTATCTAATTACGGAACTTTATTGAATAAAAACATTTCAAACTCTATATCTACATCATTGACGATCTACTATCGTAGATCACGTTAATCAGTTTGAACCGTAAACATCAAACTTTTTTTTTAATCAAATGTGCGTGATATATTGATTAAAAGTAAACAGGGGGGAGATATATTGTCTTTTGAAATAAACATTCATGTATTATGAAATTGATAGTGAAGATAGATTTTATAGTGAATGGTGAAAGTTACATGAACGGGTCTGAATGTTTGCTTTAATTATTCTGTGCATTAAAGAGAGATCCTTTTAACAAGATACATCCAATACCTCAGAATGCCAATGTAATACGAATGAATAATTTTCGTCTAATTAAATACTGCTTCACTGCTTTAATAATTAAAACTAAACGTGTTACGGGTTCGGATCGTGTCATGTTGTGTTTGGTTAAACGAAAACTCGAGGTTTCGCCCACAATCATAGGGGGCTTCTTCAGGAAAGAGAAAGGTGGTGGCAGCAGTTAGCACGATAACTCAAACTATAAACCACGCCCGAGGCGAAACTAACTGAGCGGGAAGCGGATGATCCCGGGAGCTCAGCACGTAAACCATGCCAGAGGCGAAAATTAACCGTGCTAACTGTTGCCTACCACCTGTCGTTGTGTTTGATTACTAAGAAAGTACTTTTCCATTAAGAGGGAGAAATTACTTTCGCAAATGGTTCGTTACTCAAATAACATCTTCAACAAAAATGTTTGTTTTATAATTAGGGTGGAGAATTATTTAAAACCACTACTTTTAATTTAAGATAGCGGCGGCTGGCACATTGTGACTGCGAAGCTGCATTACAACATTTCGATTTCTTCGTGTATTTTCGTTGCATATCATGTGCTATGTAACGGAAATACACGAGGAAGTCGAAGCGTTGTAATATCACATTCAATAACTACTGATTTAAGGTAATAATTTAAATTGTGAGGAAAATAATTTTTTTGCACGAATGATAGTTGTATAGCAATCTTTTCCTAATTTATAGCATTTTGGAGATTCTGAAAAAAATCATTAATCAATCAATAAATCTTACAATCGGCAAACTATCTCCTTTCTGTAATTAACATTGTAGCAATATTACATATATCTACGCTTTAAATTTCAAAGAAAGAACAATTGCTGTTTTCAGCCTGTAATAATTATCTACTTGCTTGAATAACTATAATTCTGTGTCCTTTACATGATCTCGCTCTTCACTGCTACATTTTCACCTTGCTAAACAATAATCATCGTTTAAGAAGTTTAAATACACATAAAATAGAAAATAATCTATGTCAATCAAAATACTAATTTAGAAGAAAAACGACAAGTACTTAACTACTTGAATTCTGATTATTTGAAATGCTTTACATGTGTTATTAGATTAATTAGATATGTATGTACATTGCCGTTCAGTGAAGTTCGGTTCTACAATAAAAATCTATTATATCACACTGTATACAATTATTAATACATAAAATTAGAAAAATATTAAGCATACACTCTTTTCTTAGGGATTAAAGCCATAAATTATTATGTACAGTAGAAATATTGCGACAACCACAATAAAGTCCCGATTTATTATCATTCCAAGAATTTCTCGGAAGTACCGATCTTTTGAAACGGGCCGTTTGGGGATGATTAACGAACAATACATTTAGGAAATATACCGCAGTATCATTCTTGTTTATTTATCACGGACGTAAAGATATAACTTTGCTTCATTTTACTGTTAAACGTGTGTTGGTGTGCATCTGTCGTTTTTGCGCGAAAATTTTAAGAAAAATTACTTCAAAATGGCACGTGGCAAGCCTACCAGTGTAGAAAAACGTTCACGCATTATTACGCTGTTTGAAGAAAGATATTCGGGGCGACAAATTGCTGAAAAAATAAATATGAGAAGTTCAACAGTAAATGACATCATAAAGCGATATCGGACAACTGGAACTATAGAAAATCGTGTTCGTCCTGGAGCATCTAAGAAAACAACAAAAGCTGAAGATTTGAGAATTGTATTATTAAGCGAACGCAATAGAAAATTAACAGCGCCACAAATAGCAGCCGAAGTCAATCGCGGCCGTGCAGAACAAGTTTCGGCGAGTACGGTAAAACGTCGACTTCAACAAGCGGACCTTCATGGGCGCATTGCCATTCGAAAATTCTTATTTCTTCGGGGCAACAGAGCAAAACGGCTACAGTTCTCATCTAGATTGGTCGTTAGATGATTGGAAACACGTGCTTTGGACTGACGAGTCAAAGTTCGAGGTTTTTGGGCAAAATCGACGAGTTTATGTCCGAAGATCTAAAACCGAAAAGTGATCCCGAACTGCATTGTGCCTACAGTGAAGCAAGGGCGTAGTTCTGTGTTAGTGTGGGGATGTTTCTCCTTTGCCGGGACGGGAGATTTATGCAGAGTGCAGGGTGTAATGAGGAAGGAAAATTATTTTTCAATACTCCAGAATCATACAGTGCCATCAGGATTGCGTATAATAGGCCGTAACTTTACATTCATGCATGACAACGACCCAAAACACACTGCGTTAGTGTGTAAGAACTATCTAAAGGAGCAAGAAGAACAGCGCACCCTGAAAGTAATGACATGGCCCCCACAAAGCCCAGATTTGAACCTATAGAGTTGTTGTGGGATGAACTGGACAGGAGGATCCGAAAAATATGCCCAACTTCACAAGAACATTTACGGAATATTCTGCAACATGAACGGATTAATATTCCACAATCCATTTTAACAAAACTTATCGAAAGAATGCCTAGAATAGTTCGAGCGGTGATTGACAGCAAAGGAGGTTTTTTCGATGAAAAAAAAAATAATGTTCAGTATGTTATATTAGGCCAGCATAACTTTTTATTTATTTATTTTTCTCTTTTTTACCTGTACATACAACAAAATTGCATTTTGTTTTTAGTTTCGTTTGTTTCTGTAACCTTTTCATGTTTTTTACTAACCGACCGAACTTCTCTGAACGGCAGTGTACATAGTTTTTCAATAGCTTACGTCAATATTTATGATTATGTATAAATGAGGTGTTGCGTTAGAAGCTGGCAATGTGTTTGGAGATGCGTAAAGTAAATTAGTGCAAAATATTTAAACATCTGTTCAATTGTGGTCCATTAATAAAAGAATAATTAAAACCTATATTATTACAGCAAATATTAAAAACAGAAGATGGCTGAAATAATACAAAATGCGTAGTTTTTAAACTATTAGATTTTAATATTTTGTGGGGCCTTCTTGCGGAATTGCTTCCCATTCTTGTCGCACCACTTCTGCAAGCTTATCTAGCGTTATGGAAGGACGAGGACAAGATTGCAACTATTGATCAATTTTGTTTCTGTAACCTTTTCATGTTTTTTACCAACCGACCGAACTTCTCCAAACGGCAGTGTACATGTTTACAATTGGTCCACTCTTAGCAAATCTAATGTATAAGATACACATACTTAATTTGTACGTAGCCTGGAATATATAAAAAATGCAATGTGAATAATACGTTAAAATATACCTAGACAACAAAGACCGCAACATTTCTATGAATAATGCGAAAACGATGATAGCGGTTGACTTATATTACGCGTTCCAATCTTTTCCACGGACGAAAGCTGTAACACTACCACATTCGCATCGAACAAGTTGATGCCATTCCGTTGGCGACAATAACCTTTTCGACTTACAGAATTCAAAGACAAACGTCAAGCGCTTTTGTCAAATATGCCCGCGAATACATCTCGCCAATTTCGATAAAAGTATAAGGTGAATATTGGCGGTTGTGAGTGGTACTGTTTGCGCAACATATTTTTGCACCAGAGAGCTTTCTGCTGACGCAAACTGGATGCACAATTAGATTTCCGCCTTCGCATGTATTGGTTTAGGCTTACAACTGCACAGCTTGAACAACAATGTGCAAATTTACGTGTAGAATATGTCCGAACTACTGTTAATAAAATAGAGGATTTGCCTTGTAGTCTCCTCTTTTGCTCTAAACTAGAAAGTTCATTTTGTATTATGTATTTGTGTAGGAATGTGAAACATTCACACGGGAAAATAACTTTCAATTAGAACGATTGACAAGCATAATTAGGAGAAAAATGTACTATTAAATATATTCAATGGAAAATTCAAAGTAAATACTTTTAATGCGTTGAAAGTCGAGAACGATTTAAATAAACGCATATGGATGTGTAGCAAGAAGTAGTATTAAGCAGACTAAACGGCATTAAAGGTTACCAGAGCCGAATGAGACCGACCATAGAAAATGAGCTGAACCACGTCGTGCAAGCCCGAACAAAATCAAAGAAAGTCGAACGGAATCGAACGAGGCCAAGCGAACGGAATCTAACGGACGAATAATATTTTTCATTCTTCATAAGTATATCTGGAAACGGGATGTTACCGCTGTCTTTGTTATCATTGGTATTACGAAATCGGTTGCATGGATGATATTGATAGATCGGTTTCTAATGCAGTTCAATGAAAATTTTGCCTTAGTGCCGAATCGGTTCCGTCCGGGTGGTGTTTCTGTTGCTCGGGGTCTTAGGCATGTTATTGATTTTAACCGTTCTTCCGGTTACATCCGAGGAAGTAGTCGTTATCTTAAGTCCTAAACCTAGTTGCATTAATTATTACCTACCTAAGCCTTTTAATCTGGAGGATCACGAAATGTTGTTAAATAAATTATCACTATATGGTATAAGGGGAGTAGATTGGAGAATTTCAGGTCATATATGGGACGGCGGAGACATTATACGGAGGTGGGAGCTGTTAATAGCGGAGGTTCTGTAGCTCGCCACGTCTCTGGCCTTATCGATGTTGTATCCGGTGTACTGCAGGGCTCCACATTGGAGCCACTATTGTTTGTCATTTTTATAAACGATCTATCGATCCAGGTTTTATGACTTCATACGCTGATGATATAAATGTGGTGGTGACGAGCCATGATAGACACGAGCTGCTTGTGAATTGTGAGAATGCTCTTGAAAACTGTGTATGTGTTAGTTTGACAATAATAAACTTATTTTAAATATTCACAAAACTAATGCAATCTTTTTTAATATAGAGGGCTCATTGTATTTGCAGATTAACACTGCGATGGTGATGTCAGTTTCAAGTTGGAGATTCCTGGGTATTATTTTCGACAATAAACTAAAATGCGATATGCATTACGAAACAGTTGTTTGAATATTGAAGAGTGCCCTTTTTGCACTAGCTAAGATGAAAAAAATGTATGTAACTCTCATATTACGTATGGGCTGCTCTTTTGGGGGAATGAGAGTAACTTAAAATGAGTTTTGCTTTTACAAAAGGAGCTTTACGTATCATATTTCACCGTCTCATGTAGAGAATACTATGTAAATCATGGCATTTACAATTTGTACATATGGGCTGCAGCAAACTATTTTCACGGGAATAAAATCTTTTTAAAAGCGCTGAAGTTCATTCCTATAAACTAACTAAACTTCTATCTATCTAGTAAAGTAACAGGATATTTTTGCTTCTGAATACTATGCACTTAATAGAAAAGCTATTGAATAATGCATTTTTATAAAAAAAAAATCAGAATGTGCTATTTTTTAAAAAATAATTGAATTTCCGTTATAAAAACTTCATAATCTATTATTCTAAAATGAAAAATAAGAAAGTTACGGTAATTTTCTATTAAAGATACACGTTTGTATCCGAACAGATATCTATAGTAGGTTATTGTAACTGTACACGAAACCAAACAGCTCACGTCCAAGAATCAATAAAGTGTATTTAAATATTAAACGCACTTTTTGACTCTTTAAGGTCGTAAATTATTTGGTTTCGGAACAATGCTCTACAAAGGTTTTACATAAAAAATGAACTATCTTTTAAAATCATAATTTTTGATTTTTTTTTAATAAACATGCGCTATTTAAATGTATTTGTTTGTTAACTGCATGTTGATTTGTTTGCATAAAGCCAACAGTTATGGACAAATTATTTAAATGTAAATTCCATTATGTTTTTCTTCAATCATTAATTTTTTTCATAAGTATAAACAACACTAGATGATGACATATCTTTTTCTTTTATGGTATTCCATAATTTTACAATTTACTTTTTACACTTTAATAATGTTAATGTCTTAGCTTTTAATTTGAATACTATTTAATAGGATTAGCGCAACTGATGTTTTTCTCAATAAAAAATCTTCGAGTTATTTATATATGTACTCATATATTTGTATATGTCTTCAATAAGAACTTACAATCAATATCAATTGTCCAATACAAATTTCCACATACAAAGCAGAGGTTTTGTCTTAAAAATTAGCATTAAGACCTATTTTCCACTAAGCTACTAACCGCTTGCCCGTGGTCTCTCTATATATACACAGTTCATAATGACATTATCGAAACAACACATAATTTGAAAAGTCGATTGGTGATATTGGTAAACTTGCAATACCGGCTAAGTGGCTAGTCGAACACAACCTATCTCTTCGATTGCGGCAGCGCATTCCCCACTTATAATAATATTTTACTTTAAACGGACATGTTACGTTGAAGAGGCAAATGGTGAAAATTCATGCATGCGCAATTGTGCGTGGTTATGAGCTTAGTGCGAAATCAGCCTAAAACGAACCTAACTCAATTAAAGCGCGGTGGAAACCGCTATGAGAGAATTGCAGTGTCTCTCATGTGGCGCTATGCGTCTTGTTACCAGTCTTCAATGCCGTCATTTTTCCGATATGTTGAAACATGCGACCGCGGTGACTATTCTGAAACCGGGTAAGGATCCACTACACTCTCAGAACTATCGTCCCTCTCTCTAAGCTTCTAGTAACAAGACTGCTGGACCGACAGTTTGGATTTCGTGCCAGGCCTCTAGCTGTTTCGTCTGTTTGACTTTATACGAAACGTTTTTAAATGTAGGGAGGCATGTCATCCAGAAAGTCAATTCAAGCGGAAGTACCACTGGGATATCTGTTGGTAGCTGAACCGCTTATTCTGTATACAAGCAATATCGCTCGTGTCTCGTAGGTCCATGACGAAGTGAGAATTTGGTTTGGTGGAGTGGCTGTGTATTAGTAGTTTTTCGGCTAACAGAGACAAAAGCGTTGCAGTTCGATTCACGAGAAGGAGAAAACCTACTGCAGATTAGATTGAAATCGATGGTGTACGGAGCCCCTGGATCTCCTCGGTTAAGTACCTTGGCCTCTTTCTGGATCAACGTTTAACGGTGGAAATTCCACCTCGATTTCGTCAAGGGTAGATTCATTCGAGCTAGAAACACGTTAATGGCCCTTCTTTATTCCCAATCCCTGTTGAACTTAAAATCTAAGGTGTTGATTCACAAGTCATGTTTTCAATCCATTTTCGGAGCCTTCTGGTTCGTCAGTAAAAATGAGCGTCATGAGAACCTCCAAATCAGTTTAGTTTATTACAACAACATCTCGGTGAGTTGCCTCGAAACAGGTTGGATGTAGCTAGTAACTCGGCAAATCCGCCGTTGCCGCGTATGGTAGAGGATCCCCAGGATCGGCCTTCCCCTCACATTTTCACCGTATGAAACTCTTTTACATTTGTAAACCCTAATCAATTTGGAAATACTCTGATAAGTCAATATAACCTATATTTTTGTGATGGGTGCTTAAGGGCCAAAGTCCCAGTTCTGGTGCGAGAATAGGATCATCGAATCCAATTAGTTTTTGAAATGAACCGTATATTCAAGCAATTACGTGTAACTCAAGTAAGTTCTTTGTTTGAATTTTGAGAAATGTGAGATGATGGCCATACCTAGCGCTACAGCCACAAACCAACTAATCAATCAATAAACAGTACTTCAGTACCATATATTAGTTTTATTTCGCTATAAATTATTAAATATATTCGTATTTACAGCATAAATTCCAAATGTTGCGGTTCTTTAATTGCTTACATTAATCTTAGCTTTATATTTGCGTAATTTGGACGTAAATCACAACTAAAACGTTATTATGAATTTAATTAATTACTAATTGCAACCGTGAACTTCGTTACGTTTGATTTTCTATGTCAAATAAACGGTTACGTATAAGCACGCGAAGTTTTAAAATCTTGACATTAACCTAAATATCCGCGCACTGCGCTGCAAGCTATTCAGAAAGAAGCGGTTGTATTTAATTGAGTGAGTATTACGAATTCGTATTCGATAGAGTGTATTAGACAAAATTTGTTGATTCAAATAGCGAATTAGGACTTTTTTCAAGAAAAAATTACGTTAGAAACTGGAAATTAATTGAGCGCATTTTATGCAGAAATAGTTTCTCAGCAACAAATCAACCACTTAAATAAAATAACGGAAACCTTACGCAGATGAACAATGTTATTCCTGTACCATGAACCACTTATGTTTCTAAACACAAGGAGGATAGTTGAGTGTAGGCTTTCACGACCGTAATCCATAGTAGAAATGTCTTTCGGGTGATGTCGTGTAGTTAATATTTTACTTGACGTTTCGCTGACCATGCGGTCAGCTTCT
>LR737384.1:7157741-7186875 GCA_902655005.2 Marronus borbonicus | reverse complement strand
AGAAGCTGACCGCATGGTCAGCGAAACGTCAAGTAAAATATTAACTACACGACATCACCCGAAAGACATTTCTACATGGAGGATGTCAAAATAACGAGTTTTGACTTTTGACAACTCATTTATCACCTTATACGTCCTAGAAATATTAAATCTTCTCATGACAAGCGTCGAACCCACTATTCATCTCGTGGACTGATTGCAGAAAGAAGGAATCGTCTCCAAAAATAATTTTCATTGCATAGGGTTAACATTCCATAGATTGCTAGAAAATGCATAACTTCTGCAATCAACCCGCAATATATTTTCAAAAAAGATAAAGAAGTTATTGTAATCCAAGCAAAATTAAAGTATTGATTTCCTTAATTTATCAACATTTCAAAGTCAATAAATTCAAATTGTAACCATTAACGCGTTATTACTCTTCAAGAATTAAATGGTTCAAATTATGAAGAGTTCTTACTGCACTATTTATTAATTAATTAATGAAAAGATTAGCACTTAAAAACTTACCTTTTTGTACAGACTAGAATAAACTAAAAACTCTTAAATTAAAATAAATTATTTTGAAAATGTGTCAACAACGATATACATAAATAGAACACTAACTGCGATTATTGCTATTAAATGAGTTTAACATCTTCTTCCTTATTCATACAACGTTAAATGATAATCTTTCGGATTTACTGTTAAACATTTAACAGTCGCGACAGAGTACGTACGGATGCTGTGCTGTTTGAAAGGCGCGTCGTGGTACGAATTCAAAAGAGCGCGCGTTAAAGTCTGGATGACATCTTCGACAGAGACGGTCATCACCTGCTCGGTGTTGGTGTGGGACTAAATACAAGAAGTTCTTCTGCTACCATAGTGAAAAACCAGAGGGTCGTCAACCTCTTCGACAACACGTAATGTTGGTGCAGGTATCTCAAGGTGGGGAGTTACCGTTAGAATTTTACTTCGGTGATCGAGTTGTAAAAGAATTACGAGGAATAGACAGGTGCCCTCTTAAATTTTTCTGGTTCAGCGAGGACTCGTAACTTCGCCTCGAAAGCTAGGCAACCATATTTGCAACAAACCATTTCAATTTTGTAAAACTAGAGAACATAAAATGGCAAATTGAAGTGCTAGTGATACTACTTTAGGAATTGAAGATGTGATCAGAAGTAATGGTAAGGTTTTTCATTAGATCAAGAATTTGTTGAAATTGTCAAAGGAGTTCCTTGCCAATTTTTGAACGAGTGAATCTCATGTAACTATGAAAAAAACCTCAATTTTTACTTTCTACGTATTATCTTTTGATATTGATGATTGTTGTCCAGCTTTACGTTTTTACAAAGATAAAGAAGAAACGAATCCAGGAGTATCAAATATTATGATTCAAGCTACAAATTTTGTTAATTTCAATTGATCAGTTATTACAGTAAGTTTGTTTAAATTTGTTACAGCTTTTGGTAGATAACAATTACCAATAATGATCCCTTATTGGTGTCGTGCCCAAAACCAACTCTTAACACTATGCAATAGCAACTTCAACAAATCCAGAGGCTCAAATGTTTTAATAAAAACTGCTTGCTACACATGATGCACAATCTCGATGTAATAAAATTCTGATTAGCCTTATTAAGGCGATCATTGAAAATCTTACTGAATAGGCAATCGGCGGACCTCTTAAAACATAGTTTGGCATGGTACACCAACAGTTCCGGAACGAAATCGGTCAGAATAAGTATAGGCAAATTTATATATTTAAAGGAGAGATTTTTGCTTTAAATCAGTGCGCCAAACGGTACCTCGAGAAAGGGATACGCGGTGCAATTTACAGCAAGTAGGACGTAAAAACCATGCTACTTTAGCAGCTTCATTTCCAGCGGCTAGAGATTTCATAAAATTGACAGATAAGAGAGGACCTTGGAATTGCAAGCCTCCAAAGATACGTGGAGACGAGGCTGTCCAAAAGTCCAAAAACTCGCTGGTTCCTGCAGTAGTAGAACCTCAGGATCGCTTAACAAGAATCAGAGACATCACCAATTTGAAGATCGACGGCAACCCATAACGAGCGACATCACCCACCAAAAGTGCATTTCGAGGAAACGATGCAATTTCCTCTCTAATTCGTTGTTCCAATTCTAGAATATTTTCAAGGCGGTTGCAATAAATTCTGTTTCTTAAATTGCCCCGTAAGAAAAAAATTTCAATAATTTCTAAAATTGAGTTGTTAAGATGATGGGATATTCTGCTGGAATTCTTCAACTTTCTTTCATAGCAGAGACAAAATAAGTTGGTACTGCAGTAAGTCTAAATATATATCTCCAGTAAAATTTCCATTGATAAAGAAACAACTCATAATATTCTTAACGCAAATTCCTGCCAATCCAATGAAGAATTTCATGGGACCAGTGTCGGGAATTATACCAATTTGCTATATTACTATGAGAAAATGATTTTCCGTTGGAAGAAATAATGCCTTTAATTAAATTAGAGTCTTTTAATTAAATAAGTTACGTAATTAATTGTTTATCAAAAATTTCTTTGTAGACAATTAGTTAACAAAAAAATCAATGAAAGAGCAATAAGATAAATTGCGAAAGAAAAACATTTTCAAATACTAAATTAAATTGTGTCGTAAATGATAAGTTAATTAAGAAAGTTAACAGTTTAATGATAACATGTATCAAAAAAGTATTTCATGTCATCATTAAATAGTGAACTTTCTTAATTAACTATTATTTACTATGACAGGGTTTTTCCCAGATAAATTAAAAATAGGTAGTTACAGCAATTTTTTAAAAGGCAAACTGCAACTAGAAAATTATAGAATTCG
This sequence comes from Marronus borbonicus, assembly GCA_902655005.2. Taxonomy (NCBI): domain Eukaryota; kingdom Metazoa; phylum Arthropoda; class Insecta; order Coleoptera; family Scarabaeidae; genus Marronus; species Marronus borbonicus. The sequence goes on along the minus strand of LR737384.1, from coordinate 7,184,057 downwards.
AAGATCTTTCAATATGCTTATTTGATTCATTTATTACATTTTGTTACTAGTTTCCAAATTCTTGATCTTAGCCAACATGGTTTCTGTCAGGATAAGACGCCGTCAACAGCTATACTTGCCTTTTTTGGTGTGTTAACTGGGAAACTTGAAGGGGAGATTGTCTTTTGTGATTTAAGCAGGGCATTTGATTGTGTCAACCTTTCAACTTGACTTTCTAAGCTGAATAACTTTGGAGTTAGAGGTTTCGCTTTGGATTGGTTGAAATCTTATCTACTTGACCGTAAAAGAATTATTTCATTGTCACCTATTAGTAATAAAGTACGAGTGGATATTAATTCAGAACCATTAAGTGTTAGTATGGGAGTACCTCAGCACCCATATTGGGTCCCGTGCTCTTTTTATTATAAGTTGGAGATTTTGATTGGTGTTCTGATAACATTCAACATATTGCATACGCTGATGATTTTTCATTAATTATTGGTGCTAATAAAGATAATGTTGAAACGCGATTGTTGATATCATTAATTATTTAAATAGTTTTAACTTATCTTTTAATACTACTAAAACAAAAATTTTACGGTTTCATAATTGGCAAAAATTACAAGAAACCTGTGTGATTGACTATTGATGCTGATGTTCTTAATAGTAACGATGGCTGTTTCTGTAGCTCTGTAACTTTTTTATAGTTATTGTGTGTGTTTTGGAAAAATATCAATTGCTTAGTATTTACTATATTCACGTTGAGTTGCATCTGCGCTATGGTATATGTATGCGGGATAACTAGTCACTCGCTAAGAATGCTTGCATTTCCCAAAAACAAATACTTAGGAAAATGGCCAGAATTAGTGATGCACTCTTTTGCACATCCTTGTTTATAGAATATACAATTTTACGTCTCACCTGTCCATATATCCTTGAATTATGCATCTGTAACACGAAAGAATTTCCTTTGAACGCGGTATACCTAATATTAATGCCAGAAATAAAGACAAAATTCATCTACCTAAAGATAGGCGCTAGGGCACCAAGACATGTAGGTCCGGATGTTTATAATAAACTGCCATTGAATTTGCGCCATTCGAGTAATGTTAACACTTTTAAATTTAAACTTAGGAGGTTGTTTCTCGAGAGGTCCTACTGCATTGGACGAGTTTGTTGCGTAATATCCTTTTAGTGTTTGTTTTTGCACTTATATATTTTTACTTTTATTTATACATGTCTGTTTGTGTTAACATTTTTAGTGATTTGGTTGTTTTTCACATGATTATTTCTGACTTGTCCAATATTTATTATAGATCCACTGGTCAAGTAAAATTATTATCATTATTATTATTACAATTATTATTGAAAGACCTATTCATCATCTTGTTGAATATAAAATGCATTATTGACAATATACAATGCCACCTTTCTGAAATAAGACAATACGATATATGTACGACAATTCCGCTTGCCTTTTATTATCCTATTGCTTTTACAAATATACAAAAATAATAAATTCTATAGTTTAACATCTGATACAGATATACGTACATTTTGTGAGGAGATATATTTTCTACAACTTTTATTGTTGATAACATTTTACTTAATCTATGCTTTGCCTATGTAGTCATATGTAAATGTATGTATGTTGTACAGGCTTGCACTATTTACAATAAACAAATAGTATAATTCCTTATTCGCACTATTATTGACATCATTGTAAGTGATGTAGAAAAACTGAAAGGGAAATGCGACGGGTTGTACGATCTTTGTAGTAGTTAAGAATGTACAAGTATAATAATAAATAGTTATTTACGTTTCTCTAAGCTTTTTCTTAAATGACAATGGCTGCGGTAATGATAAATATAAGTACAAATAAACTTAAAAGGTTTCGGAATCGAATATTATGTTTATAAAACGGATAATCCCGTAACTGCATCCGAGCAAGTTCCACGAATACGCTAATTTAGAACGGTAAGATTGGACGTTGGAAAGTATTGCAAGAGCGCTTTATATAATTTGCATATTTAATTGCTGCTCAGGTTAAACGACCGGGATGTATACAAGCTTCACAAAAATATATTTTAAGGAACGACATAACGTTATGCAACTCCGGTACGAACGACGAGATTGCTGGAGCATTATCTTTAAGAAATAAAAATAAGACGATTCATTAATGTGAATCTTAAACATCAGGCCATCGCACAAACGATAAAAAAAATGTATATATGGGTTTAAAAAAATTGATTAAACCAGTCGTATTTATTAGCTACCAGAAGTACTTCTTATAACGACTCAACGTTTATTTCTTCTTATTGTGACGCCGTAGAATTACGATTACTTTGTAGAATTGCATTAAATTTATATTACAGTAATATTTGCAGCTGATTAAGCAGAGTCGAATAAAATTTCCGCATGTATACAAATACAACCACGGTGATATCAAATTATCACCGGGAAAAGCAAATATAATAAGCTCTTTGCAAAAGAAAAACGCTACACGCATTTAATTGATGCACTAATAAATAGAGTTGCCACTCTCGGCGGTGCAACAGCATCAGATTCGATGCTAGGGGTAGATATGCAGCAGTGCTCACCTCTGTAGGTAAATGGCGAGTAGAGAAAATACAAGCGCGGTGCGCGTTACTCATGCTCTCGCCCGTATTCTCTATTTTGAGCACTACTCTATCAGGTATATACAACATTTATGTAGCCATTTGCTTTGTAGTTAATTCGTCGCATCCCAGAAAACAGGAAAATGCAGTGTTAGCACTAGCAAACTATTTCCAGGTTCAATGAAAAAGTAATTTTATTCATTCGAAATAAATAATTTTGTAAACACAAGGGTTAACAATGCCTTTTCGAAATTAATGTAAAAATCAATCACTAGTTCGAATGATCCTTCTGTTTGATGAGTCTCTCCCGTTCAGATAACCAAATGTTGCATGTGGCAGTCTGACAGTGCAGCATTCAACAACGATCGGCGGTCCATGGAATATTCGCTTCGTTCAGTCGGCTCTCTATCTGTGGGTATCATACATACTTACTATGATCCTGGCGCGTTGCAACCCTGCTAATAAAATTGAGGGGTAAATAAAAAACTAGTTATCACTAAGTTTTCGTTCCGGTAGCAAGGTCTTCAATAAAAACTAAGACTATATTACGGTCCTGATCTACGTTTGACTCTCTAATATCCTTCAAATATGTACTGAGAGAGTTTTTGCTCTCCTGGATAATTATTTAAACATGTATATAATGCGCACTCGGTGAATTTTGTCAAAAGAAAAATAAAGAGGCATGAAAGCTGACTATTAATGTGGTTGAACTATTCTTGTGATTTGGGATAAAACAGCAATGAACGCCGTGAGTAGCAAAAAGGAGCCGGGCACAAAGCTACAAAGATTTGCTGTTTCAGATTAATAAATTGACTTTCGGCAGTGGCCAGACTCAGTGGCAGTTTAAATTAGGTTTTAAAACTTATTTCAATTAAAAAAATTATATAATTAACAATTTCAATTTGAAAGATATTAAAACATCGAAAATGGAAGAAGAACAATCATGAGCGTCGGAATAAGAGGAAAAGAAAAGATGAGAACATTTTTTGAGAAGGAAGTGAAGAGTACTGCAATAAACCGCGAGTACCTGGAGGTAACCATAGCAAATACTGATCAAGGCAGAAAAAGAAATAAATAAAAGATTAATAAAGGGTAGCAGTGTTATATAAACCTTTAGAATAATGTTAAAATCTAAGATCATATCTAGAAAAACCATGCTTAGAATATACGAAGTAATAGTTAGGTGAGCAGTACTATGTAAGCTGTGGATCCTTAACAAACCAAAGGAGCCAAAAGTGGAAATATGGAAAAGGAGAATTCAGAGGGAAATTGTGGGAGGAGTAAAAGTTGCTGTGGCAAGTTAGAGAAAACGAACAAACTGAGAACTTCTATGGAAGACCGAAGATATCGCAAGTAATCAAGGCCCAGAGGTTGAGATACTTAGGGCATGTGATACAAATGCCAGAAAATAGAAGTATAGAACTTCTAAGAGCCGAGAAGAAAGGATGGCAGCAGTGAAAAAAGACCTGGCACACTTGAGCATTGAAGACTGGTAAGGGATAGCATATCATAGGAAAAAATCGAAGAAAACAGCAAAGAAATGTGGGTTTATAAGGCCTACAAAAATGAAAAAAAAAGGAAAAACTTATACTAGGGTGTTTATTTTTAACAAATTGGAAAAAAGTTCAAAGGCAAATTTTGCTTCTGACATTTTACAAATAAAGCCATATTTTGTAATTTTCTGAAGAAATTGGGCCGGCTAAAAAAGTAACGTGATTACTGGTGTGCATATGTCTAGTGTCAGTTTTTAAGCATAAATAAGAACCCGGCACTCAGTTCCTGTAGTCAAGCACCCCTTGGCGATCCAGATACTCGAATGAGTGATCATTCACTTGAATACATATGCAACCAGTTGAGTACTGCGGCTCGGTGTGTCTGGCAGAGAGAGCAGCGTAATATGTCCACATGGCCTAAACACGCTGGGGCGTTCAATGATATTCTTTTTAAGCGAAAGTAAATGGCAAATCTAAAATTTACCTAGATTATTCTTAATCTATTTCAATAATTTTATTCGTGTTTGCACAGAATAACGCATTTTCCTTTTCACATTTTCTAATCACACATATTATCGTTTTTATTCTATTAAAATATCCCACACTAAAATAACATCAAACAGATGTGTTAGCACGCACGTACGCCATTAAATATTTTTTCTAGTATCCGAACGCATATTTCCAAATAAATTACATCACTATCTGGCACACTCAATTCATAACCGTATCGATCCATGGAAGGAACTTTTGAATGTTCGTATAAACGCCGGGTAGATGCTCCCTTCCACAACCGATGCCCCACGAAACAAGTCCTATTAAGGTTCTCCTACCTTCGACGGTGGTTGTTAGCGGTCCTCCCGAATCACCCTGGCACGAATCTCTGCCGCCCTGCCAAAACGAAACAAAAATCTTTAACGGGAAAAAAGATTATAACAAGCTTTACGAAAAGTTAAATGTTACAGTGAGAGGTTTTCGCTTCCATTCTTCGGGGACTTTTTGGATTAATTTTGGTAATCATGGATTCAACAGAATCACGTAATCGATGTTGAAGGAAGCAATCACGCAAGTTTCTTTTCGTAGAAAGCAATTTACTTTTACAAAAGTTTAGCCAGTGCCCAGTCGTGAAAACGTTTGCAGTATATGATTGATAACTTTATTTCACCATTTGATGATTTACTAAAGTGTTTCATATTAATAAATCTTGAACTTAAAGGAGTAATTGCAGCAAAATGTATAATTTATATAAATAGATTTATTGTTTAAAAAAGCGCTTAAATGTCAAATTCGAATGCAGAAAGGAATTTATTTGTTTGTCAGACAAAAAATTCAGAGCTGAAATGTTGGCTACAAACTCATTTACCATCCGCATTGTGCGTTACCATTAACTAAAGTAAATTAAAATAATAAAGAACACGCGCGAACTAAATTAATACAAATTATACGCAACAAAGAGGCAATTATTTAGAAAACAAATTACGTAGTCGCAGAGACCACCAATGACATTATCTGTACATCACTAGTTTATATTTTCCGTTTCGTCACTACTAATAGATTTTTAAAATAAATGCCACATATAAAGGGGCATCTACAATAATGTTATTACCATTAAAAATAGGTTAGTTTTATACCTAGTTTCATTGATTGGACAAGGAGCAAGAGTATTGGCAATTCTAGAGCTTTTCGAGCATGGTTTGAGCGAGAGCTGCATGTTCCACTGGAAAACATAACACAATGATTTGTGTCTCATTGGTAGATTCAGAGTTGCAACACTTCGATCAATTTTTATCGTCCTGGCTAGAGGAGCAAAAGTTAGTCCTGTCCTAACAAAACGTGACATGTAAAATTGCACAAACTGGAATTACAAGCTCCCAATGCGCTCGAGTGCAGTCCAATGAAATACGGTATCAGAATTATGCTTATGGTAGTTTGTGACTCACAGTATTAATGGAATCTTTGGTTTTCGGAAATTTTTTTTAACGTATCCCAAAACTGGTAATAAAAAAGGAAGGTATGCGTTCGTCTCGTAGACAAAAGATTCACGGGAAAGCTTATTCATTAATGGATAAAATAGTTAGAAAACTTTAGGTTTTCAATTCATGCTAAAATGTCAACAATCTCAATCTAGTGTTTTTGTGGAGTTTTTTCTGTACAATTATTTAATCTTAATATTACGACAGGTTATCAGTCTGTTTAACATTAGAATTTTATTTAAGTATCCAAATAAAGTTTATGGCCAGATAAGCTGGTGAAATCGGTTTCTGTATAGACTTGGCTAGTTTCCTTTTCTCTGAAGTGGCTTTATATATAATGTTAAAGTTTGCTAAGTTGCAATTGTATAAAATTTAAAGTGTTGGGGTAAATAATTATTGGAAAAAAATTAAAAAAATACTCCGCTAACTTATGTGTTATGTCAAAAGAAATAAGTAAATACTTTAATATACTTTTTTATAACTTCCGTTTGGGGGAAGGGGGGCGCCTTTTTTTAATCAAATATGTCCAAACAACAGGTAAAATATGCAACATTATTGTATAACAATGCAGTATTGTATAACATTCAAACAATTAACATTTTTATAAGTATTAAACTTCAAAAATCACACGTCTCCCTTAACAGCATACAAAAAATAATATATCTATTACTACTTTTGTTTTAGGGAGTACTTCTATCAATACGTCGTCATAAAGTCAGATATAATGCCTACAAGATTTTGATAGTGAGAAGTTTCATAATTACAAAATATTCATTATTTGAATTTTATACAATATCTTCATTACTACACAAAATATAGTATTTTCTTTAACTATGTATACCCCTGGTATCCAGTTGTACTTTTTATCTGTTGTTTAGATATCTACTAAGTATATTTAGTGAACCTTGGTGCCCTCCCAAGCGCAACATATAAATGAAAATCAAAGGACCTATTAATTTGTTTTACTTGCTTGGGGCCCGTCTAGGATCGTGAAAAAATTATAAACAATCACTATCGACAACAACTACAACATACCGACTACGAACTTAAAAAACATATCACAGGTTAGTGAGAAAGATATTATTTTGACTTACATTTCAACAACTGTTAAGATGAAGCTTAACAAAGTTTAATAGTGCATACAAAGCTACTTCAGAAAAAAAAAGAAAATAGCCAAATCTATGCAAGCGTCGATTTCACTAGCTTATCCAATTTAAAACTAGAGTAGAATTAATAATTAGTTAAACTGGAGCTGTTAAGCACTAGTAAATTAAAATAAAAGTATTGATTTGAATACACGAGGAACAATTATATTATTAAGATCGCTTAGTTTGACTTGTAATTGAAATCGAAAATATTCGGTTTCTTATTGTATAAGCTACTCAAACACTTCAACATTGGAACATTTTACCGTTATTTTTACCACAGCAAATATAGTGTGTAGGTTTCAAAGCAACTAATAGCGAGCATAGATTAATTACGGTTTTTAGTTAATACTTGAATAAATCCACAAAGACGCTAAAGAAGTTCTTCGTCTCACTCAACATAATTACTGACATGAAAAGGAAACAAACTAGTACCTCTTTGTAGCCAGCACAAAGAAAAATGTCGTGAATTGTTTCCCTTCTTCCGGCCGCCCGGAACCATCGCTGACAGCGATCGTTAGGGATGACTTCAACGTCGACTTCTTGCAATACAGACGGCACTGTAGATTGCCCATGTCTTGTCCTTCCCCAGCCTGCGACGGTTGCTTTTTTGCCGGGGAGCTTTAGCTGCGGAGAAGAAATATTATTACTCAAGTCGACAAATAGACGACAATCCGTTTCGTTTGTTCCTCTGTTACAAGCAATTCGTTGGCTTTTTTTTTACGTGGAAGGTAAGGAAATCAGGATCTCAGATATAAAATAAATTTGAAAATTGCTCTACTAACACGTTTCATGAAATTCTGTTAAAATGCATCTGCCTCGTAATAAGCAATACAAAAAATTGTTGCAGTATACTGTAATAAGCACTCCTCATTCCACTTTCTCATTAATTATAAACAAGGTAAATCACAAAGTTACCAATCATTGAATACCATTTATATCTAACAAAACCATAGAAATAACATGAAGAAACCAACACTTTTTCCATTTTAAGTACGTCCTTGTTACGTATGAAGCTAAGTGCATTTACTTGATGGAAAAAGATATTCACTAACGTCAATAATTAATGGCTAATAAGAAATTTATGAATAATATACTTATGAAATCGATTAACTAATGTTGCTGCTGTTGACTGACATGCAATTAATAAAAAAAAACACAATTGAATTTTTGCAGAAAATCAAATTTAATTTTCTTTAAGCTCTCCTGTGTATTTTTCAAAATGTTGAATATTAAATTTTTTACATAAGAATTAAGATAGTTAAGGTATTCTTTTTGGACGTTTTATTAAAATAATTATTGGAAACGCTTCTACAAATTGAACGTGATAATGATAACGCGGTAAGTAAACCGAAACCTGCCGAAATAATTACCGAATTAATTAGGGATTAATCATCCCAGTCAGAAAACGATTTATTAAAGAAATTATATAGTTCGTGATCGGTAATTTTGAACACCAAAAAATTCATTTGCGCCGCTTGTAAGTCTAAATTTTGAAAAATATGCAACGAAAAGATCAAATCATTGGTAGAAGACTAAGAAACAAAAAAATAGTTTTTATTTAAAATCTGACTGATTTACTGTGGTCGTCTTAGACAAAGAGGATTATTTCAATCGAATCAATACCACTTTGTCACAAAGTTCTTATATAAATTATTCAAAAATCCTTTGTCTAATAATGATAGTAAAGACTAGCGTAGTGCGATGAACAACACAAAATTCCTTCCTCCGCGCCACACAAGTATAATTAATTGATCTGGAACGGCTGTTTCGAGGAAACGAAAGATTCACATTCTCAACCGGTGACCGAATGAAGTGAGAAACATCTAAAACTAACACCCTATTTTCTAAAAAAATATTATTTACAGGTGCTTACTTTTATCGCCTAAGTGCCTTAAAACTAACACGTACGAAAAAATACAGAATATGGACAAATCCGAGTTACAAAAAAGGTCTTCAAAAAATTTTTTCTAAAGTTGACCACAAAATTATTGTGTCTTCAAACAATAACCAAAGACGTAAACAAAATTGTTCAATTAAATTTTTAAGAAGGCATCGATATTTTCAAAAACCAAACGTAATTTAATGAATTCAGATTTTGAACCCCTCAATTCCAGCCTTTATCTCTTGTTATCATGTATAACGGACTTAATTAACCATAACTTTCAATTTTACATAATTTATGATTTGCATATTCTGAAGTTGCATATTTTAAAATTGCTTGCTTTTTAAGATTGCGTACTTTAGTTTTGCATGTTTGCATAATATAAAATCACTATATTAAGTTAGTTTTTCGTTTAGTCTGTTGATTCAGTGTTATTGCTGATGATGATAGCCTGGCTATTGAAACGTGCATTCAGTGCGAGTAAAGTGTTGTGGTACGGGTTTTAGTGTTTCATTATTTTGTATTAACCATAAATATATGAAGTGCCATTGCACAAAGATACACTGAAAAGGAGCACAAATATTGCCTATTACACCTGTTTTCTTTTGAAATTATCGTATGTTATCTAAATGTTAATTCGTAAATTTTCTATTGACTTGTAATAAAAATAACGCTATTGATTTTCATCAAATGGTTAAAGCGTCACATGCGAAAACCCCTATTTTGCAGAACAAAATTTCAATTACCATTTGGGTGGATTAAAGAAATAGGAGTATCGCTGTTGATAACGTTGAATTTGATAAAAAAATGCTTGTTTCTCTGTTGGACTGGAAACTTTTCAGGTTATTCGTGTATGAGGGAATAGAATATAAAGATATTATAGTAATAAAAGTGCTTACAAGGAAAACTAATAAAATCCAATTAAGCAACAATTTTTCTTAAATATCCCAGCCTAAGTATGCACGTAAATGTATAATTAAAGCTCTTTTATTCCCTTCCAATTTCTAAATCCAATATGTACGCGTTGCCACGGAATACCAACCCTGCAGTTATCATATTTCATAAGTATATTTTACATCACACGATATTTCTGTAAAGGAAACTTTTCTACTTATCTATACCATCTTAATGTTCGTAAATCAAGTGCAAAATGTCCCAAGTAAAGTTTCTCAAAGAAAATTAGGGACAAAATTAATAAAGTTATCTTAATGGCAGCCAAAAGTTACTTTGGCAATTTGTAGCGAGGTAATTGCTGAATTTCTGAACTACCGAAAGCTTCAAACCCTTAAATCTAATCCTTATTTTGGATTATTAACCCGTATAAATATTTTATGAAGGTTTTAATGTATATAATTCAACCAAATTGATGATATAAGTTTTTTAATATATTTTTATTACTATTAGAGAAAAATTACTTTTGTCTAAACACTAGCAAACGAAAGTTCCCAGGTATCAAATTGAGATGTTTAGTGGAAATATAGAGCATACTAAAGTTTGCACATAAAATTTTGTCAGCTGCCATAATTTAGTTTAGTTAGCTGTAAGGGGGGAAACCCTCCTTCGAAAGTGGCGGATTTTCGGATTTTTCAGTATAACCCTAGAACGGAGAAAGGTCTAAGAAGGAGATAAGTGCAAAAATTGTATCTTATTTAACGGTTTTAGAGAATACAAATTAACGTATATAGAGGCTGTTACGCTTGTTTTAAATAAAAGTTGTTGTGCCTTTTAATTCTGCTTAAACCGCCAATATTTAGGATATTCCTAAAGAAGATATCAACACATTCAGTTCTATCGCCTTCTTGAATGTAATATTTTAGATTTCATTTCTAAAGATTATTGTTTCTTATATTATTTTATTTCACATTTCCAACCATGCGGAATCATATTATATTATTTTATGGAACTACTTATTTCCATAATTATTCAAAATAATCTTATTTAAAGATATTTATGTTTACATATACGTTATACGTAATAAAATATCGCCCATAAATAGATTAAGGAAATGTCTTTTGTCAGATAAAGTGAATGAGTTTATTATATGCAGCACTTCGCTACGCTCGCGTGCATTCCAACCAGCCGCCAAACACATACTAGATGCGTTACTACTGCAATAAGATCGCTTGCGCATATATTACGAATCACACACCCAACCCACCACTCCTATACCGACGCCCGTAGAGCGTACGGAAAGTGGCGAATTTTATCTATAAGTGATTTCAAAATTTCTAGAGTGGGTAAGTTAGCACAAGTAACGCTAAACGTTACGGCCTGTTAAAGGCTGCACTCCAGAAGTTCATCGAATCTATATTATCCATGGTTATTGGACTGGTCACACAAAAAAGTTTTTGTCCATCATGACAACGCACGAGCTCATTCCTCTGGAGTTAAATTAGTGTAATTAGGGCCTCAGCTCGTTCCACAACCTCTCTACTCTCCAGAGTTGGTTCCCCGGATAAGTTTAAACAAAAAATAGCTGGCAGGAAATTTTATTCGAACGAGGATATAGTTGCAAAACAAAAGGCCTATTTTCCAAAATTGGACCAATTTTACTATTCCGAAGGGATCGACAAACTGGAGCAGCACTGGATGAAGTGCATAAGCCCAAGAGGAGACTGCGTTAAAAAAAGATTAAGCATTTTTTATTTTTTGCACCCTCGTAACTACCACTAAATTTATAAGAATGTAATTTCGACGCTATATACGAAAATATCAAATGCCTGCAATTAATCGCGAAATATTGTACAGGCATTTTCGAAAATTCCGCGTAAATAATAATGGTTAATTACCGTAGGCGATGGCAAGCATACGGGAACTATATGCTGTCTAAATTTAACATTTCGATCGAGCTTAACAAGGGCAAGGTCGTTCCTGAAGTCGGAGGGTGAGTAGGACGGATGTACTTCCTTCCTTTCCACTGAATATTCTTCGTGCGGCTGCCGTTCCTCCTGGTTCCGTACGTCCCACTCTCCTAGTCTTACTCTGATGTTTCCATTCGACGTTCTGAAACAGTCGCAAATGGCAGACTTTCGTCAATATATACGCTTATTTACATATGTATATGTATTGCCTGCGCAGATACATATGTGGGTGTACGATACCTACACGTGAGTTCAAAATACCCTTCGTGAAATGTTTTTTTCACCTTTTGTATGTAATATTTGTTTTTATCAATACGTTGATCGTTTTTTTCTGGTTTGAGAAATAGGATTCAGTACGCCTAGTCAATGGCATATTTGATGTACACTTGTACATAATTTATTCCGGTTGGAGCAAAAGTGATTCAGCATTGACAACCAAGTGTAGTGAAAGTATTTATTTAATTTTTTGCTAGAATCCAATGGCATGCGCGAGAAATTTTTTACAATTTTATCGACAGAGAATTACACAACAAATTATTTGAAAGGAAGCTCACAAGAGCATTAGATGTAATATCCTCATAGAGCCAATGGATACATGTTTATGGGAAATGCGGAAAACAAATATAGAACATATACTTACTTCCTATGTCCAAGTTGATTCAATTCTGAGTTATTTGAAGAAATTCTTGAAATCAGTCCATTTTTCCAATAAAAAACAATTTAATTAACAAGGTAGACTTTAAGCTAATGATATATCATGACTGTGATTGATATGGGGAGTACCTCAATAAAAATATTTTAATTTTGTAAATACATTATGAAAACGGCAATGTACAATGTTTAAAAAAGTTGCGTTCCTGTTTGGTAGAATTAATAATGAAAACGAAATTCACAAAAGCGAAAACGCGTTTTTTTTAAATTTTGGTGGGATTTATTTTACGCTTCCGCAAAAACTGAACCGTATCACCAAAACTCTAATCCGCAACAATTATCCTAAGAAAAGTATCCAAACTATCATTAACCGCTACACCAATCGTTTTTCACAGCAACTCCTCCTAACGGTTAAAAATTAGCCAAACGGTAATTTCCGTAAGCCAAACATATCTACCCTAAATTCAAGGGGCCATCGATTATATCAGCAAAATCTATTTAATGTATATATCTTCTTCAACCTCATCCCAAGACTAGACTACTTCTACACCAAACATCGCAATTATCTGGTAGCCCGTGGTGTCTACGAGATTTCATGTTCGTATGGTGGTGTGTTCATCGAGGAAATAAAGCGCTCGGTCAGTATTCGTGTTACTAAGGATTTTACGTGAGGTTTTTACGTGTAGCTTGGACGGCACTAGTTGAGCATAGACTGAAAACTAGCCACCAAAGGCTCTTTAACTCCCCGCTTCTTTACCGCAACTCTCATTATTCTAGTAGAAAAACCTGTAAAGCTCTTTAAACATCTCGACAATTTAAATTGCAAAGATAGGTGGAGTACGGCTGTTGGTGTTATTGTGAATTACAGACATCACTCTGATGTAGTATTAATTAAATTGCGAAAGCTTAGCGACTAAAAATTGAGTCTTTTATTTTTTGTCATGTCTCGTTTGGCTGTTATATCCAATAATATTTACTCTTTCGATTGACCATTGCAAAGATAACTCCCCATTATAACATACATGGAAACCCAAACTAATTAGACTCTGTAGCAACCGATATGCTTCATTGATCAATTAACAGTGACGATAACCGGGTTTGATCCCTCTAACCAAACCCATAGATCATCACACTAAAAGCTGACAAAGGCAACGCCACGGTGGTTCTCAATACTGAAGATCACGAGGCTAAGATTTTCACCCTATTACAGGATACCATCTATTGCTTTTTACTTGGTGACCCGACCACGCGCATCCAAAGGCAAATAATAGCCACTGTCACACGCTCTTCGACCCCCGAAGACATTCAAGAGAGTATCAATCCTAGAAATTGTAAGCCACTCAAATTTTATGGTCTCACTCAAATCCATAAGGCGAATGTTTCACTCCAGGCCTTTGTTAGTGCCATCGACAGCGCGACTTATAAATTGGCTAAACATCAATTTTTAAAATTCTATATTGGCGGCACAGATTTTAAATATATATTATTTTGTAGAACACATACAGGATCTCACTCTCGACCCTCAGAACAATTTTGGTCTACTTCGATGTGGAATCTTTGTTCGCAAAAGTTTCCATTTCTAACACCGTCCAAATTATCACCAACATTTCATTAGCCCACGACGAGACTACCGACATAGCAGAATTGGTAAATGCATGTCTTCCATTGTAAGTTTTATGAAGATGTTTCTGGAGCTACCATAGGTTCCTCTTTGCCTCCGGTCGTCGCTTTCCAATGTTTTTTTCTTCCACCACGGATCAATACAGTTCACTCCTTTGTTCGGCGTAAATTTTACCGACATCCAACGCCCCATTCTTCCAACGGCAGTGGTACAACAGCCCAGAAGAAGCTCTATGCATCTGAGAGCGAAACGTCGACTGACTTACGCGATTACGACGCGGTTTCAACCCGGAAACCGAGATTCTTTAAAAGGAATCAACGACCGCAGAAGTCTACAACAGCAAGGTACATTGATGTTTAAATTGAAAAAAGTGCCTAATAAAGCTTTTAGAATTTATCAAGGTTGCTACATCCTAGATCCATAGTACGCTATGTCGTTTAACTTGCATTTAAGGGGGCTATGTTTTTGATTTAATCAAGACCACAAAACTGAAAATATTTAAAAAAACAGGTCCTTATCTTTAGTTTTGTCCAGCAGAATTTCAAGAAAACAATTTTAGTTGCCTACTTTCAGACATACGTTCAATAGGTCATCGTCGGGAAATACGTTTTCTTTACGTGCGTCTTACACTCTGTTCTACTTCTTACTTTTTTTCAAAAAAATAATCACAGGAATATCGCGTAAACATAATTCAGTCACCTAAAAGATAAAATAGGGAGGTACTGCGTATTAGTCTTTATTTTTGTGGTTAGAAATATCCCAAATTCCACTGATATATGAGATGTAAAACGCATTTTGTTCAGTTTTGTGTTTTTTTACAAATAGCATAGATTAACTGCACGCATCGTACAAGAAATATATTTTCGCAAATGTTGTGTAAGACGAGAAGTTATAATGCAGAACTTTTCAAAAATATTGCACGTTTGTTTAATTCACCAGTGGCACACAAAAAAATAAATACTGCGTTTCGAATGATGTCAAAAAATGCGTTTTGCAATGTACTTCCTCATATATTGGCAGTATCAGAATATGTTCTTTCTTTCGGTAAGTGATGATAAGGCTGTGGCTGGATAGAATACTTGCAGAAACGGTTTCCTTTTTCTTATTCAAAAGTACTCAATAACGGTTAAAGCAAAGCTCCAGTATAAATATGACAAAAAAGAAACTTTTATAGAATCGTATCTATGGATACTCCAAAACTTAGTGTGTAAAAGGAATACGTTAAGTAAAAATAAAATAAAAATCATTAAATATATCTTATGTTAATTTGAAATATCAGCATAAGTTCCCTGTATGAATGCGAAACAAAGAATCAAAATAAGTTGACTTTGGGTGGCTAAATGAGTTATTCAAGTATCCAATATAAACGTTGCTAAATGAATTCAACTCCTTACACATTATACTGCAACGCTACGGAATGAACTTTCATACTTTATCGTTGCAATCTTTGCCAGTTTCCACAGCCAATATTCCGCCATTCCGCGAGCTTGAGATTTACTTACGTAGCAACACAGTGCGCTGCCGTAACAATCCACCTTTCGTTCAATAAAGCTCCTCCGCATGCCAACTTTTTCGTGAGAAATCCCGTTTTTATTAAAGCCACTTGCCAAGGGTGGGAGCCAAATCCAGTCGAATGCCCTCCGACGATCCTATTGCTTCTGGTATACAGTTCCCCGCAACCTGCGAATAAAGTTCTGCTTTTCATTGAAAATTATATCGACTCCACTGCGAAGAAAAGTTTTAGCTGAAGAATAGAGATTATCGAGGTAGATTACAATTACCACAGTATTTATTTACACAAAGGCAATCAGATAAGCATGCGCAATAAGCTAATACAATTACAATTCAATAAGTCTGTAGATGACATTTGAGAGTGCAAACAGTGCTTTGTATATGATCTATGTAATGTATACACATATACCTATGTGGATCAGGCGCCAAATATATTCGCCAAAAATCTACTGAAGTTCTGTAGGTAACGCGGTACAAAGCTCTTTAAATTTAAAGTAAGCAGGATAATTCCAAACAAAATGCCTTTAATAACATTTCTGTATTTTTAATGTATCGTCACCGCGAGGGCTGAAAATTCTAATTTGATATCGCCCTTTCACACACAAAAATTAAAATCTATTCTCATATACATTTTTTTTATGTACATTTTATATTCATAAAACTTTTTTTAAGTTTTATGTACGGAGAGCGCCCTAAAGTATTTTTGACTTACATCGAATAACCTACATACTGTTATTCAAATTCCGCGTTTTTATTTTAATTTCTTTACCGGTTGTGTTCATCGACTATTTATGGACAAAAAAACAAATTTTCCGTCGCACATTATCTTGACTTAGAACGAGCAACATAATTCATTTTAATGATCCAATTCAATTAAAGGATAAGACCTAATCATCCTCAATTCATTTTAAAAGGATGACAATCTCTTCAAATTGTTTATTTCGAAAAAGTTCGTGGTACTGTTAACATCCTGAAAGGGTTATTGAATTTATTGCTTGATGGTTGCTATTTTAAAAGGAGAAAGGGGACCTAATTTTTGGAAATGTGACCTTCTACAAAATGAAAAGCAATGCTCGAGTTACAACGCTTGGAAAAACTTTTCTTTAAAAAAATGAAAGCATAGCCATACTGCAGATTCCAGAGAGAAAAAAAAAACAGTACTTTAAATAAGGTACGTGAAAGGACGATATTTACCCAAGACGTAGCAGATTATGTCATCTCTACTGCGTCAACCGGATTTAACCAGGTAACTGCAGCACGTTTGCCAAAAGCATGAAAAGTACTGTAATAAATAGTCGTGGAAAGGAAGGAACTGCTCTGGCTTTGCCACTCTATTCAAAAGACATTGCATATCCTTGAGACTATACATTAACAACGATTCTGGAACAAACTACGGTAGAACGCTGATTTTTTTGTATGAGAAGAAATATCTATCTCCTAGCTCTAAGCGCACTTTGGCACACGGACGAGAGGAAAATATTTCAATTTCATTGCAGCGCATGTACTGTTACCAGGATAAAACAAAACATATCTACATTCGTTTACTGCGAAAGAATTTATGTCTGGGGTTAGTAGTTGCCGTCCTGACCAATTTTGAAATTGGCATAAGAAGTGCGTTTCTGAAGAACTTCTAGCTTCAAGGCAATGTAGACTATTCCTCCGTGTTTCACCATCGTGACTCTTCACAATTTCCCCTTGATGTATGAAATTGTTACGAGACTGTGGTAAAAGAACTACAAAAAACGAACAACTTTATAGAACAATGGCATTGCCCGCTTGCCATGCAAACTTCACCAGATCATCCCAATATATAGAAGTTTGTAGAAACCATACGATACGTAGGAGGCGCTGAAAGCTCGTAAAAATCATCATGATTGTGATGAACGTAAAAAATTATGGCAAGAGAACTCTTTCCGACTACTTGCATTGTATAGCTCTTATGGCCTAACTAAAGCGAAAAAAAAGTAATAAAAAAAAACAATCAGAAAAAAAAACAAATTTAAACATGTAATTATATCTAATCCCTTTATTGAATTGGGCCATTAAAATGAATTTGGCTGTTCGTCCTAAGCCGAGATAGTATGAAGGGAAGTTCGTTACAGTCGGGGAATTTTCCATTCCTTGAATAGTTTGTCGATAGAATTTACCATCAGAAAACATTTCGATGGGAGAATTTTTTGTCCATAAACTGTTGTCGGGGAGTCTTCCATCGGTGAATTATTGTCGGGAGATTTTCCGATTCCCAGACTCCTCATACTCATCAGATTCTTTTGAAAATATAGAGTTATTGTATTCGACTCATTTCTTTTTTGTCTCATAATTAACCATCCCATTTATTAGTCCCCGAATTCGAAATCTTTCTGGCCTTTTTATTCCTCGACTAAGTATTTCACATTAGAAATGTTTTATTTTCTCTTTTTTTTACTAGACGTCACTCTTTTTATACAAACATTGATAGGTTTAATATATTATCTAAATTCTCTTAAAAGATGATGTATAAGTTGAAGTGAATACGTAAAGGAAGCATTTGTTTTTGTGTATTATATAATTGAGAAGAAAATAGGGGATTTTGTTTTAAACTTTAAACTTTATGGATGTATGAAATAAATTTATTCTCGTAATTCCTATAATAGCGAAAATCTGAGTATAATTACTAAAAGAGCCGCGATGAGGTGACTAAAATTTCACCATTTAAAATGAAATTGTAAAGAAAACTAAATACATATTTCTAGTAAAGACTGGATTCTATAAAAACAACATTTAAATTGAACTGTATGGTCCACCCAATCAAAACAATAATTAGAACTATTGCTATAAACAATCAATAAATAACAAAACAAAAATTTGCTTCAAAATTATAATTTCTGATGATCAATAAATTAAATCAAATGTCAAAAAATGCCCCCGTTTGTTTGGGTAATAGTGCCCTAGTCGCTATTAAAAAGGGTTGTTGAAATTGAACTGCACGTCACAGTTATTTTTGTGATATGAAAAAAATAAAAACACACTTTAGACGTGTCAACTACCGGCTTACTCGTTTCTTCATTCAAATAATCGAAATAGTTAAATTCAATAGCCTTCATAATGCGTTTCTATGTTCCAGTTATTATTCTAAATACCTGTTTAGGATGAATACCTTTTCAATTATTCTTATTGCTTATCATTGCTGGGAGTGTAATGTTATTCCAATTATATGTACCGTTACGCTATGTAAAGTTACTACTACGTGCTCTTTAGATTGTTTATTTACTTTACAATGTATTTCGTGGAGCAAATATTATTAGTTTGAAATACGTATATTATTGCGGTTTCAAATAATTTCAAATCGTTACCTAGACAAGAGGTAAATAAAACAAAGAAAATGTGGTGCCATTTGTTTAGTTTACAAAGTTCCATATTGTTCTTTAGAAATGTATGAGTTGTAAACGCCGTGATATTTCGCTTTAAAGTTGTCGACAACTTTGAAACTTTTTGAACTTTCCTGAATAAGGTACTAAGTATTTGAATTTTAGTAAATTTTCCATGCATGTGGTGTGGCTTTACAAAACAAGTCAACGTTATGTATGTTATCAGAGTGATTTTATAATAGGTGTAAAAAATATTCGGGAAGTCGTTTAAAACAAATCAATTGTTAAATAAACATAGGTCCTATTTTGTTATCTACAGAATTAAAATAGATTTAAATTTTAATAAATTAGAAATAATCATTAAAATACAACATTAAAAATAAATAATTAGAGAGGAAACAAAATGCTCTCTATGAGCTCGAATACAAGCTGATACCTACGAAGCATTGAATCGTAAACATGCGCTAATGTTGTACCATCTTGACGAATTTCTTAAATCTCATTATTTGTCCAAGTGATTGTTCACGTGTGTTTATTTCGATATTTCAGTAGCCCCAAAGAAAAAAAATCAAAGGGTTTAGGTCGGAAGATCTTATGGATCAAGCAATGAAACCTCTGCGACCAAGCCATCATTCGAATGGTTAAAGATGTTGGTTTAACCATTTAATTACATGTCTACCATAGTCAGCTGGAGCTCGTCGTGTTGGAACTACATTCGTTAACGATTACGAAGCGGAGTATGTTCGGTCTTCTCAAAAAGTGTTTCATTTGGAAAAGTTAGATAATGTTCTGCATTTAGGTTGTGTGGTAATTGAACTACTTCTTCATTAAAGATACTAGCCCAAGTATATTCTCTAGCAAACTGGGCTTCATCCGTCCATAATATTCTAGTTAGAAAGTATTGCTTATATTGCATTTTTTTGTTTAAATAACTTCCTGAAAAAGATGCCAAAGTCTTTTACACCTATTATAAATCACCCTGTTCTATACAATTATTAGGCAATAATATTAAAACATATTTCTTTTTTAACATTATTTCACTGAATTCTTTAGTTTTTTTTTTATTTTCGCATAATATCTTGTATGTATCCAGTTGTTAAATATGCAATTAACTACGTATTTATTAACGTAAGTAAGTCAATCATTAATCATCACTTCCCTGATTGGAGCGATTTACGGGTTATTTACTTGAGTTGCCCTAGACAACGGGACGTAATGGAGTTTTATGTCCCTAACGACGTAAAGTAACAGTACATTAATAACAAAAATTGAAATTGGACTGTAAGTCTTCTTACGACATCGCTTCCGTCTGCGAACAATATTCTCGACCGCAAAGCTGCTGACATATTTCAAATCATCCTTTTTTAGGTCACTCAGAAAATTTCATCAATCGCTTATAAGTGACATCCATTCTGATCTGAAAACAGTTAGTGATCAATTGAAACGTAAGTTGAAAAATTAAATAAGAATATAAAATATTTGCCTAAAACATATTCTTCAATTTATAACTGAAGTGGTGTAAGTGATAGGCAAATAGTACATCAAGATTAGAATGCAACTCTCTCTAACTATAAACGTACACATACAATATTTGTACTATTGTATTTACATAAACGGTCTGCGGTTTAAAAGAGAATAGAGAATATATTCTTAAATTTGACCCGAACTCATTCTACGTACGATTAAGTTATCGGTTTTTCTTCTACGAAAATTCCTTCTTTGTTGCTAAAGTGCGTTTGAAATTGGCATGGAAGGAGGATTTAATTTTACTCATTCTATTAACGCGTTTGTCGAGAAGAGCAAATAGTTAAAATTGGATTATTTCGGAACCCTGGAAGGATGCCTGGAGATACCGGTTGCCATCTACCGGGTCTGTTGGGAAATAAGACGATCAATATAAAGGGAAAAAGCGATACTTTTGTGTTCCTTTCTTGATGTTGCGATTGAAATTTAGTAGCGAAAACTTTCTAATAAAGACTGCTAGTCTAGATGCTATCTGTTGTACCATCCCAATCGAAATGTAATACTATCGTGGTTTCGATTTGCAGGATTAAGAGTAAACCTGAGAAGAAGGAACAGATAGGAACAAATTGGTAATGTTAAGTAAAATATAAGAAAAATACTTAGATTAGATGTCATATAAGTGAAGCAGAAAAATTCCTTTATTATAACTGGAATTAATATAATATGCGAGAACAAGTACTATAGTTACTGCCCATCTGACTAGCGCTATAAAAGTTGGTACCAATTCTAATATTACGTATTTCACATTACATCTAATTAATTATACAGCGGGGTTCTAAAATATTCCCGTTCATATTAACTTTTAAACGGCAAAAACAAGTGTTTTTACGAAAATACAGGTCCATGCCTACTTTTTATGAACTATATTTTTGATGTCGTCAGTAGTTTTGTTGCATTTCCGGTATCGGAAGCGATGTCCACTTTCATATATATTTTTTTTCATTTTTTTATTATTTTTTTTTTTCATATATTTTCATATATTTATTTAAAAATATTTTATATTTTTAAAAAGACAATGAAGACAGATTCAGGTATGTCAAACACAGTATAAGTATTTACATTACTTTAAAAAATATCATGATGTGCAGTAATAAAGGTTTTGATAACCTGTTCTTGCATGCATTCTCCCTACTCATCAAATTGGTGTTGCTCTTTATGTAAATAGTTTCGTAAGCGTCTAATTCCCGCAGCGACGTTACGTTCTTAATCAACGTCGGGTTTTCTAATTTAATATTATGGCCGGTTTCGTTTATGTGTTGTGCTACACTTGACGATTCTACTCTACCATATCTATAAGATCAGATATGTTCGTTTAATCTGGTGCCTATCGCTTTTTTCGTTTGACCGATGTAGGCTTTGTCACAGTCACTGCATGCAATTTTATAAATTTTCGACCTCCTTCATGTCCGGTGTATCTTTCGAATTGCCAACAAGATTTTTAAATGTATTTCGTGTTTGTATATTTTTAAATATATTGACCCCTAAAAACTTTATTAGTACCTTTCGATATACTACGAAAGGGGTGTTTCACAAATTTCTTAGGGGGGGTTTAATGTTGTGAAATCTCTTACATAAGTAACCAGGAAATTTTACTAATCTATTAATTAAGAAACTAATCCCGACGATTTTGTATTATCCACAGTGAATTCACATTTAGAATTGGTCATGTGTATCTGTTACTGTTTGTTTCCTTTCTATAGATGTCTATTTCTAGTTTTGTGTTGTTTTTAATTGCTAAACTATCCAGGGACGGAAGTTGATTGCTCGCTTCTTCTGCTGTGAATTTAATAGTTTCGAATTTTTAATCAAATGTCGCGAGAAAATCCGGGGTACTACTTCTCCTAGTATCAAAGACCGCGAAAATATCGTCTACATAGCTAAGCCAAGCTAGAAAAATATGTGATATCCATCCTCAATTTACTCATGAATCCCGGTGCCAGAACTTATATCGATCAAACGAAACGAGCGATATGTACCAGTTTTTAGGAACACATGAGGTGTTGGTGAGATTTGGTAGATTAGAATCGTCAACTGTAGCACAACACATAAACGAAACCGAACATAATATTTAATTAGAAAACTTAAAATCGATAAAAAACTTCGCCGCGAAAATTAGTTGCTTACGATAATTTTTTGGGTAATTTTTTAGAACCTCTTTCGTTTCTCTAGTTATGGCTCGTAAAGGATCTTTTCTTGATTCTCTATACGGTTCTGATGCTAACAAATTGTTGACGCAGTTGCAATAATTCGGCTCGTCCAAAATTACTATTCTATTCCTTTATATGCTTTCAAATTCATTTTTGAGACCCTTAGAAGTCCTGAGAGTGCTCATGTTCTTTCTTAAACTTTTGAGCGAGGTTAGAAATTAAAAGTAGTACGATCATGAAAATATTTTATTTGAACTTTAAAACTTCTTTAAAAAATAAGTAACAGCAAAGGATCCACTGTCACACGGATAATATTTTTTTCTACTAAATATGTACAAGCATATGATATTGGCCATAAAAAAGTTACATCCGGAAATTTATATGTGACATCATATTAACAAACACACTTTGGATGTAAATTAAACCCTTTAACTACTATAACAAAACTTCTTCTATAGCCTAAAAGCTATAGAAGAAGGAAGACCTTTCGGTATTCTCGATTAAAAAAAAAGACGAAGTAGTATTGAAGAAGAAGTGTGCGATTTAGTTACCAATGCTATAAGAACGAAAGCCTTAGTGCACAGCTATTCGGAACAAACTAGAGATCCATATTCTCTACTACACTACTACTACTGCTACCCCGCTAGTATAGTGCAAAACTATGAGAGAATTAAGGAAAGGCAAATCCTATTGGAGTGAAAGCTCTAGGGAAGCTAATAATAAAATGATTACTAAGTAAATAGTAATTACCGTTATGACTTAGTTCATGGACAGATGGTGTTGGCTCTGGTTTATGATAGTGGAAATGATACTTTTGATCATCGTCGTACGAATAAGGACGATAAGAAGATGGCCTCTCCACGCTGTTTGTATCCGGATAATCCGAGTCAGGTGGATAATGCTGATTGTTCACCACTTCATAAGAATCTTTTCGACATAGGCATTAGTTTAATAAAGTTATATTGCATAAAACTATTGCTGATTGTGGTGAATGAAGTTGATATACGGCGTATAGTGATTTTGTTTTTCTTTTTGTAGATGCGAAATCATATATTAATAACGACCTTGGCTACTGTTCTTTTGAAAAATCAAATTTTTTTACGTATATTGTAGATGTCTATACTTTTCTCCGAAAATGGCCTGCGAGGGGAGTTCAACGGTCTTGGCAAAAGATAATGCTACTAGATTTGAAATAAATTGAATTTTATGGAGACTCTGCACCTCCCTCATCGACCATAAAGTGTGGGACAGCTGAATGAAACGCGGCCGTATGAGCATTCTTAATGAAGTACGTTCAGATCGTCCAAATGAAGTCACCATATCAGAAATGATTGAAAGAATTTACGATATGATAATGGAATGGAATGATCAGATTTGAACACATTCGAATGTATGGAAGTTTTTCGCAAGATGGATGTGTCAACCACAAAGCAATGTTTGGCGATGTTAAAGCGTAATCGGAATGATTTTCGGTGTCGGTTCATAACTGTTGACGAAACTTGAATCCATCGCAGCACACTAGACACCAAAGAATTCGTAGCCAACCGGTGCCAAAGAAGATCAAAACCATTTTATCGGCCAACAAGATCATGGGTCATGATGTTTTGGAATATATTCAGCGTAATCTACCTCGATCACTTTGAAAAGGGCAAGTCAATTAATGGCGAGTATTATGCCAACTTATTGAATCCTTCCAATAATGCTGTGAAAGAAGAACGCATTTGGCGAAGAAAAGAATTTTATTTCATGAAGACAGCGCACGCACTTGTGTCGTCGCTATGGCAAAATTCTATGAGCCAGGATGCGAATTGGTTCCACACTCTCTATCTAGATGACGCTAATAGTCATTTCGAAGGATAGTGAAATAAGCCGAAAAGCGAATAACGGTGTTAGGCAGAGAAACGCTCGGAGCAACGCTGATGACATTGGGTAGGCAGAAAGATGTCCGTTAGCCAGTGTTTTCTCTTCTCCTCACATTGCTTTTTGTTGTAAGTGATTCCATTAATACCATGAGGAGTTTTACTAACATTATTTTTTGAGATTATAAATAACTAAAAACTTTAATTGCTCT
Source organism: Marronus borbonicus (assembly GCA_902655005.2). NCBI lineage: Eukaryota > Metazoa > Arthropoda > Insecta > Coleoptera > Scarabaeidae > Marronus > Marronus borbonicus. The sequence continues at coordinate 7,159,233 of LR737384.1, read as the reverse complement.
AAACTTTCCGATAAGGATAGGCAGGTATAGAAACCATGTACACAGTCTGAAAGATGATTAAATTTCCTAAATTTTATTTTCTGGTCACCCTGAATTCGTTTTTTCTTTTAAGTTTATTTTTCTTCTTTAACAGTGACTTTTATCTTTTTATAGTGACTATTAATAAAGAAATACAAATGCAATTTTACTTAGTAAATGGTAATTAGCCAATTAAAGATACTGGATCATTTCTTGCCTGCTAATTGAGGACCCTGCTTCAAGAACGATGCAACTCCATAAAAAATAATATTCCATAAAATCCAAAAAAACATTTTTTAAACACAATTTATATACATATTAATTTTGAGTTTCCAATTAGCAAAAAAGTACGTTTTAAGAATTGTAAATGCCAGATAGTATTTTTTTTTAACAACGAGAAAGAGTTGCACAAAGCTGATTTCTATTGGAGCTGCACCTGTTGGACAAAAATGAACGCTGTGTTGTTCTTACAGTGAGGTTCTCCAATTCTAAACTTATCAAGAAAGTAACATTAATATCGATATCAACCATAACCATTAAAGCAAATTAGATACCAATTAATATGGAAATACTACGGTAGCTTTATGCAAGCAACATTGCTTTTTTATGAACAATTATAACTTTCCACACTATCATCGTATTTCATATTTATATTTCATTTCAAGGATTGCCTCTAATACTCTAAAGAAAGTTAACCAGATTCTGAATAAATAAATTGTAGATTAATATAAATGTTATGACTTTTTAAATTAATTTTATACAATATTAGATCCGGAAGTAAATTACAAGATTGAAAGTTTTAGACGCTTTCTTAGGTTATTTATTAAACTTACTAGCGTTGTTTAGAACTGGTGGTGGTGGTCTAGTAGCTACATGTGGATCTCTATCTACGCAACAGGACCAAATCATTCCACCTGAACATAAATCGAGAGGTTTGCCACCATTTATAACGCAGCTAATACTCAAGCCGCATTCGTATTTTACACCTTTGTATCTGCACGATTGTGGAATCACTGAAACAGAAAGAGAATAGCGAAATTACCAAAGTTTTGTCACATACAGGTATACACAGGATTAGTGTCAATATATAGGATGTCTCACCAGGGACTTCATCAATCAATATAGGATAGAGTATCCGTTGGAAAACTTTGAAAACTTGGAAGTACACTAAAACGGGCATGTACTATTGAACTAAAATATTTTTAATAATTTCACACTTTCTATTTTACCGGAATTATCTGTCAACTTCGTTACTTTAAATGGAACACCCTCTGTATTATTAAATTTTTGAATTTTTCAAATTCAATTTTAAGGTTCGTTAGATGGAACAACTATATTGCTATTTCTTACTCTCTTATATGTGATATATTTGCATTCTTTTTAATTTTTGGATAGTTGGACGAGCGTATCTGACTTGTTACAACTGTGAAAATATTTAACGTAGAAAATTGAAATTACGTAGTATATTGTATAG
>LR737384.1:7046561-7157341 GCA_902655005.2 Marronus borbonicus | reverse complement strand
TGACATCTGCCGGAAAAATCGGAAAGGAATTACCGACACACCTGGTATGTACTGTGTATAAGTGGACATTATATTACCATGTACTATTTAACCATTTAAAAAATGCACGTGTATCCTTGCCGTTACAAACATGATTTTTTTTAATATTGACTGTATCTATCGAGAATTTCTTAATTTTAGCCATTAACTATGTTTGTCAACATAATTTCCGTACAAATGTAGAAATGACAAAATGGTCTTCATTATTTTTAAACATTATAACCTGTAATATGCCATACGAGTTCGCGATCTCACGTCTAACAACTTAATATTAGAGAGCCTTGACGACTACCACTTACCAAGTGATATTTAAGGACATAAAAATCTATTCTCAGGAGTATCTAGAAAAAAACTGCTAAATATTATCGTTTCGCTATGATTATCCTTAGCTGGAGATAGATTTACCTAATAAAGCGCCAGAAACAAGCAGAGAGCCCCAGAGGCTATATAAGCCACTACAGAATCCGGAAAAGATGTCACGTCGGCTTAACTCTGACTTATGTTGCTACTGCGGAATTTGCCTGAACGTCACACCACATGACGCCAATGACAGGAATTTTTCGTATCGCATTTTTTAACACAATATTTACACTTTTTTAAATGGAGCTGCCTACATAGCTTTCCAAATTTTAAAAAATAGTTGAAATTCTGGTGGAAAAGCTTTATAGATTTAGAATAATATGAACTTTAGTCTGGCTTTTAATTTCTTTCCAAGATAAATGTTTGTCAATTATGTACGATATACTGCTGCAACCCTATACGAAACCAACTAGTGTATGTCTTTAATAAAGCGTCAAAAAGGTCCATAAGATGAATTTTTCCCGTATTTAAACATTGAGTGTACCTTGTTGACATTTTGACAAAATATCTCCTAAATATTTACGATAAATTTTTAAAATTATTCCACAAACATGTATCTGATAGAAACTAAAAGCCATTATATTTCTTACTAGTTAATCCTGAATAGGTCTTTTTTGAAATATAATTTTATCATTTAATAAAATAGTACATTTTGTCGTTTTATAAAAATACGCTATTCAGTTGTTTTTCTTAACTGCATAAGTGTAGTGGTAAACAGCAGCCCGTTGCAAAATTTTCGTAGCCACATACCGGATATTCATACATAACTCAATATTGCATCGGAAATGAGAAAGTGATTCCCTATACATCAACCTAAAAAAGGAACCAAACGTGTATAGGGAGTTTTATTCACTATCGAAGCCAAAAACTTCAGAAAACAATGTTAACTAATAGTTTCCCATTCTTTTTGTGAGACCAGCATGAACTAAAGTATTAATTATCACTACAGCAAATAAAGAAAAAAAATCTATTTAATACAACTGTTTGATACCTTCGTATTTTAAAATGTGTTAACTTTTGTAAATAGAGGAATACGTTTTATAACTTTTAATTCGCTAATATGTAGCAATTGCATTAATTGATCCCAAAGGTAGACGTTGTGGATATTTTACAAGACTAAACAAGTAAATTACAATTTTGGCTTTGCGCTAATGAAGTAAATATTTTTGAAACTGTGTGATAAGAAAGAATCGCTGATTAAACCATTTCAAAAGTAGAACAGGAATGTTAATTAATAGAAAAATATTCGATAATCTGTGCATACAGATTTATTATTAGAGAACAGATATTATGTGTAAACATGTTTCTTATTACAATTCCCAAGTTTTTGACCTATCTTCTCAAATAACTGTCATTAGCTTAATCACTACCCTTGAAAACATACTTCTTCCAAGCATATCGACAATGCCCTGCGTCTGCGAAGAACTGATGGGATTCTTGCGTCCTAGCGCTTCCAGTAACATCAATTCCTGTGTCTGCTTCTCGTTGGGTATCATGTCGACCTCACTTAGACAACACCCCATGCATACGATCACTATCAGAAACGTACTACACCATCCCTTGCGGAAGTTAACGGACATGTTGACCGCACTACACTCACCTCCTTACTAAACACATGTATAGTAGATGAGTACACTAGAAACAACTTTCCAACATCGGAAGTTGAAGACTATCGGCGGTGAAGACTTCGCATTGCTTCTTCTTGTTCTTCTTGAGGAACCCATCCGCTGATGAAGATGGTAAGTCGTGCGGTCCGAATTAAGTGAAAGCTATGCTAATGACGGACCCATTGTGTTCCGTAATAATACGTGACGCGAAGCTTTACAATGAAATCGTAAAACTCATTAATTCTAATGCTTTGTTAATGTATGAAAACTAAGGGCTCAACTAGAAAATTTGTATCCAAATAAGAGAGAAAATAATATTTTATGTTAATGTGACCATATATACTTATATTATTGCCTCTGTAACCATTTATGGAAGAAAGTATACACCAAATTACTTGGATAATATATCTTTAGCTAAACAACGCGATTTCTCATATTTTGAAGCAATTCTTTCTTTTTCCTAAAAGGCAGATTTTAAGTTTTGGAAGGTACCTATTTTATACCAAAATGTACATATTAAGCATGAAGTTTTTAAATAGACTAAATAAAGCGTATACAGGGTGTTAACAGACAGGTGCGAACATAGGCATTTAACATGTAACTTGGTTTTATTCGATTTCCTTCTCTCCTGTTCATTTTATGACAATTTTTATGACAATTGAAATAAAAGAGTTTATTATTTGACCACCCATTTCTCATTTTTGGACTGTTGTCTACCAATAATAATAATAATAATAATAATTTTTTCAAGTAATGTAGATTTGTTAATAATTCCTCCAAGCCCCCGCCTTAATCCAGGAGATCCCGTCCCATACTTGGTGTAGAAAGATCTCGCTGGATCTTTGTTGCGACTTGTTCTCTAACGTGAAGATCGTGAGACAACAAGTCGTTGCAAGACAAAGCATTTCTTTTCTACATTTGGTTTAAACAAAAGATAAACTGAAGGACTCGCAGAGTAGCCAGTTAGGGCACAACTATTCAATCTATCAGTGGCAAAAAATTCGTTCAGGCTAAAAACCTTAAGAAACAAATTAAAAATAAAAATTTTCAATAATTTTCTATTTATGAATATATTTAACTTGACGTCATTCTGTGAAGCATTAGTTGTGTTCTTGCATTAGCCAAGTAGTAATATCTTTTTTTGTTCTCTAATAGTGTGACAATTTAAACGTACCTACTGGCAATTTGTCTAAAATTGTAGATAATTGAACAAAAATCTGTCTCTCACCTTTGTTGTCTCACATTTGTTGTTTACTCTTGGGACCTCAAACGACCTAAGACTACGTACAGTTCTTGTGTCATGAGGGTGGTTCACAAGATGTAAATTCTCCCTTTCAAATAATTGTTCATAATAGTACCTAATGTAAATAAATAGTTAACGTTAACATACAATGTTCTCTATAAATACTATTGGTGTGTCGAACTCAATTTATTGACGTAGCTCATTGAAAAATAATAACAATAATAGAAGAGGTCATAAGGAACAAAAAAACGACTCTGATAAATCAAAATTCTTTGTATAGCATAAGACGTATTGCATCTGAGTGTGGTTTGCACTATTGAACAGATCCCAAAATTAAAACACGGTTTTAAATCACACCCACCATGAACTTCTTTTACTCAATTTTGAATCCAGAAACAAACGCAAATGCAAGAGAAAATAAATCGTGACCATCATTTCATTCATTTGTTTTACGGGTGAATGGATTTCTACTCTAAATAATGAACCAAATGTGCAAAATACTCTCGCATGTTCCAAAGCAAATCCTCGATCCCATATTACACAAACACAAAAATTAATATTTAGGCTGGAACTTTTGAACAACAGAATAATAGGATCACTTGAAAATCTGCGAAATTTGTATTAAGATTTGGTCTCAGAGAGCGGTGGATTGATCGAGGTGGAGAAATAAATTAATCTGCAAGATTAGAAGCCAGCAAAAGTCGTGAAGCCTGATGTCTACTCGCCGACCTCATGAAGACGCAAAAATCATCGGCGTACAAAGTAGAATCTACCGAGACGTCTGTCGGAATGTCGTGCGGATGAACATTAATGTGATCTGCATTTTCATTGGGAAGACCCTTTTTTCAGACTTTGTCGAACGCTAGCGTAACGTTCAAAAAAACTACTCCAGCGCACTAATGAAGGCAGAATTTCTGTTTGATGTATTCCACCATTCTAAAAATCTGCAGGGTGGTGCTGTGTGAGAGGTCTTCAACTTCGGCTTGTGCCCTACTGAGAATGACGTAGTTAAAAGTTTGTCTCGACTAATGGCGCAATAGTTCTGCGATCACACTTTCGTCTATCTAAACATCGGAAGAAGTACAGCATTTGCAATCTTCCACCGCTACGCCATCTAGCGCCAAGAGGTATTGCCATGTCGTTTAGACGTTGGCAACAAAAAAACAGGGAACAGATGACAAACTAACGTTCGAACAGCCCCTGGGCCGCTAATTCTGAGATAGACCAGAAAATATATTTGTTGCTGTTTTAAAGATTAATGACATAAGCTGCGACCCAAATAGATAGGGAAGCGCTTGCAGAAAAGTTAATGATGCCGGGTAGGTAAAAGCAAGTTCGTATGTTAGTGCTTTCTCTCCTCAGATTGCTTTGACCATCATGAGTAGTTCCATCAACACTATAAGCTACATTAGCAATAATTTTGGTTGTTTCTAAACGTTTCTTGATGCATAAATAATGTAATTACTAACTTTTATTAGTTTAAAAGTTCATACAAACCTACAGAGTGTTACAGATTTTTGTTAAAAAGCACATTAACCCCTTTTATTTATTTTTGTTGTCACTTCTCTACTGGGCGTTAATCTGCAATTATCAAATGGCATTTGACCGAATAGCATTGTTGTAATGCTGTCGTTATTCCATTGTTCTACGCTTTCAGTACAATGTAGTGCATGGGTAAAAGTGAAAGACACGAATTAATCGAAACGGACAAAGCTTAGCTTTCACTGCAACGACTCTGATTTAAAACGCTGTCCTTGTAAGAAATATTTAATAGCATATTAAAAGACGTAATTAGTAACATGATCGCAATCAATAATTTCTCGGAAGAGATTTTATAATCATTGATAAACGATAGATTGTTTCTTTATCCGATTTTGTTATTTAGTGATTAGATTCCTTCAGAGCCAGGATACACAAAATAAATTTATATCATTATGGGTCCTCAGAAATCACAACTGAATGATTTTTTGCATCTTCTTTTCGAACAAAACAGGCATGCTGAACCGAATAGACTTGATAGGTGAAATTGTTAGGCAGATGGGTGGGCCGGGACAACCTAAGAAACATGTTGAGTTGGGCTGGGCTGACCCAATAACGTGTTAAGCCGAGCCGGACTTGCAAACATCTCAAAATGCCCACCTCTAATCATGAGTGATTGCTGTTTACTCCAACATGATGATGACTGTAGAAATCTTCAAAAATAGCAAAATAAAACGCAAATGTATGCACATGTTATGGTATTACTTTGTAATAAAATCCACAAGCAATACTCTTTACTGTCTTCCTTTAATATTACTCAAAAACCGTTGTTCATTTGCCTAACGACCGATTAGATAGAAATTTACTAAAGTTTGTAGTTGTGTGTCACAAGCTACATTCTGAAACAATGGAATATTATGTAAAGAACAAGTGCCATCATTCTATGCACATGAAGTAATGCGCTTCGAAATTAGACCAAGTAAATAATGGAACATATTTTTTTCTTTGTTTTTATTCTTCCTGTGTACGACTGACATAAATGCTAAAGATTAATGATAGTTAGTGTTGTGATTTAGGACATGACCAATTTAGTGTTGTCCGTGTAGAATAATGTACAGAGGCGCGCGAATTTAACGCAATCGATTAATTTGCAAAAATGTTTCTAACATCGCTACTTTCTTATTAGTGGATAATTTCTTGAAGTTGGAAAAGTGAAAAAAAAACGTACTTACATTCAAGTTCATCGAAGAATCGCATTTTCGGCGGAAGAAATTTGTATTTCTCTTCAACTTCTGAAATTTATAAATTTATTACTTAAACATAAAATTATGTTAGGGCATTTTACCTTCGTCAAAGTCATTTTTACATTCTGTTTAAAATGAAAAAGTTAACATTATTCCAGGTTACAACGGAAATGTAATTGAACTACCAATAAAGCCGAAATGTAATTCATAAAAGATAGAAATCACCCAACTTGCTTCAAAAAACAAAGCTTGTTATGATCAAAAATTAATGTTGGGGTGGTGAGATACTTCAGGACGTTACTGTATAGCTTGGTAGCTATAATTTAATGTTTGTTTTTGCAGTAAAAACAAACATCAACAAAAATTTTTCTAGTCATAAACTTATTCAGTAAAAATTGATTAATTTCTTAATAAATTCGAAGTTGAGTTAACTTCGCTTAAACTCACCACAAAATTTGAAAACATAAATATAAAATTTTCTGATACTCGTTCAAATAATAGAATTTACATAATTCCCTTTTAGGACATGTTGTTCAATTTTCTGTGTGACGTACGCGATACATACAAATGATACCACACTTAAAAGAATACTAAATACAAGGTGTGGGAAATACAATACCTAATTAATAATTAAAATAGTTTATTATACCTTACACTATCCAGGAACAGACAGGTTTTTTAATAAGGCGAAAGGATGTGAAATTAAATAAGTAGTGGTATATAAGCAAATTACCTTTATTGAACAAATCTTAATATTTTATACGAAAGACAACTCATCCTACTTGGTAATACATAGGCCAAGAGACCGTGAACATTTGTTAAGCCGCTGGGTAATACCGATAAGTAGAGTGGGTCATATGCATACTTCTCAGTAATAACTTATCAGATTTCAAAAACAGGTCCCATACAGTACATGATTGGCAGGAACCACAAACTATACTGTGTGGTTCTGACTAATTTGTGGTTTCTGCTATTAACAAGCACGCAGGTATATTAAAGGTTAACATAATTGTATAATCAAACTTATTCAAATTGCAATAAAGCTTATTAACATTGTGCTAGGCTTACAGGAAGATACCGACGAAACATACATTGCTGGGTCAAATAGGTTTAGCTCAAAATGGCTTTAGCCGATCATCAAGTATTACCCGAAAGACAAAATTAAGATTATTTAAAAATAATGTTAAAAGTGTTCTACTATACGGATCTGAAACCTGGTAAGGAAACAAGAAACCGTATGAAAGATTAGTCTTTGCTTTAAATATGGAATCTTTTGGCCTCCCAAAAAAATAAGCAATGAAACGTTATGGAGAATAACAATTGAAGAAACAATTATAGTGACGAAAAAATCGAAATGGATAGGACACACATTAAGAAAAGCAAGAGTAAATATAACTAAATGGTTTAGATTATAATACTCCAGGAAGAAGACGTATAAGAGATAACCATTGAGATAGGGAAGCAAATCAGTTTATGCTGGAGGGAAGTTAAGCAGATGGCTAGGGACAGAAGAAAATGAAGATCACTACTCAACACAATGGGACTAGAAACACCATCAGGTGTTCTCAATGTAACAATTACATGATAAAGATTATTAAACTCACTTTTGTCTGTTCTGTTATTATTTTACAAATTTTTACATTTTACACGTAAACTCGTCCTTTTGTCAATATACATCTTAGTTTATGTAACAGTTAGGGAAAAATAAACAAAAAAAAACTTCACTAAACGGTAACACAACATTTTTAGTTTTATATATGTTAGAAATGATATTACAAAAAAAAAAAAACAAATAACACAAAACAAAATTTGACTTAAAGTAACGAAGATAAGACTGTATAGTACGAAGTAGCAGTAGTAAAATATTAGAGAAAGGGATTGGTTCTTTTTTTCTTGACACCGAACCTCGAAACCCAAAATTAACAAAACCATAGAAGAAACACTTGAAGGACAAAAACAAAATCGAAAGCATTAAAAGAACGTTTAAATTATTATTTTATTATTATTAATAAGCCAACATTTTAGAATAACTTATTGGAGTAGCTTACAGTATTACACAGATATATAGTTCAAAACAATCAATTTCAATGAACTAGATTTCCGGAACAAAGTTCCCTTGAACTTAACATTCATCGAGCAGCAGGTGATAAATTAACTGTTTTAATTACTGTTCCAGATATTCCCTCTGAAACTATATACAGTACTCCATCCAAGTTTGATGTTCAGTCAGGTATTAAGCTTTATCTTCATGAAAGCTTTTAAGCTCGATTCAATTACAGTGGCGGCAACATAAACAGCACAGGCATCAAATTTCATTTGAATTAACCACTCAAGCTGTTCCCGTTTAAATTTTTATTCAACTAGCGTGAGAGTCCCCGAGAAGGTTGCGTGTACTTCCCCTAGCTACGTATTCCAGAACAATACTTCGGCGTTCAATGAAAAAAATTATTAGTTCCACTTTTCTAGCAGGCACATAAATAGCACAGTTGTCGTTTCTGTAGCGGAATCTTATTATAGTGTTACGAGTTCGAGTTATTTTGTACCAAAAAAGTGGTGTACTTACCACTTTTAATATTAACGTGTTATTAATAAAAAAAAATTAGGTGTTAGTATAATGGGACGAGGAAAACATTGCACACCAGAGAAAAGAGAGTTAATTTGCACCATGAAAGAGAAGGGCATATCAATTTCAGAAATATCACGAACATTAAATTGTTCACGTAAATTAATACAAATTGCGATAAAGCATATTCAGACAGAGAAAACTTTACAAGAAACGGAAGATTAGGCCTCGTAAAACAACCTTACGACAAGACAACCTTATTCGTCGATTAAGTCAAGAAGATCCTTTTCGCACAGCTACACAAATAAAAATCGAATTTAATAAACAATTTGATATTGATATATCGAGAAGAACAATACAACGTCGGCTGAAGGAATTTAACTTACTTATATTGCAGTACGAAAGCCACTCCTGTCAAATAAAAACCGTCAAAGAAGATTACACTTTGCGAAAATGCGCAAAGAAAAGCCGTTTTCTTTCTAGAAATCTGCACTGTCTGACGAAAAAATTTTTGGTCTGACGAAAAAATGTATGTGCGACGCCCCATCAAACAGAGATTCAACCCCAGGTGCAGTACAAAAACATTAAAACACGCTGGAAGAAGCGTAATGGAATGGGCTTCTATGTCATGGCGTGGTGTAGGGCCTATATTCAGAATTGCAGGAACATTTATCGCAACATTTTAGAAAACGTGATGGAACCATATGCTGATGAATTTCTTCCAGTAACCTGGAGTTTAATGCACGACAATGATCCCAAACATACGGCGAGGACCGTAAAACAGTGGCTAGAGGATCTAATAAAAATCTAATAAAATCTATGGGGGGATGTTGAGGTTGTTATAAAGTTTAAATCTCCAACGACATTAGACGAATTATTTAATACTATTGAAGAAGCCTGGCATAACATTCCTGTAGAGAGATGTCAAAAATTAGTTGAAAGTGTGCCGAGAAGATGTGCAGCAATGTTGGCTTGCAAAGGGTTTCCAACAAAATATTAAATGTAAAAGCAAAAAAGAATTAAAAAAGAGAAATAATACAGTATTTCGTTATTGTTATGAAGTGTGCTATTTCTATGCCCGCTTAAAAAATAATATATTTATTTTTTTAATTTGTTTATCTTAAAGTTTATAAAATATTGTGTATTTATTATAAACTGCATGCCATCTACTACATTTTTGTTAAGCTAAGCCTTGTTAACATTTACAAATTTATCAAGTCATCCACTGTGCTATTCATATGGCCGCCACTGTATGGTATGTTACGTTTTAATATCTAGTGTACGTACTTTAGAATATACTAAAATTACTTTCTCGGGAATACCTGTCATTGACTGTTGCTTGGGACAGGAAAATACATCAAAACATCAAAACCAAGATTTATTCATCTATTAATTCAAACAAGAAATGATCAGGAAGAAATGCATGAAACTACAATAAGTGAGACTTAGACGAAGACCCGAAGAAGTTGGTTTGCGGTCATATAAGACAAGGCCTCAAACCTCCAGACGCATCGTCGAATCGCGTGAATAACCTTCGCCCATGAACACCAAAATTGAAATAATGTTAATTTTGTTCACAGGTGAGAGCCGTTTCTGTGTAAATTCAACTGATGTTTTTTTCGGAGAAGGTACAATTATGGTATAGGGTGGCATATGTTTGGGGGCACATACAGTGTTGTTGGTGATTAGTAGTAGCGATTTACCAGCAGAAAATTAGATAAAAGATAATCTGCAGTCATCATGTAATGCATTGTGCGCTGCGTACCGGACCAAATTTCTTTTTGATGAAAAATAATGCCCATCACGTGATTCGTTGCGTAACAGAATTTTTAGACGAAGTGGATATGCATCCGATTAAACATACCTGGGACATGCTAGACAAACGAGTCAGATCAAAAATTCCAGCCCAAAACATAGCAGCAGTTAGCGCTGCTTTCATTGAAATATAAGAGAATTTACCCCACAATAATCGATAACATCATAAGAAATAGGAGACGATGGATAACTGCATACATAAGAGCTTGTGAGGAATACACACAAAACCATAATTTTTGGTTTATATTTTTAAACAGCTTTCAAAGTAGCAAAAAGCTTTACGAAACAAACAGCAATTAGCTCACTAATGTGACAAACTTTTCGTTTCAAGCGATTCAGTTTAAATTTATTAGAGAAAAAAAATAATGAGGAAGCAAATTCAGGTTGATCAAACTTCTTTTAAATTTTCCGGCGTGTGCAAGCTTTTGAATTACATATGGAAGAAGTTGCTAGAGTTTTAAAAGTGGTGAATATGCTACAAACATAAAAATAGAAAAATAGAAATTTGATACATTAATTGATGCGTTTTAAATCTTAATTCATATCAAATCTACAAAAACTGCCAACATGAAGGTCGTAACGTTTGAGGTAGAAACGATTATTTTGTTAGACCATCGAGTGTGTGTATTCGGCAAGAAAATTTAATGATCTATAATTAGTAACAGTATACACTTATGTTAATTACGTATGTATATATATACCTGTTATATCGTTTTCAGAGCATTTCGTTAAAATGACTAGCATAAAACTGAGCACTATGATATTAACATGAGCGGATGGCATTTTCGAAATAGAGCGAACCGTCTTACAATTTCACTTCTCTGTGTCCACAACGTTATTACACTAATTATAACATAAACTAGACAGCATTTGAACCACAACACCAAATACAATCGAAACTCATTGAAACTAATTGAAGAATGTAAGAGCGATAACAAAACACTTCTAAGAAGTTAATCCAGACCGGTCAAAATTCGCTGTCCTCTACCGATGATTTACCTCGGTAGATGAAACGACAGCCAACTGAGAGTAAAATTCATGAGTCAGAGTTACATTGGAGAAATTTTCGTTTTTTTTCGTTCGCTTTATTTCTAAATATTTCTTTCATTTTAAGCCCATCTCTCTTCGAAGATTTGGTTTCACTTACTTTTACTTGCATTACGTTTAGTACATTGACATCGGGTGCTAATCCTCTTAGAAGTGTTTACATACTACAAATGAGAAATGCTTTAAAAACTTCTAGCCAAAATCTTCCGTGCCAGTTACGTGAAATCTGCAAGAAAGATATAGATTTTAATTGCACATCTTGCTTTCCATTTTCATTCCCATTTTCAAACGAAAGTAGAACAACTAATAAAATATTACCCGCATAAACAAACGTAGATTGTTTTCTAATTGTGCACAATAAAGGACAGTTACTTGTTGCAAATAATAATAATATAACTTTATTTCAAAACGCATACGAGAACGATATTAGCAAAACAGACCAGAAAATAAAAGAAGAAAAACATATTAAGATTCGTATCTTTTTAAAACTACTAATATACGAAGATAATATGAAAAGTACCAGGGTTTGGAAACAGAAAACCTTTGTTTTAAAATCTGCATTACCAGCTGTGAGTACTATTTTTTAGTCGACTTCTGTCAAAGTTTCGTCTCAATTAGGTGGTTACGATGATATCGAGTTAGCGGAACCTCTGGTGAAGATTAGAGATATTGTATCAGCAATGCTAAGCATCTCAATTGATTGCGTCCAAAACATCGTTCATGAAAAATTGAGTATGAGAAAGCTGTCGGTAGGATCGGTGCCGCGTCTGCTGACATTTGATCAGAAACAGAATGGCGTGACACCTTGAAAGCAATATTTGGGCATGTTTAAGTGCAATACGAGTGAGTTTCTGCGGCGCTATGCGACTATAAATGAGAAACGGATACATTACTACATGCCAAAAACCAAAGGTCAGTCGGCAAAATGAGTTTTCCCTGCGAACGTGCATTGAAGAAGGCGACGATTTTTTTGGTAATGACACTCATGGAACAGTACTATACTGATTTCTTGGATTAATTCGAGGCTGGACTGAAGAAAAAGTAGCCTACCTAGCGAAGAAAAGAATTCTTCATTACCATTATAACGTCCTGATCAGTTCATCGGCAATTGCGGCAGGAATACTAATCTAGTTACAGTCCCCATCCAGCATATTCACGTGACTTCTTTCTTTTACCAAACTTGAAGAAATCGCTTGGTGGAAGACGGCTCACGTCAAATAAAGAGGTCGTTGCCGAAACAGGCAAGAGTTCAACAAATCCAATTATTTAAATGGCGGTATTTATAGATAAAGCATGAGCCTTCATGGATTTATTGCGTACATTTTGTTTCAGAAATAAATGTGGAATACAGTGAACGTCCATAAAATAGGCATAAACGTTTTGAACACTGTCTTACAATTAATATCCAGAGCTGAGTATCCACAAGATGCTTTGTTCTTGTAAACTAATAATATGAACAGTCTGTAAGAAATTGAAAATTTCTTCTTCAGAAACCACTTCAGGAAGAATGTTCATAAAGTCAAAAATACGAAATTTTGAATTAAAATTTTATTTTATTAGATATTATTGTAACCTTTATTTATACTAGAAGATTAATTTTCGCCCAGAAGCTATTATAAGGTATGTATACTAGGGGTTTTAATCGATAGGCCTTACAAAAACAAAAATCACCAATAAGTGGTTTTTATGGTGTGATAGATACACATATATATGTAGATACATATTATACAAAAACCAAAAAAAAAGCCGCATAGTGTTTCCCTAAGTTATATGCGCAGCATTCATCAAATAAATGTCCAAATAACTGAAATTAACCAAAAGTTATTTGTAATAAAAACGTATAAAATGCAATTTAGCAATTAACACTCTGCCTATAAAATACTTGCAATTAGTGAATTCATTTAGTTAATTCGGTTGTTTGAGATAAAATTAACTATATCCCAAAAATCTTTACCGGGAGGAGGTGATAGTAACGAATCGATTGAATACTTATACTTACTTTCATTCTCTAAACTCCGGATTCGGTCCTACTCGTGCTAAAATTATTTCTTCTGCCTCAGGCTGGATACTGACCTCGGTCTTTCTTGAATCATGGGACTATTTCCCAAATGAACCGGCATCATGGATCTACCTTTCGGGATTTTTCGCATGTCTTAGTTTTAGGGCATGTAGGCGGCAAAAGTAGGTACTTGTAAATAATATTTTTTTCTCGACAGGCATGTTAGATTTACAGTTTTTTCTCACGTCGTTCGACCAACGGTTAATCGCATCATTCGAATAATGAGGATCGACGCATCCTCGAAACATCTGCCCCGGATTAGTTTTGCGTGGTACGGAGTGTGCCGATACTTTTGCATTGTTACTCCACAGTCCATGCTATCATTATTAAATATTTAAATTATTATTAAAACAATTTCATAATCCTCTTTACTTGGAACCTTTCTAACGATAAATTAAATGATTCATATTATAATCATTGATGTTACTTGCCGCAAGGAATGCAGACTGTCATAACTAATATATGGTAGTTAGGTCCGAAAGTAGATATGTACTGGTTGGTGTTCCACAGGGCTTTGTTGTTAGACCGATCCTTTTTTAATCTTTACCAACGATTTCCTGAGTTGCCTTGGGACACCATGCAGAAACATAAGTATGATAATAACTAATTTACATGAGCTACTTCAACTACAAGTGAGATATGTATTTGTTAATTTACAAAAATTGATGAAGATAAACTAATAATGAATTTAAAACAATTAAATATCGAAATAGCTTAAGATATATATATATATATACATATATATCATTAACTTAACAAACTCCGCCATAATCCTAATATTTCATGTTTTTTTTTTTTTATTATTAATACAGTTTTAGTGATTTTATCTTTTGAAACGTAAATTGGCACCTTTAAAAATAAAAACTAATAATTAAGAAAAAAATAATAATAAAGGGCATTAGATTATTTATTATTAATACGGTTTTAATGATTTTGTTTTTTTAAATATAAATTGAGACATTCTTAGAAGAAAAAAAAAAACAGGAATAAATAATAAAAAAAAATAAATAAAAGGCATTGGATTATTGTACCACTTAGAAGAGTGTAATTTTTAAATCAATATTCCACGTAAAAAATCATCCATATCTTAAGGAAGCAATTGCAATATATCTATGTCTAATTATAGAACTTATATCGTTTTATTATGACACGTACACTTTCACTCCGAAAGGAACAAAGGATTTTGTAAGTATCCAAATATCGTTAGGTGTAGAACAAATCGCCAATGGAAACTCAAAGCAAAAATATAAAAAAGAGAAAATTGCAAAAACACGATGCCCCTAATTTTGCGACTGGGAAAAAAACAAACCAATTGAGAACGAAAAAAATCTAAAGGTAAGGTTTACGCCAGCCACCAAGTTCATTATACCTAGGTGTGTACTTTCACTGCTCTCGTACAATACGAATAATATAATCAAGAAAAATACCGCGGAACTTTATCGACACACGCATACTAAGGTAACCGCTTCGTAAATTACCCACTCCCAATGGGTTAAGGTTAGTTGGATGACATACTTTCTTTGAGAAAGGTCTATGTCAGTGCGAGGAATGTCAAGAGAAAGCTGAAGTTAGATTTACACTGTATTAATTATACCGGAAATTGTATTTGTAACGCGATGCAGTGAAGCGTATTATATTATCATACCAGGTTGTCTTTCAAATTGATGTCATCTCAATAAATCTCAATCAACTATTTTACAATTACTGCGTACGCTTTTTACACGGGATCCCTTTGATGTAAGGAAAAGTAATTGTAGATAAAAATAACCACAGAAGTTCCGTTTTGTATGCATTCTATATTTTTCGTTATTGCCAAGTTTTCCTTTTTTTGCACGATTTTAGACATCGCAACTGTTATTGCGACTTGTTAAGCAGCTAATAAACAGTGTCTATATAATTGGTACGATTTCTCTAACCTACACTACCTAATTTTGGCCTATGCACTTATTGCAGATACCTACTACTGTCTTTAGTAGAAAAAGTTCTTTTTTTGATTTAAATCCCCAATGATATTCATTTCAACAGGTGCAAGAAATTGCCTACTGAAACACTAGTGTCGTGTGAGACTGATGGTAACACACATTCTGCCGTTTGTGGATATTCTTGGTGTAGACGGCAGATTTAATCTTCACATTTTCCTAGTTTAAATAAGTTAAGACTACATGACCTGTCAAAAATTAATCTAAAGTCCCGTTAGTGCTATTTTTCTTGTCTTTAGCAAGCTTGATGCTTTCGTCTGGTTTTGTCGTGGAATACTTTCCCAGGACGAAATCTTTTGATTGTTCTTCCATGTCTTTATTGGTTGTTTTATGTGGCTCTTATGGAAACCATAAAAGGGGTTAGGATCAATAAAAGGCATCAAGGCAATCAAAGGCACATAAGTTGGCCGAAAGAGCATTGAACATGGCTCTTTCGGCCAACTTATGTGCCTTTGATCCCTCGGTAGTTTGAGCCTCACCTCAAAATAACATGGTTATTGCATCCCAATTGCCTTATATTGTGTACACATTCGCGTATCAGACTAGTGGACTATATATTTATAGTTGCACCTCATATCCCTTTCTGGAAATTCTTTATGGCACATAGGTTCAAAGCAGAAATCTTCCAGGATTCCATAGCCACATATTCCAAGCAGAAATTCCCGCTTGGAATATAGCAGGTTCATTGTTTTAGGCGCAACTTGATGGAGCAAAACCGAGGGAGCTCAACTTAGATAACGTTTCACGATTGATCATATCAGAAACTTTGGAGAAATCTTTATAAATTACATATATGTGGATATGGGCACCAAATTTATAACTGCAAATCTGCCGGGAATGAAGCCATGTTGATCTAAGGCAATAAATGAAGGGGTACTATTGTAAATGCACGATTACCAGTTTTGTGCATAATTTTAGCAGTCGCTAACGACACGAGTCATGGACCAACTTACTAAGCAACATATCATCACCTGCGATAGAGTGCCTGTCTTGCAAGAATATTTTCATATATACAAGGCAATTGATAAGTAGCGAACCAGACACTTACTTTGCTTACTTTTAAATAGAATAGCCTGCATATTATTACGTATCCGACTCATCTGCCTATTTCTAACAGTTTTCGAGATATTTCCAATTTTGTCCTCTTAAATTTAAATACCTCCATTTCCTTCCACAAATCCGAAATATAAATATATCTTAGCTTAGCTTTTTACAAGATTAAACTATATACTTAGCTCTATCTAGATAATCCGTTACAATGCTTTCGAGATGCACAGGTTGTTTTTATAAATGTAATTATGCATGTGTCTAACACTGGAAGTAAAACAGATATTTAGCAGGATGCGTTTAACTCTAAACGTGAAACCTGTTAGAACTGTTTAGTTATTACGACAACTTAACAACAGTATACAAAACATACTGATATTGCTGTTCTTAACTGTTGATTACAAATTTTAAAGCTAAGTAGCTGTTCACAAAAGGAAGTTCTTAAAAGAGAGCTGATACATAAATTTGTTAGTAACGGATTTCAATAATGTTACAGCTTATTGTACTTTTTTTGAATTCTTGTCGTGATTTTAAATTTATACTGATATATTAATGTTTATTAAACTTATTGTTAGCCCGCATGAACTTTTGTTAATTTTTTTTCCTTGTTCTCTTTTTTGCTAAGAAGATGGACTAACATTACGTGTTTTTTTCTATTTCTACATTAATAGAATGCATATTTCCAGTAGCATCAAACTCTCATCTTTTAAACATCGTACTAACTAAAATACACAATTCCTTTCACTTTTTCTTTCACTGTACATGTGGAAGACGTTCTAACACCATGTCTAGAGAGAAGTAAGTACGCAATTTATTCTCATAATAGTTTAGGCTAGAGTATATTTGCATTTCAGATTTTTTTTAAGAAACAGATGTATCTAAATTTGAGCGATTGAGGACAATGTTATAAATATCTCTAAACCAGTTAGAAAAGACATATGAAACCTAGATAACGTTGGTAATAAACCAAGAAGTGGAAACTCAAAACGTAGTCATATACACGGTACTCCACAGATACCAGGTTCACTACATATCCGATCATCATCTATATACGGAAATATTTCTGGAAGATACTCCATAAGGTCTATTATATCATCAGAAAGTTTTAACTTCCTACTAGTTGCATAATAGGCGCAATTTTACAATTCAGGCAGGTTGGAACAGCCTCTATATTAACAAGAATAACTACAATATGACTAATAAAAGCCACCTCAGTTAATAGCAATTTATTGTATTGTTTACATAATAAATACACGTACATCTAGTAAAGCTCATTGATTAGAATATCTCGTCTTGAAGTTTATTTCTTCAATTTTAAGAATAAATGACGGATTTAATCCAATCGGTCGTCGTAGCCACCGAATGATAAATTCCCGGTTGATGAGGCTCTCCACACCCAAATCCTGCACTTATTATCCCTGCCAACGTCCATCTACCCTCCTCCAGAACGATTAAGGGTCCGCCGGAATCGCCGAGGCAAGCATCTTGCCGACCGTCGGCATATCCGGCGCAAAGCATCTCTTCGAATAGTTCCACTTTAATTTGTTTTTTCTTGTGCCAAGATATACATTCCTCGATATCTGCAAGCATGTTTTCAGAATTAATTCCAGTTCCATTAAAAGCATGGATATAATTTTTTTTAATATTTTCAAATTTTCTCGTAAATTTGCTTGATTTTCAACCATCTAACCAACCAAATTAATAACGTTTAATAGATTTCATCCAATTCTTATTTAGATATATAATATAGTACAAAATAGTTTGCATTAATATACGAGGATGGTATGAGAAGTACCTGTGTTTGGAGACAGATGGCACTTGTGCTAAAACCTGCATTAGCGACTGTAACTATTATTCTTTAGTTGACGTCTGTCCACATTTTGAAAACTGTTGAAAGTGAGCAAGTTTGTGTATTTGTGGAATCATGGAAAAGAATACTGTGCGACTCGCTTTCTTTTTTTGAATGGAAAAACGTGTGTAGAAATCAAAAAGAAGTCAGATGCGGCTCATAGGAACCATACAATTTCGATGACTACCATCAGATGCTTTAGAGGCGATTCATCAAAAACGGAATTGCTCGATAATTTTGTTTGGACATGTGTAAGCGCAAAACGAGTTATGTGACTGCTGATGCGACATGCCACAAAGGTTATTCGGCAAAATGAGTTTTTCCCAGCGAACGTGCATCGGAGTAAACGAAGATGCTTCTATCAGCCGGAAAAGTTATAGCGACGACGCAACGCAAAATCTTAATTGATTATTTGGAAAAAGGAAGAACAATCGCGGGTCAGTACGTCGCTGATTTATTGGACTGTTTCTACGTTGAACTGAAAAGAATTCTCTACCATTATGGCAACACTTTGGCATCGGCAATTGGGACAGCAAAAGTATTCCATACATTATATTCGCCAGATTTGGCCTCCTGTGACTTCTTTCTTTTTCCAAACTTGAATAAACGGCTTGCCGAGAAAGTGATTCATATCAAATGGAGATGTCATTGCTGAAACAAGGGCCCATTTTGCAGAGTTCGACGAATTCTATTATTTGGATGGCTTAAAAAGTTGGGAAAGTTGGGAAAAGATGGCTTAAAAAGTTAGAACATCTGTGAAGTAAGTGTATAATGCTGCGAAGACATTGTGTACAATTGCGTTGCCTTTTAAGACAGGTATTTATCGTACCATCCTCATAATAAATAATAATTTCTTTCCAGTCGTATAGTTATGTACCAACTACATTCATATATATTTTATAATTACAAATAAAGACTTCTGTTCTCTGCTTCCAAATTGACGGAAAATGCTTCCTACTTATTTCGTTTAGTGACGCAGTATGTTGCTAACATTTTCAGAAACAGATTAAGCAAGTACTTTCAGAAATATCAGCATGTTTACATTTATTGAGAAAAGGGAAAATAAAAGAAAATACCTAAAAACGTAGAATCGAGAAAACACAGAGAAATTTGATTGAGACTACAATAATTGTCCAAATTCTGAAATTGACAGTGATGTAATTGATCCATTGAATTCTGTATCAGTTGTGGCATAATACGGCTGATTTCTTCAGTTATTCGTGCTTCTAGTTAAGATTATTTGTTCGGTTTTTAAACACTTAATATTCGATTGCTCCTCTACGCTCCATCCAGCGAGCAGGAAATATTTCGTAATCTAGCTTGCTTAACACGTATGCGAAGTAAAGCAGCTGAAGATTACTGAAGTGTTTTAAAATGCGCATCACAAATCCAGGGGGCTTACATGTATCTGCAAACACCTGTTCAATATTTAACCATCAAGAACTACTCATAAGTCCCTAGCCGTCGATCTCTTTTCCAAGATATTACCATGAACTAAATAATAAGAACTTCTTCGTGTTTGCTACAATGCAACCTATTTGTAGCTAGTAGAAACATAAATGTAATTGCAATTTTCTTCTGCTACAAAATGAAGACTAAATGGTATTTTATAACATACTTTAATTGACATATGGACAGATATATGTAAAGTAAAAAATAAATATTTAATTCAAAATGACTGCCCTTGTCCTTTATGTAAGCCTTACGTTTTGACGTATCAATTGCAGCGCGCACTTCGTCCAGAAGAAAGTTCTGCACTGCTTGGATTACGGCCTGCTTTAAGGAATCAATATTGGAGTATCATTTTTGGCAGACCTTAACATAACTGTCTACAATTTGTAGTTCAATTCAGGCCCGCGCTGCCAGAGGGCCGGTGCGCAGGTGCAGAATCTTGTTGAAATCCCTAGCGTTCGTTTTGAACAGGTCTGTGATTCAGAGGTTTACGCCGGACACCAGAACTGAATCCTGATACACTATCGAAGGGGACGCCCCACCCTACCATGAGTGACACGGGATGATTTCCTTTTTCAACCCGTAGAACCAGCTGGGAAGCTTTTCGAGATATCTTACATACACCCGATCATTTTGTTGATGATCACCATTGTCAACGTACTTTGTTAAATTTACTGTCAGCAATTGCTCTGTAAGCGACAAATTCTAGCTTTTACGGCTTTTATGTGTTCTGGCGTACGAACCGTGCACGGACGTCCCGATGGCTTTAATATCCCCAGTTTCCTCAAAGAGCTTAATGCAGCGATATACAAATATCCGGCGGGAACAAAGGGTATTGAAAATTTCTCATATTGCATTTATGTAGTGCAATAATTGCGATACGATTTTCTTTGTTGGGCCATTCCATAGCGAACGCGCAATCGAATTCAAATTATTTTTGCCCACAAACTGTATGAAGGTTAGTCTCAGCAACCGGGCGTCAAAGCATGCCTAATTTATATGGTGCACTCCAGCCCAAGTTTTTTAAAAGAATGTCGACGGCCACCATATCCACGCGTTATTAAGATTTCGATTCGCTCAGATTCTGTAAGAGTTACTGTCATGGTAATTAATGGGCAAAACCAGAAGATAGTGATACCAATAGTGATAACAATCTGACAAGTTACAGTAAAATGTTTTTTGATTTTACGTTATTTCTTCGTCTTTTATTTTCGAAAATGTAGCTATATACTGCCTGTTCCGTTAAAAAAAAATAAGAATGTAGGAAAGGGGAGAAAATGTTATAATGAATTCGTTACTTTTAACCATAAATTTATCCTGTCAAATTAAAAAAAAATACTTCTTAACGAACAACGTTTTTTGGCTTTGTTCTGAGTTCTGAGGCTTTGTATCTATATTTACATTTGTTATACCTTCGTAATACATTTTCACAATATTTATTTTTACTCGATAATTTCGTCGGCGTTTATATCTTATATAACTGGATAGAAATTGATAAACCTAGAGAACTCGTACCGAAACTTTCCGTGTTAATGCTAAAATAATCTGATGATGAAGGTATCTAATCATAAAGCAGCGCGAACGCGTAAACATAAACTCTGTATCGTAAAAGTTTATTACAGTTTACCGAGTATCGGAACAGAAGCGCTCCTTAGCACGTTAGTGCCCATTAACTCGGTAGATGGTTTAGTTTTTCCCCATCCGGCGACGAGGGCCTTTCTGTCGCGCAGTTTTAATTCGCTATCCGGCAAACAAATAGGCAATATGTGAAATGAATATCCCGCCTCCGTTACCAGTTCTAAGAGAGCGACGTCGAATCGATCCGGCTGTGTAAGGCGAAACTGAAACCGTGGATGGATACGCTTGCGTCTTACCTGAAAACGATACAAGGATTTAGCGAAGGCGTTTTTAAATACTATACCGCAGAAACAAATTGTAAAAGTAGGATCCGTGGAGAGTTAGTCAAGCGGTATTCAATAATTCTTAGCAGAACATGTTGCACGAAAAGTTTAAATAAAATTTAGGCGAGAAAACGAAAGTATTAAGGATGAATGTAAAAAAGTCAGTAGCGGCTGGTGGTAACATAAATGGGAGATATAACGCTTCAATTCCCTCGTGTACTTCCGTTACATAGTACAGTGCACACAATATGCACAATAAAGCACACGAGGGAGTCCAAGCGTTTTAATGCAGCTCCACACCAACCGCCGCTGAGAAGAATGGTACAAAGAGGATACAAGCATGTGATACTCAACTCACAGAATACTTAGACTCATATAGCATCTCACCACGTCACCAATAAGGATTCGAAAAGGGTGGTGGATATGAGACTGCATTTGACCGTATTAGTCACGAATTATTGTTAGATATTTTACATTACATTGATTTGACTAACTCGGCTTTAGTGTTTTTTTTTAAGTTATTTATGTAACTGTGGTCAAACTGTAATGATTAATAACATATTTTCATATCCTGTTAGTGTCGACTCTGGAGTGGCTCAAGGTAGTATACTAGGTCCCATTTCATACGCAGGTTTTCAATTTTAAAAATTAAAATTTTTAGTACAGGTTATTGATATCGCTAATGTTTAGATTAATTTCCACTTGAGAACTACTTCTTCCATGTCTAGAGATCATTCTCTCCTTGTAAATCCTAATAAAACTTCTGTTATAGTTTTTGGCCGCATGCAGGCACCGATCATCAATTCAAGTATCAAGTCTTTACTTGATACTTGAATTGAAAGGGCGGGTTTCAATCACTAAAGTTGCTAAATGTTGCGCTTATTATGATCCCGAAAAGATAACCTATGACAAATGACATCCAAGATTTAAAACAAAAAGGAAAAAGCCCATTTTGTTCTTTTACCTTTAGCATCTTTATTTAACTTTGCAGAGAAAAAACACATTCTTAAGACTATTTGCGATATTTTATCCAATATCGTACTCGACAATTTTGTATGACGTTTTGGTTCTTCCTGGCCATCGTCAACTTTCTTATTTCTTACCGGCGCCACAGTGGATTTTGCCACCGTCAGAAAGAGCTTCTTATCTTACTTCAACCATATGTAATGTATCGATAAATGTTTTTGATATTATGCTTTAATTAACGGAGAATCATTTTAAGATTAAATAACGTAACCATAAAATTTTAAACGGTCAATACAGCCACATCGTACCATGTTTCTAGATCTTTATGTTAACGGAAATTTAAAGGAAAATAGAGACAAAATATTTTTAAATGTTAAATTGAAGGTGTGTTTTTGCAAAGTTTGATGTAAATTTTGCATCTTATTTGCAACAGTAAACGAAAATAACAATAGCTGCAATAATAATAAAAAAAAAAAAACCAACAATTACAGTAAACGTTCAAATAATCAGCTATTAATGCGCTTTCTGACACTTTAAACAATCCTTTGTACGGCTCTTCCATGAATTACTTCGAAGGTATTCTGGAGTCTCTCGAAGTTTTTCAATGTTTTATGGGATATCAACTTATTATAAATATTATTTTTAACAACTCCCCATAAAAAATAACCCAGGAGACTTAAGTCAGGAGATCTCACCGCCCATTCAACAACTCCACTATTTCCAATCTAGCTTAATTTAGGTAATTTCTCACAATTGCCCTACTGAGAACCGGTGCGCCGTCTTGTTGTTACCATATGTACTTCATTTAATAGAATATGTTAACTAAGAAGCTAGATGCGATAAGCTGGTCTTATGAAACAATTTCCCAAAATGCTGTTTAAACTAAAACGATATTATCCTATTTTGTCTGGCATTCTATACTATCCAATAGTGCTTCCGTATTGGTGTTCCGGAAGAGGTACATTTTAATATACATGATCTAATGATTTTGTTTAAAAATAAATCTTCTTACGATTCCACGTAGTACTCCAATCGTATTAAATTATTACCAGGTAATAAACTGTGGCCAACGTAAATCTTGTATTGGTTGAACTTATTTCAATATAAAGTTCTCGATACTAGAGTCTAGAGCAAATTCTAACGCCACTTCGCGTGTAGATATTAATGGCCTTTTATTTATCTAGAAAATACAAGATTTACATAAACTTTCATACATGGTTAAAATCAAACGAGGAAACTCTTTCCAACAATGTCAAACTCCAATAGAGCGCCAATAAGAAATAAGAAAGTTGATGATGACCAGAAAGAACCGAAACGTCCTATAAAGTTTTTGGGTATGCCATCAGATAGAATATCGAGATAAGCTCGAATATCTGCAACACAAAAGTATCCGCATACTTCGCACCACACAAATTTAATTAACCGATCCGGGACAGCTGTTTCAAGGATATATCGATTCTCATTTTCAACCGCACGCTGAATGATGATTCTAACACGTCTACTCTATAACTACTCTCGAGGAAAAATATTATTTACAAGTACCTCGCCTACACAAAAAAGGTCCCTCGTCATTGCAGCACGAAACATGTGGACGCCTTACCCTAATAAAACAGAACAACTTATGCTGCGGAAGACATTAAAATAAGCGTGCCCATTAGTATAGAAAATAATTATATTATGCATTATCATATTTACCCTATGCAATTCTGCAGGAGCCAATTCTAAAACGGTGCCCGTATCTTGCGTATCCAACTCACCCAAGTAGACTATTATGTCGTGTAATTTAGCTCGAACGATGCAGTGCGCTGCAGTTGCAACAAATCGTAGAGACACTAAAATTATTACGTATTATATCTCTAATAGGTGCAGCTAAATAACACCAAAAGCAATTTTTATTAGTAAATTATATCAAATTAAACAAACACGGAAGAGAAATGTACATTTCATAAACATTAATTACAGCAAACTGGTTTATCAGATACACCCACCGCTCACCTAAATTTCACATCAAAGAATTTTACAAACCTAATACTCCACCACATTGGTATGCAGCTATCTTAATATGGGCTTGCCAGGGAAATTCACCAAAATGCGCTTTCTGACCACCGATGATCCGCTTAGAAAGTATTCGGTCGGAAGAAAGACCACATTCGTATTCAACTTCATCATTTCTCCGTTGTAAAATAAATGCTGCGCTATCTCTATTGCTAAAACAATTGTAAATTAAGAAAATCAGCGTTTATATTGCAGAAAAATATAATTTGTTAATTTACATTTAAAACATGATTAATCAACGTTGAACTTGGATTTCATAATAATAGCAAATATAAAAGTCATAAGAGAGTAGAGGTAGCAACCAAGTAACACGAATATTTTTGCAACCAATACTTGTACTCATTTATTTGCTTAACTTCTTCTTTATATGCTGATTAGCGTAATTTTCTTCCAATTATAGAACTCTTCTTGTCTCTATACCTTATGGTATACATATGTTATGGGTAATATCACATTCAGAGAGATAATTTTATTCCACCATTAAACTATAAAATTAGTATTGTAAATAATTTAGGCGATCGGTGTTATGCTTTCTCCAAAAACGAAAGCTTGCACAAAAATTTAAAAAGAATTGGGGAAGTGCAACTACCTGCCAACATTTATTAACAAACACGCAAAAAAAAAACAGAAAATTCTCATGAAGAACTAACTCCAGCAACACAAAAAAACACTAAAATACAATCCAGAGCTATTAGAAGCGATTCAAAATGTCTTAACACCATTTAACTTAATTGTGACCCACAAACCATATGAAGACAACGACAGAATTTTCAAATTCTTTTTCTCCTAAGTAAATAATTACTTTTTTAATAATTACAATATTGTGCTTAACGTTGCGATGATACATTGTTCGTCTTAGTCAGAAGCTAATATTATAATAAATTTGTAAAAGAATTAGTCGTTAACATCACATACAAATTAAAATTTTAAAATTACTTTCTTCAGCGAAACATCGCAGTTAAAAAAATAAAAAAGTTGAAACGAAAAAAGCTCATTCTAACAAACGACATCAAACCCATAAAAAAAGACAACCATCAATACTCAGTTAATATTACAAAAGAAGGCGGATTTCGATTCACATAGATATACCTGAGCATTATACACGATATCTGCGGGTAAAGTCCAAAATATAATGAATTATTTTTAACTGGGTACACTTGCTTCTGTCCACTTCAATTGAGTAGGATTAAGTTAGTTAACAAAAGAAACAAACAAAACAAATGACTTTAAATTTTAAAGTTTTTGTAACTAAGAAAATTAAAATATGTCTGCTTTCTAGTAATTTATTCATAAATTCTCGAAATTTGCTCGAAAATGCTCTTTCAAAACCGCTTATATGCTCTGCTTATCTGATATTTTAAAATTGGTCATAACATTAATCACCGCACATCATCAAAAAATGACGATCGCTCAGTCACTTTTACATAAAACTAACAAATCTATCCGCGTAAAGCCCGAAATACGGATTTTATCCAGAAATCCTTGATAATGTTAAATAAACACGAGTACACCTAAGACCACCATTTGTTCAATTGGTGAACTCTGGGATCTTTTGATAGGCAAAAACAACTCAGCAGCAACAGTTTCAACAAGTCTAAGAGCTCGCATGTTTTAATATTGTGTACCTGTTTCGCAACATCATTGGAAGTATTACTTCACATCTATATACATGCAGAAATATGCAATATTAAGCGCTTTGGCCGTTAATAGAACAGAGGGGCTATGGACAAATCTTTGAAGATCGCAACATAAATAAATTAATACACTTTCCAACGGTCATGATCCAGTTGGAGTACAATTTTGGCCAGTTTTATAAGGAAGTAATTGAAAGTCGTGCTGGATGAGCGAAAGTAGATTTATAAGAAGAACTTTAGCATGATACACAAACGGTTCGTGAATAGAAAGTATATATATTAAATTTGTGCACCACAAAGAATATCTAGAATGAGAGACGAGGTGCAACCGTAAACATATCTGCAGACAATCAGATACTACTAGAGGCTTTGAAAATCTATATATATGAACTTGACCTGATGCATAGATACATGCTGAATCTACAAAAGTTCCACTTAAATTAGGAAATTGGGAAATGGGGAAAAAATTAAAAGGCCTCATGAGAGTTAAACATAGGAGACTGAAACCAGGATCAAGAGTTCTAGAGATCTGGAAAAGACATTAATCGCAAATAACATCAACGTTTCAGTAGGGCATTTTTAATACTTAGTGAGGATTAAGGTTCATGAAAAACCTCCAACTACCGACGTCAGAAATACCAAGAAAATCACAATTTTCACAATTCACCGACGAAACCCAAAAGATTCAAAATTAATTAGTGCACTTGTCAAGGAAGAATAAATGGTAATATATTTACAGATAAATAGCAACTAGTTACTAAAAAGTGCCCATTCTTGGCAGAGATTCCCGTGATGTGGTGCCTGTCCGGCAAAGGGAAGATGTCGAATTCGATTCCTTACCGGGACGAGATTTTTCAAATATTTAATTAGGCTGGAAATGCCAAGGAAATCACAGATGTTCACAATTCATCGATGGAACCCAAGATATATTAGATGGTACTTGCATTTGTAAAATGTAAGTGCTCCATAAATATAAACATATAACGTGTCTGTTTTAGTGCGCTAAAAGGTAAGGCTTTTCGATATTTTAATGAATTTATATACTTGCTTTGAGAGTTTCGTAAGCTCTTAGTAGCTCTGTAAAACCATATAACCCATATAAACCATAACTTACGGATTTCAATAAAAAAATACACATGTATTAAATACTTACTTCAAATCATGAACGCTGTCATCATCGTGAATTATATTGTTGGCATCTTTATAAAAGCCCTTTTTCTTGATAACGCAACACGCAACTATCCATGCACTTGCACCGCATCCTTCTTCGCTTACTCCTCCCGCTAACCAGCAGGCTATGGACAACGTGCAAGAATGAGAAAACCCTCTTCGCTGACATCTTGGTGGATAACCAAACATAGTAACAAAAACACGTCCTATAATAATTTTATTATTGATAAAAATACAAATAATAATATGTATTAATTTATAAGTAATTCTAGTCTTTGTTTAACTATCAAGATTCTACTTTTAACGTTCTTCTATTCTCAAGGAATATTCCTTCTATAACTCTATATTCTTTTTTGCAAAATTCGTTGGAGATATTTCAAGGCAACTTTAGCAAACAGTAGCGAAACGTGATTTTGTAATCGAAAAATGGTATATGAGATGAAAGGTCAGATCGTTGTTTACAGGGAAATATGTAAAGGGAAAGGTAAGCCAACTGGAATTTTAATTAAAATTGCATGACCTTTATCTTCTATAAAAGAATTTTTTACCACTTAAGATTTACTTGTTGAATAAAGTAATGGTAACTTTCACGATTTTTAATTTTTTTAACTAAATCAAGACTTCTTACGCTAACTAGTATTACACTAACACAAAATACTATTCCAATTCTAAATTGCAATATTATTTAGATGTAAATGTAGAAAATACATTTCCAATTAATGCATAGAAACATAGTAACCAACATTTCACCTGCAAACTTAAATATTAAGACAGCAATTGAACGTAAGTCTATACTAAGGATCCCTCCAAATATTGTCTTGTGGCACTAACTTATACCTTCTGGAATACGACATACTGGACAAATTTTATTTTATGCAATTTGAATTGCAAAACAAATGCATCTTTTGCTTCTCTTATTTGTAGGGCAAAAAAACAAAAGTTAAAAAAAATTATAAAAAATCACTGAGGTATAAACGATTGTTCTCCGAGTTTCCTCTTTATTATTCTTTACTCTATACTCCCACCGTCGTATATCGTTTAACTCTCCGCCCTTATGTCTACGCGCCTTGATAACGGGAAAATTTTGCAACAGGCCCCATGTATTTTGGCGGCCTTCTAATGCGGTATAACAAACAGGTATTGATTATCCATATCGGTTTGTTGATTATTTCCACAGCTGGTTTCATAATCGAGCTGCCACAGCTATATACAGAGATGCTATATTTTGCTCAATATGGTGCTTTCTTTTAACTGATACTTAAATAAATAGGGTGCTTCATTTAGAAAATAGGAAATAGAAAAATGCATTTGTTCTTCGTTTATCGCCAGAAAAGTGCTACTACATTGATAGTTAACCAACTCATAATAAGACGAAATTACTGTTTTTTTAGTATGAACACCAAAAAGTTTAATGATTTTTACAATAAACGAAGGAGAAAGAAAGTGAAAAGCTATAAAATGTACATTCTTTTCATAGAATGATATTTTGTCTATTATACTAGCAATACGTAAAAATATTAATTAAAATAATACTGAATACATACCTACATTACCGATCATATATTTGGGGACGACTAAGAAAAACTCCGAAAAATAAGTAAAATTGAAATATTGACAATTGATGGTGTTTTATATGAAAGAGTTTACATTTCTATATGTATGAACATAATTTACAACAGTATTCTCTTTTATCCCATCAAATTTATAACGCATTTATATTCTACCGTAGCCTCAAGCAAAATTCCTCTTAATCCCTTCTATGGGGTTATAAACATAAATTTGAAAATATTGTCAAATATTTCCACAAAGAAATGATGTGAGATTCATAGAACACTTAGTACAACAAACAAAGCAGATATCGTCTCGTATTTAAAATAAAATCGATCTTGATAGTAATTTAGTTTAAATTTAACTATCGTAATATACGGGTGGTGCTGAAATGGCAAAACGAAAAGAAATTTCCATCGAAACGCGTTCTGCTATTATTACTTTGCGTAATGAACTATACTCAATGGCAGTTATTGCGAAAAAAATAAAAATATCGAAAAATGGTGTATTTACAACATTAAAACGGGTGGCGGAAACGGGTTCTTTAGCTGATAACATACGTTCTGGACGCAAAAATAAGACAACAGCTGCTGAGGATCAGTTCATGGTTCCTGTTTCAAAAAGAAACAGATTCCTAACAGCTCCGGAAATGACGCAGCAACTCAATGTTTCACGAAGAAATCCTATTTCGCATTCGACCGTGAAACGAAGATTAATTGCGGCAGACTTAAAGGGACGAGTAGCTGCCAGAAAACCGCTTTTGAAAGTTCAAAATAAAAGAAAAAGATTTCAGTGGGCACAAGAACACAGACACTGGACATTCGAACAGTGGTGCAACGTGCTGTGGACAGCTGAGTCCAAATTTGAAACATTTGGCTCCAAACAGACGACGTTTGTTAGGCGACAGGTTGGTGAAAGAGTTAGTGAACAGTGTATCTTACCTACAGTGAAACACGGTGGAGGTAACGTAATGGTTTGGGGCTGTTTTGCGGGAACAGCTGTAGGTGATTTAGTAAGAATACAGGGAATACTTCGTAAAGAGGGCTATCTCAAAATATTACAAGAGAATGCTGTACCAAGTGGGGAACGATTGCAAGGTCGAAACTTTACGTTTCAAGAGAATAACGACCTTAAGCATTCTTCTCGTATATGCAGAAACTATCTAGCATCCCTGAAAGAAGAAGATCGTTTAAAAAGAATGATTTGGCCACCTCAGTCTCCTGACCTGTCGCCTATCTAATTAATATGGGATGAACTGGACAGAAGGATTCGCCAAAAAGGAGTTCTTTTAGTTTACTCACTTCACAAGATTTATGGAGAAAACTCCAGCAAGCATGGGCCGAGATCCCAGCAACAATTTTGAAATCTTCAATTCTAAGAATGCCACGAATATGTACCGCAGTAATTAAGTCAAAGGGTGGACATATAGACGAAAAATCCGTATGGACCTAATTATAATTAGTACAACATTTCTTTTTGGAATATTTTTAGTTTTGTATAGTATACTCAATGTATAGAAATAAATTAAATTACAAATAACTTTTTGTTTTTATTCGAATTAAAAAAAAAACTATTTTTTAATCGTCCCCAAATACATCAACGGTAGTGTATGTGTATTTTATGTTAAAGTTAATAAATAGGTGCAGCTTTCATAATAGATATGTAAATGTACTGGATACAAACTGTCTGCCTACACTAATTTCCCCGCTTGTGATATTCGTTTCCATTTCGATGTTACGAAGTTCCAATTTATAAATAAAATTGTAGGTTATGCGGACTAGGTCATAGATGTTTTTGTACTTTTATTATGGAAATGTAACAATCTCTGCAAGATCGTAAGATAAGTAATAAAAATTATTGAGAGCCGTTAATGTAGAGTAGGGCAAAATCATAACTTTAATGACACATTTAGCTTTGTTTAAAAACGGTACCTCTTCTATATTGTATGTGATCTGTTTGTTTTTTTTTCATATATGTATATAACGAGTGCGGTATCTGTTCGGGGTGAATGAGACGGATGCGAAAAAGGACCTGTCGTGTCTAAATATCGGTTTTCGCTGTGAGCTAATTGTTATAGAAAAAAAATATGCTCTTTTTAATTATGCGATCCTCAAACATGTAGGATGCTTACGTTCATTGTAATTTATTTGCGAAAGCAGCTTCAACATTTTAAGTATTCCGTAGTTATTTTCGCTCAATAGGTCGCTTTTCACATCCGAAGTCATACATCTATAATTTCACTCAAAATTTCAAACTCCATCAGTGGACATTCTGAATGAAGTGCTTTTAGTCTTTTAAGATCTACAACGTGAACTATTTGGTGGAACAAGATGACGAATATGATATTCTTCCTCCATAAGCGTTGCTATCTGATATTTCTCTTCTGACACCTTCGCTTTGAGAAACATGTTAAACATATGAAATTGAAAGAGCATTTTGGACTAATTACCACCAATAATTTTTTTTTATCAAAGTGTCTTCCACAAATAAGTAGTGTTTTCAGTTTTATTGTGGTTAAGTTTAAAGTTTTCACATTGCTTACAAAAGAAATTATTTAGTACTGTACACACTAGGTCAGCAGTAACTCGTTGATACCTGAGTTAATAATTCACTTTTGATATGCAGCAGAATTCTTAATGGCAAATGGATTTCCTGGATTTACCACATAAAAAGTACACATACCTTGCAGCGGACTGCATGATAATATTTTTTATAGTTATACATGTTTTAATACATCTTTTAAGAAATATTTATGAAGTGGAAGCAAGTGAAGCAAATTGTTATAATATGCTATCTCAAGTATATTTATAGAATTTAATTGTAATTAAGAACTATAAACACGAAAATCTTAAAGAAAAATTTACTGAAAAGGAAAATATGAAACTTGGAAAAATAAAAATTTTAAATGCAAAGAAAGTCAATTTAAGTGAAAGACGTCCCTAAAAATAATAGTTTGCAAATTCAATTTCCACGACTATTGCCGATTATTACTCCATAATACCAGCACTAACATAGAAAATTATCTGTCGTTAACTACAACTTACTATGTATTATATAAACAAGAATGAAGGAAAAAAATATAATGCTAAGATAGCTTAGCTTCCTTATGGTATTAATGGAATAATTCACGGCAAACGCAACAAAAGGAGAGAAAAAAATTACAGTAACACACGGACATGTTTCTGCCTACCCGGCGTCATCAGCGTGGTTTCGAGAGTAATTTTTTATCTCCACCTTCTATCGCTGTTGCCTCACAGTTAATGCCACAACTTTCAAAACGACAAACTCGACATTTCTTGACGCCCTCTAGTGCCAACGAAACGCATGCCTGCCGTTCAGGAGGCAGCGACATAAACCGGGTACTGTTCCCCAAACCATCCTGTGAGGCAACAGCGATAGAAGGTGGAGAGAAAAATTACTCTCGAAACCACGCTGATGACGCCGGGTAGGCAGAAACATGTTCGTGTATTAGTGTACATTTTTTTCTCTCCTTTTGTTGCGTATGCCGTGAATTATTCCATCAATACCATGAGGAAGGTAAGCTATCTTAGCATTATATTTTTTGGTTATTGTTAGGCATTTTCTGATGTGTTCTGAAGAATGAAGGGATTAAGCATAAGTAAAACTACTGAGAACTGTCCAAGAAAGGTCAAATGTATAGAAATAACTGCAATTATCCAAATACTTTTGAAACAAAATAAAGATATTTATTAATTGTGTATTGATTTAGTCAAAAGTACGTATCCGTGCATTGATGCTTGCGATCAGAAGAGAATTCAAAGGGCGAAAATTCTTGTCCACGATTCGTATACATCAAAAAGTATGATCATATTTCGCACACCTTTTTAGATTGCAATTGGTTAAATATGAGACAGTGCTTCCTGTCAAGGGCATCGTGCATGTACCATACTGTAATTTCTACGGGAACACCCTCTTATTTATATAATAAAATATCTTTTCGAAGTGATGTCCATCACATCAATATTAGATGTCGCGGTCTAATCACTCCACCGCTGCATAAGACGTCACTGTTTGAAAGCTCGTTTTCTCATGCTATTTATAAAATTTATAACAAAGTATCTAAGGGAATCAAGATGGTGTCACTTGCTGCGTTTAAGAGGTGTATGCGTCAATTCATGTTCAGTAAACAACAGAATGGAGATTCGGATTGTTTTTGTTATATTAGAATTGATCACAGAATTAGCATTAGGTTAGCTTAAGCATGAAAATATAGTTATTTTGCTTTCATTTGTGGCAAGGCCGGATGGAGGAATGGTTGTAGTGCTTTCCACTCAAATCAAATCCAACCTTGTTTTTTTTCCCAGGTCATGATTATTATCTTTACTTCCTCTGTATTTATTTATTGTACTACATGGACGGAAAAAAATAAATATTATTATTATTATTACTACGCGGATCATGTTATACCAGGCGATTCATTTATCTTGAAACTACTGAATAACTCAAAAACCATTTATTTAATTGAAAAAAAGTAAACAAAAATTTTATCATTAGTTTTTTTCAAATAGAAGCCTATATTTATTGTCCACAAAAAAAATTGTTTTTTTGTTTTACATATATTACAACAATTGCGTTTATTGCGATTGCTCAGAGACCCTAATTAAATTATTTCGACTGCTGTATGTGTATCGCATAGCTTTGCATATTTGTGAGCGCCACCGTTGTTGGCTTAAGAGTAACTAATAAACACAGAAAACTGACAAATGTAGATGTGTGCAACAACAATAGAAGCTTTCTTAATTTGTAGTTCACTTATTCCTCTTCTGCAATCATTTTAAAACAAAGCCTGCCGGTTTTCTTCTGTTTGTTTTAATTATTTTATTAACGTTTATATACATAGATTGTTGATAAATAAAGAAAACTTTCAGATAAAAGTTATTTGTTTTTCGTGGGCACTGTGTGATTGCACTTCTAAAATTAAACGTAGACCTCACAATATACTGTCCCCCTTCGTATGATAACATTTTTATCATTTAAATAAATGGTTTCTAAAAAAGAATCGTAAAAATATATTTTTAATAAAAAATCGAGAAAGCTCTTTAATACTGTACAGAAGTAGTATTAAGATAACATTTTATCTTGTAGGGTACCAGTAATGTTGTGTTGTTACTGTCCTTAGATCTATTTCAGGCCCCTGTAAATGCGTTTCTTAATTATTGAAGCGAAATATATTGATAAAGGATATATCAACCATCTCCAAACATTTATCTTATCGTTTCTGTTAATAAGACCAACTGAATAAATAAAATGTGGATTCGAAAGCTTACATCTTTCAATCAAGCGAGTCTACACAAAGGCTCGAAACTAGTTGTTCAATTGCATTTCTTAATGAAATTCTTAAGTATCAATTTTTGTAAGTTTCTTTCGGCAAGCAAAAAAATGAACCAATAGAATAAAATAGTACTTACCAGAAACTTTTAAATCAGCTTCATCTTCATCCATTCCATTCACAATTAAAGCGCAACGAAACACCTGTGTGCTGCATAAAAGGATCCAAAAGATTTTCATTTCTCAGATCATTTTCTAGTATTAATATTTTCACACATCCCAAAAAGTGTGAATATCTTCAGTCAAGAAAACGCAAGAACTTATCGATTGTTCTTTGTAGCGAGCTGTTTTGCACAAGGAACAAGAAAGCTTGACAGTGAAAGATACATATTTTGAACGTAACACGTGCTGGCGCCACAATACGAAGAACTTCTCTATTGGTCTACCTTCTTGACGAGGAACTGTAATAGCAACACTCGGAAAGAAGTGGTAACAGTAAATACTACCGTAACGGATTCGAGTGACCCACATAACCATGAAGGAAAAGGCTCGCCATATAGGAAGAAGGCTACGACCTGATGAACGGAGAGAGATAGACACCTCATAAAAATTTTTGAAGAAGGAATTTTTTGGAGGTTATATAATGAATTTCGTGATGTTACGTTCACCTTGCAGTTTGCGAAAATGATAAGTAGTTACGTACGTAAAGTATTTAATTTATAAAACCGTTTTAACCGGTTCTATAATCGCTCACATTACCATTAGCTGTTTTTTTTTGATAAAACCTAGAATATGGTGGAAACCTTTATGCAAAACCGTATTAAATTGTGTAATTCCTCTCTTCGTTTCGACTTAAACAAATACCTAGTTTCAACAATTATCTTACATCGAAAGATAGTGCTGTTAAACTAGTTACATACCTTCCACTTCTCGCTATTTTCATTTTTAGCGGTTGGAGACTCAATAAAATAATGATTAAATGAATTAAACTTTCCGCATTAAATATTCAGGACTATTTTTTTTATTCTTGAAGAGAATATTCGTATTTATTACTTACTATGTTAGTTAATGTCTATTCATGGAATTTTTCAGATTTTCACTAACTTTCGTTTTTTTTGTAATTTTCTTCCCTAAAACCAAGCGGTTTTTTCTCACATCGTTTTGTTACACGGTTGGTACTTAAGATCACGCATCTTAGAAACAGCTGTTCCGGACTAATTAATTAAACTTGTGTGGTGCAGAGTGTGCCGATACTTTAATGTTGTTTGTCATATTACCCCACAGTCCTTGCTATCATCAGGAATAAGACATTTAAAGATATTTATGTATTACAGTGAATCTAGTTAGATAAAACATCTGTCAAAGAATTATTGGCGTATCTGAATAAAATGGTTCGCACCAGAAACGTGTTTTCTTTTCAATAGTTTATGCGTAAATGGTAACAGGCAACGGTCTGATAACGAAATTTACCGATCATTCGGATGTACATTTGGAGCGTTTCCTCTCGACCGATTAATGATTTCAAAATTGGTTGCTAAATTTAGAGAGACAAGCTATGTTAAAGATAATCCTAAAGCCGACCTCCATAAATCAACCACTAATGAGGATCGGTCTCTAAATGTGTTACTTAGTTCGCAATCTGTTGCTCGAATACTGAGAAAACAAAAAATAATCTTTATAAGATACATCTTCTACATGAGCTTCACGAAGATGATATGGACAGGCGAATCCATTTTTGCAGAATAGTGATGGAATTGTCTAATAATGATCCAATTGTTTTCAACATTATTTTATTTTCTGAAGAAACTACATTTTGTCTTAACGGATTTGTAAATAGACATAGGAGCCGTTATTGGTCAACTAAAAATCCACATTGGATGATGAAACATCGTACACAGCATCCTCAAAAACTTAATATGTAGCCTGGCATTGTTGGGCAACGAATCATAAGTCCATATTTCTTAGAAAACAACTTAACAGGGGACGGTTACTTAAACTTACTGCATAACTGGATTGCACCAGACATTTTGACTGGTTCCTGATGGTAATTAACCAGATATGGTAAACATTATAATAATAAAACGGCTACTGAAGAATATTATTTGCCCCATTTTGGGCCTTTGCCAAATAAATTAAAAACTGAAAATATTCAACTGAACTCCACTTTTAATTAAAAATCCAGTTCAATATTGATAACATTACATAACGACGCATAACTTATTAATCGCTGCCCTTAGATTGGTTTTCCATGGATGTAAGCCGCGTCTAATAAATAGGAACATTTTTGATTTTCCCAATTCTATTTGCTTAAAAAATGAGGCCAATTACATACACAGGAGCAAGCGTGTGACCTTTCTAACCAACAAGTTTCACACTTTCTTCTAAAAATTACAAAATATGGCTTTGGTTTTCATGTTTTGGTGAGATGTTAAAAAAATAGCTCCCTGTGTTGGACGTTGTATACCAGATTTCTTCAATGCTTTTTTTTCAGTACATCCAAAATATTTTCCGCTGTTATCTTCTGAAAGAATGTTGTAAATAGACAAAGTAAGTGTTTCAGTAGAATTCTTTTTGCCATCGTATAATACACCGCAATTTGAATGTTTAATACTAACGATAACCTAATTTTTCTCTAAATAACATTTGAATTTAAGCTGATGAAAAATCAATAAGTAGTTAAAAAACTACCAGAGGTCATTTTTATATTTCCGAATTAGGCATGAGGAAGCAAAGATTGGAACAACAATAAAAATGTATTTTTCAACATAACTCCGTTGCTTTTTGATAGAAGCGGTACAACGTTTCAATGACATCTCTACTCCATTGTAAAAAAATTCCTTTGAATTGTCTGAAAAATATACTTCAACGGCCACTTGTTCGTCATCGTCCATAAATTTTGTTTCCCTTAATGGAATGATCAATTTCTATGAAATCACATTCAACAACGACAACTTTTGAAAGTTTCGACATGAACAAGATGCTCTGCGTCAGCTTTCTGTGCGTTTTCTCTTTAATAGAATATCTTACGCGGTGCGTTAGGCCTCTCCTACCCTTACTTAGATAATCAATCATTAAAGTTCCTTGGACGATCCCATCTTGGGACAGCTGAAGCCCTTAATATACCACTGTATTGATTCATGTTTTGACTCAGGTTCAAATGTATAGATCCAGGTTTCATCTCCGGCAACATGAAAGATGTCTATCTGCAAACCTCTATAACGGGTAGAAATATATCTAAATTACAAAAAGAAAATACGCAACTTTTTAATTGCAATTTTTATTGCTTATGCAAATAATGTTCCAATTAAATGATTCTTTAGAAATCTTCTAATTATTGTTTTCATTAATCCACCAATAAACTTTTAATACAGAGTGTTGACCATTTTCGTAATAAATAACAAAAAAGAATTCTCATTATTAACCTTGAAGAAATTAGCCTGATAGAGAGGTTTCTTTCATTCGAAGCAATATACTTTACCTGAAAGCAATGGTACCTTTCAATAGAGTCAAATAAATATTTCTCAAACACAAAGAAATATTTCTTTTATTATTACATTCAAAATTTGTTTGAATGAAAGAATAATCAATTTTGTTAAGAAACACTTTTCAATCAAAATTTATTTGTTTTAAATAGCAATTGTGTTAGAATAAAGATTTTACTTCACTGAAAGAAAAGCGATAGATAGATATTTGTAGTGAGAAATATATTTTTCATTAAAGTTTATATTTACTTGAATAGAAAAATCTTAGTCTTTGTACAGAACAAATATTTCTTAAAATCGAAAGTGTAACTTGGTGTTGAGAATTTGGTGAATAAAGCTTGCATTCGGCGATCAAGGTCTTCCTCAGTTCTTACATCTATAAAAAAAAAAAAAATAGGAGATATCATTTAAAAGAATTGTCGATGGCATATGCAAAAATGTGTTTTTTTTTAATCAAATTGACCTGTCCGAGGACTTCTTCGAAAAACAAATTTCTTGAAATTGAATGATCTTATTCCATAATTTTGATACGCACATTATATCATATATATATATTTTTTGTAAGAAATAAAACTACGTATCAATGATTTTTTATTTACTAAATTTAGTTGTATATGCTAATGCATAACAAAAAAATACATTTACACCAAAA
This sequence comes from Marronus borbonicus, assembly GCA_902655005.2. Lineage (NCBI taxonomy): Eukaryota > Metazoa > Arthropoda > Insecta > Coleoptera > Scarabaeidae > Marronus > Marronus borbonicus. The sequence goes on along the minus strand of LR737384.1, from coordinate 7,118,861 downwards.
AACAAAAAATACATTTCCAACCATGAAATGTTTTAGAAGCATAATTATACACAAAGCACATCATTTAAAACTTATTTTCTTAATGTTATTTTGCACTTTACTTAACTCAATATTATAGGACGATAAATTTTTAAATTAGTGTAAAATGATTTTTTCCAGCAATAATGAAGATTTACAGTAAATTTTTATTTAGACTAAATTAAATTTACATTCGTAGAAGTCCTAATGATATCTATGCTTTCCATGATGGCGCAAAGTACGCATAATAATCAACTTACATTGTTATCTCCACTAACTTTCAGTCGAATATATTTTTTTAATAAAATTACTTTTTCAATAAAATATAGGTATTATAATAAAGTTCTTATTTAAAATATTACATTCGAATTTCGCCATAAAAGCATATTTCTTCTAATATTTACCGTTATATTTCATAAAATTCTGGCGCATGTTATAATTATAATATTATGTAGGCTTTTGCGGCTATTTTCTATTGAAGTGGTATTTTTCGAACTTTCTCGCGTTTACTGTACTAATTTGACATTTCGCTGAATACTAAAGATCTAATTTATAAAACGTCTGAAAAACCTGACAGTATGTCCAACGAAACATCAAGTATATTAGTGCAACAAACACTACAAAATCCGAAAGACACTACTTAGATTATAAAGCTTCTTTTGCCATTTTAATAATAAACTCTATAATTTAAGCACATATTTTAAAGATATACTCAAAATCTTTATATGAAACTTGAAACTACAAACTCTACGTGTACAATTTATAAAAGTAATACTCCATCAAAATTTAATTCTTTAATGATAATTCTAAATTCCACATCCGTAACTCGTCCTATACTATTAATAAATATCTTCAGATTAAATAACTTACGACATAAATCACAAACAGCTTCTTCAACATTTCAAATTAAATAAGTTTCAAAGAAGAATTTTGCTTAAATCTAATTAAAACTTTAACACCGGACTTGATACAATATAGAGATTTCAGAAACACATAAACAACTTAATTTTAAAATAAATATTACATAAATACTTCAGTTATACCGTATAAGACATTTCTTTGCGTTTCATATACATTTTCGCTTATTTTACTGCTACATGATGACATTGAGAAAAGCACTGTGTAAAACTTGTAAGTCGTTATAGCGAGCTATTAAAAGTTTGAAATTGAATTGAATGGAATAGTCTTTGGTATACAAACAGACAGATATTGAAAAAGGGATCACTGTTATTTAGTAGAATTAAAACCCAGTCACGTAGCAAACTCACTGGTCAGATAAAATTTTCAGTTTTACGTGATATTTATACTAATAAAAAGTTTTAATGAATTTCAGCAACTGTAACTACAGCGATGAACCATGAGTTGCTAAAATCAATTTTAGTAGACTCTCATTTCTATTTGAAATATAATCTATAGTGTAGCCTATATTTGAAAATATTGCGTATTTTCACAGAGAGGCTTTTTCTGAAGTTGTAATTTCATTTACAGAAATGGGATGGTAATATTTTGTACTAATATTTTAATTGATCTCTTGCTTTATTGCACATGCTAGAAATAAAAGCTATGAGGATAGTATGTGTGAGGTTTTCTTTTTTTTTTCCTTAATTCCTTAATAAAAAAATAATTTTGTAAAAAACGAACGACAATATAGGAATTGCATATTCTAACAGGCAAACAAAGAAAAATTCGTAACCGATCAAATGCACTAAAACGTATTCAACAAAAACTGTAATAAATGATATATATTTACAACGTCTTCTATTAATTTCCTTTCCCCGAATTTAAACGCAAAAAAATGAATTGAAAAGGTAAACAATAAAAAAAGTATTTACACGTTAATTAACTACGCGCCAATAGCCCTTGTTATCCAGTCAACAGTATGAGCTACCCTGTGATATATTCCAGGTTGGCCCGCTTGAGCACACGAATATCCAGCCGACACTATACCAATAAGGTACCACCTTCCTTGCTTTTGAAGCATTAACGGCCCGCCCGAATCGCCCTGGCAACTGTCTCTGCCACCATTTTTATAGCCAGCGCAAAGCATTTCATCGTGAATTACCACTCCGATGCCTTTGGAGCGATGCCATCGTTCGCAAAGCCGACTGTCCAAAACCGGAACTTTCACTGCTTGTAAAGTCTGTGGACGTAGTCGCGAACCTGGACTCATCGCACCCCAGCCTGCCGCAACGCCGACTTCCCCCAGAAAAGTTTCTCCTTTAGGTGGCAAACAAATAGGAGCTATATGCGGTAACTGATGAGCTGTACGATCCAAACGTAGAACAGCTACGTCAAAACGATCTGCCTGAGGCGTGAATTTGAAAAATGGGTGCACCTAAAAGCAAAAATAAATAAACAAGAAAATTTGTCAGGACAAGTGTTACTTGTAGATAAGAAAATAAAAGGAAAAATAATTCTTCTAGAAGGCTTTTAATAAATTTTATAATTTGAACATTAATATTTCCCGCTGTTATTTAGCAATAATTGCTTCCAGTGTTTCCTTTTACTTAAATTCCACTCACATATAAACAATATTTCAGTGTATGTAAGAATAATAAAGTTTAGTCCTTATTGGAACTAATATTGTATTTATTAAATAGTGACATAAGCATCGCAGTAAGCACTGGAAGTAAGTGCAGACTTAAACATTGAAGATGCAATCGTTTTTAATTATTTCTAAACAGAAAATAGGTAAATTATAACTGGTTGTATCCCTATAAAACAATTGCTTCTGCATCTGCTTTATGGTTACAAACAGAATTCAGAAAGAAGACATAAATTACGAACATTGAATGATTAGATTTAAGTTACAAGCATAACATGGTTGTAGCTTAGGTTGCCTGCTTATAATGTTTGCTGCCTGCACACATATGAATACAGGATGTGTCATCAGGAACTGCATCGATCGATGTTTGGAAGACTGTACATTGGAAAATTCTGGAAACTTGCCAATACCCTAAACCGACATATACCCTTAGACTAAAATATTTTTAATAATCTGACACTGTTATTCCATAAACAATTGTCAACTTGGTTATGTTAAATGGAACGCCCTATGTATTATTACATTTTTGATTTTCCGATTCAATTTTAAAGTTTGTTTAATGAAACAACTACGTCGCCATTTCTAACCATATTTGAAGTATTTGGCCTTTTTGAAAATTTTTGGCACATAGACGAATGCAGTGGCAATCAAATGAATGTTTGATTCAAAAAAGCAGAAAATTAAGAGTCAACACAAATTGATAAAGTATGCTTCGAGTGGTTCATTCGTGGTAGAAGCCATCATATTCCTATACCCGAACCGCCAATGAAAGCCAAGGCCAAAGAGGTAGCTACAGAATTAAAGTATGAAGAGTTTAGCCCATCTCATGCAGAGATGGAGAGAAAATCATAACATTAGCTTCAACTGCATCTCGAGTAAGTCAGAGGACGTGAATCAAGAAGATGTGGAACAGTTTTTTGAAAAGTTGCAGATAAAAGTGGTCTGTATTTTCGAACTTTACCTGATAAAAAAAAATGTATTGGGGATTGTTAAAGAAATGTTGACCACATTGTTTTGTGCCAATATGGCTGGACAAAAAGAAAAGCTTTTAGTAATCGGGAAAGCTGCTCGACCACGGGCGTTTAAAAATGTGCCACTTGCTAGTTTGCCAGCCACATGGACCTCAAATAACATGACGGTAGCTGCAATGACCGACTGGCTTTTGGGCTTGGACAGACGGATATTTTCAGAAGCGAAAATGTTTGCTTTTTTGAACAATGCTCGACTAAGCTCAAGAGAGCTAAATTTAAAAAACATTAAAATCATTCTTGTGCCCTCACCCGACATCTGTAATGTGTAATGGACGCTACCCTTCTAGGGCTGGAAATATTCGAGTGATCCTTACATTAAATAAATGACTGTCTCAGTAAATAGGGTAAAATCCAAAAAGCTAACTGATTTTATTGTGCAACTACGAGAAAACGAACTGATAATTGTAGCCAAGTTGAATAAAAGTGAAACATAATGACAATAAAGAACGAAAAAAGAAAACGAAGGTTTAAATAACAATAAATAATTTTTAAAAGGTTTAAAAAAACAATAAATAATAGGCCAATATTTATGCTTTCGGAATTGAGGCTTGACAGTTTGGCGAGTGTTGTTAACAAACGAGCTGTTTATGTCAACTTAGCGTCACAAGAGGCAATTTGGGGCTGTTTCCTAACCAACTTTGCATAAAAAAATGGTAGACCGCCAAAACTTTTATTGTTACGTATCGTAATATTTCTTAAGCTAAATGTAATATATCTGTTATCATAAACTAGTGAATGTCTTCCGGGCTTGTTGGCCGTGCCCGATAGGTTCTCTTCAGACCTGACGTTTCGCAGGCAATTGTCGTAACCCGTATACAATCGAGAAAATAACTACTACCGCTACAGCGCCGCGTTTGGGAACGTATCGACCACGCCAATAAGCCCGGAAAATACTGACTATTTTTTAAAAACGACGAATTTTATGAATTGTGTTCATTTTTCCATTGTTTTTCCAAAAACATAAAAATTTACAGGATACTTAAACCTCGTCGTATATTTACTACAGAACGAAATGGAAAGTACAACGTAAAAACAAAAAAAAACAAACTTATTTATCCTTTTATTATCCTGGCCAAATGGAATTGAAGGCGTAGAAATAAAATGAATAATTCTTCAGTTTAGCAGTTAACTTTTATAAAAAATAAAATACAAATTTGTCTTAAACGTTTCGCCTCTTTTAATTAATGTAACTCGTATCTTTTAATACGAAAAACTACGCTAATTTTCGTTGATATCTTACGGTAGTGTTAGTTTTCCTGTGAATTTCTAATACGTATTACACAGCCGTACTTTTATTTTATATCTGGCACGAAGCAATTAAATAAACAAACAACTACTTCTACCTTTACCATGTATTACTTTGTTGCATATTAAATAACGTGCGTACCTGGAACCGCATCAATGATCTGCTCATCCAACAAAAATTTCATTTCGGATATAACTGCCCTAAATATACAATTAAGGAAAACCTTTCTCCGAAATGTGAACATGAATGCTTTGTTAAAATATCGTAGCAATTTGCATGCATAAACTCTACATGCGCAGGAATAACATGAGCTTATAAATTTAAATTTCAATTACCCACATCCGTTCATAAAACAAACATTTTCAGCACCAAAGAATTTTTCCACAAACAAATCCTTAATTTACTTTTGTCTCCCATGCGTAAAAAAACAGTCTGAGAACAAAGGAATCAGAGGATTTTATATGAATTGAAAAATATACTCTGTATCTTTTCCAGAATCGTTTGCTTGTTTACTAACTACAATAAAATAGCAGACAAGTATATATGTTAAGAAAGAATCAGAAAGAAATAATTTAAATCCAAAAATAACGGAAAGAAATTATCGTTATGCGAATTGTGGTAAAAAAAAGGAGTTTAGATATGCGATGATTAACGAAAAATGACAAAATAAAAACAAATTAAGAATTTGAAGAAATAGTCCGTTCGCATTGTTAAATTTTAAAGGTCTGTATTCATTTCAATGTTCCATGGATTCGGATTGCATTTGAATCCCATGTTATCTGAAAATGTTGCAAAATAGGGTAAGTATGTATGTATGGTAAATGTGTGAAAGCATTAACACCACAATTAGATTACATTCGCTTTCAAGGAATTGGAAGGCTGTCTCTTGTAAACAAGACAATATTTGACTTGAATTGAAGGACCAATATGAGTTCCTTCTCTTTATATTAATGATAACAAAACAAATATTCTTTGCAAAGCTAATAACATTAGGATCTTGGACTTTCTCCATTGCGCAACTAAATACTCTGCTACTTCTTTTATTAGCTTACCAAACAAACAGGTAGATGGAAAACCTGTAGGAATCATTATTTTACGTAAAAATAAGTTCTTCAAGCTCGTTTTTTTTTTTTTACAAAAGTGTCAATTATTCTTTACAATTGGTACATACAAACTAGCTTGTTATACATGCAAGGTCCCAAACTTCTGGAATTGAAAAATCTTTCGTATTGCGTAAACTATAAGAAGCTAAAATGATAAGGTAACATAATAGCCGCCGTAGAAATAAATGAATTTCATATTTCGACATATTTATAATTTTGTCCTAGATCACCTAAATTTAGATATATCTAATTTCTTCAACTGTGTTTAGACATTTGTCAAATTCGAACACCAGAAACTTAATTTCTTTGAAAAGTACCGGATATTTCTTCTGTACCCATCGCATAGAAAAATTTTTCTTCTTGTATAATGATACATATGTCTAATATAAAACAAATCTTTGCAAATAAACGTAATTCCTACATTTGCAAATTTCATCCAAATGGTTCCTGGTGTTAATATAATTTGGCTACCATGATAGCAGTAACCAAAATATGTTAACATTGATAATTTTATATTATTGATTCAAAATTTTGAACCCAACCACAATTAGCTAGGTATTAGGTATAATATGTGTAGCAAGACAAATTCTGTGTTTTAGCTAGCAAGATGTAAGTATAAGCTACGGTACTCTAACCGGCATTTTTAGGGAAAAGAACAGGTGAAACAATATTTTATATATATTTATATATAAAATATTACCATAAAAATCAAATCAAAATACTAAAAAAAAATAACATGTAACACATACGAAATGCACCATGATACTTAATGATATTTATTGCAATTTTTAAATACAGACTTTAGGAAATTCGTACATATTGATAATTTTTATCCTATTAACCGATCTAAGCGGTTGATTATTTTCAAATAAATACTTAAATGTAGCACTGTCGTACATGAAGCAAAGAAATCGTTCTCAATTTAAAGAATGATGAATTCCGAAAATAAATAGAACCTCCCACTATAAAGTAACTAAATTACATCTTTTAATTTATATTATATATATATAATTGATAGCAAAGATACACTTTCATTCTAATAGGACTAGCGATTATGCTGAACACTATCCTTTAGCAGCCACATCGATGTTACTTTCGAAAACTTTACAAACAATTTAAACAACAGGATTGCTTATTTAAAAAGAAGATAAAGAAAAATATCATTATCAACTAAGAAGTACAAATTACAGTGTTAGTTTATTTTGAAAGCCATCGCGAATTTTCCATAAGAGATGCTACTAAGGAATTGGATTTAAGCATCAGTTCAGAGAATTTAAAAAAAAAAGCATAAGTATATCCCATTTAAGTACCGAACGTCACGAACATTACAACCAAGAGATTCAGAAAGGAGGTTAGCTTTCCGTCAATGGTTCGTTAATTTTGTGGTGAAAAATTTGAATGGAGCACTGTGTATTTTATGGAGTGATGAAACAAATTTCTCCAATTGAGGTGTGTTTAATAAGAAGAATAACTACTACTGGTCTCAAGAAAATTTATTAATAGTGCGTTCACACACTGCACAAGTTCTATTTGTTTTTAATGTCTGATGCGGATTAATTGGTTCGATAGTCGTTAACAGGAGGCAGATATGTGGAATTTATTTAATGTATCTAATACTATAGAGGATTTCGTGGATTATCTGATGCTCCGAAATTTATACTTTCAGCAGGACGATGCTCCTGCACTTAGTTGCCGCATAGTACATAACTATCTGCACACCATCTTTGCCGATAAGTGGATTGGTACAAATGGGCCAATTCGATAGCCAGCACGCTCTCCTGACTTTTCACTTTTAGACTTTTTCTTTGGGGACATTTAAAAAATCAGGTGTACAAACGCGTTACAACAATGTGAACGAATTGCAAAATAAGGTTAGGAAAGTTTTCCGCGAATTGGATGGAAGAACAGTCTTAAGAGCTACCCGGAGTGTATTCAAGCGGGCACGAAAGTGTATTGAGAAGGATGGTGACACCTTAGAATATTATTTATAAATAATAATTTCAACGACATTATTTTAAGATGTAATTATGTTAAAATAAACATTAAACACAAAGACAGGTATCTGTTTTGGTGGAGCAATAATAACACTTAGGAGGAAATGCAAACTGCTATAACTTCTTTATTATTCGTCTTAAGACAATCATGTATTGACATTTTTACACCATAACTTAAAATATCTCTCAGAATTTTTAAAAATATACAGGTGTTCCATTTAAGGAAATTATAAATTTTAAAAATTCTCAGAAATGCATCATGCAAACGTTCTTTCATATACTACGTATTAATCACCGTTAAAAATACTATCACTCTGCTAATTTAATCTACTTTCTACAATAAATAATATCAGAGATAGCAATGGTGAGCACTTAATTTGAATCAGCCTGTATATGTCCAACTAATAATGTGCATAACAGGTCCATAAACTTGATCCCAAAACAAAAGCTAGGTTTTTAAATCTAATTAATGGAACTTACGTCAAAATGAATCGCATATCTATAAAAGTTATTTTCTAAGCAATCACGAAAATGTTAAAGTCTTCCAAAATACATTTAATGTGGAAGACGGCAATGCTTAAATAGTAGTAACGAATCTAATAACAGGGCTATATACCGCGTTGCTAATAGTACGTGCTTGAGCTACGACCTCAATATCCTTGCAGAATTTAGGAAATCCACCTATCCTACTGCTGGACTTTAATTGTTCATTATTTTTAAGCAAATAGCAAAGAAATTTAATTCCAAAATAAAAACAACTTTTCTAAATCGAATTAATGGGACTTTATAAAAAAATAAGTCGTATTCGTATGTGTAAAAATGTAATTAAATCTATTATTACAATGGATGTTCTAATAAGCAATCATTTGGTAATGTAATACTATTTAACAACTCTATGCACTATGCAGTCTTAGAATGAGCAGATTTTGCAATATTGCCTATATCTTTTCACCACAGACTTACAGAACTATCCTAGGCAATATGTTGTTCTAACCACTCTACTCGTAGTGGTGACTAAATTTTTATTATCTGACACGTGAAGTCATCTCAGCTCATAAAATTTTCTCGCGTACTATTTCACGTATTTGTCCGCGCAAACTATACTTCTTTAGGAATTTCAAGTTTAGTTTTGTTGTGAAGTTATTTGAGTTGGTTATATTATACTAGGGAGTCGGTGTGTCTCGACACTTTCATCCTTCTTGATGAAAGTAAAGATTAAATGTGTCTCTAATTTGTTTAAATATTACAAATGGAACTTCTAGCACTCTTCTACAAACATTCTCCCAGACAAATATGCTGCCGAGTTGTGTTTTCTAGATTAAGTTAAGGAGTAAGTACTTTATACTTTTCAAGTTAATCAATTTTTTCCGAGATAGTTTTAAGACATACTTTTGGTACTATCAATTCTCAACTTTTAATATCTTCTCAACTGTAATTTAGCATTTAGACAAAAGAAAATAAATAACAAATATTGTTATCTTCGTAAATAAAAAAAATACAGGCTGATTATAACCATAGATATATTCTGTGATAGAAGTGGAAATATACACTGCTGTTCAGTGAAGTTCGGTCATACAATAAAAATCTATTATATCGCACTGTATACAATTATTAATACATAAAATTAGAAAAATATTAAGCATACACTCTTTTCTATGGGATTAAAGCCATAAATTATTATGTAAAGTAGAAATATTCCGACCACCACAATAAAGTCCCTTTTATTATCATTCCAAGAATTTCTCGGAAGTACCGATCTTTTGAAACGGGTCGTTTGGGGATTATTAACGAACAATACATTTAGGAAATATACCGCAGTATCATTCCTGTTTATTTATCACAGGCGTAAAGATATAAATTTGCTTCATTCTACTGTTAAACGTGTGTTGGTGTGCATCTGTCGTTTTTGCGCGAAAGTTTTAAGAAAATTTATTTCAAAATGGCACGTGGCAAGCCTACCAATGTAGAAAAACGTTCACGCATTATTACGCTGTTTGAAGAAGGATATTCGGGGCGACAAATTGCTGAAAAGACAAATATGAGAAGTTCAACAGTAAATTACATCATAAAGCGATATCGGACAACTGGAACTATAGAAAATCGTGTTCGTCCTGGAGCATCTAGGAAAACAATAAAAGCTGCAGATTTGAGAATTGTATTATTAAGCAAACGCAATAGAAAGTTAACAGCGCCACAAATAGCAGCCGAAGCCAATCGCGGCCGTGAAGAACAAGTTTCGGCGAGTACGGTAAAACGTCGACTTCAACAAGCGTACCTTCATGGACGCATTGCCATTCAAAAAGCCTTATTACGTCGGGGCAACAGAGCAAAACGGCTACAGTGGGCCCGTTCTCATCTAGATTGGTCGTTAGATGATTGGAAACACGTGCTTTGGACTGACGAGTCAAAGTTTGAGGTTTTTGGAAAAAATCGACGAGTTTATGTCCGAAGATCTAAAACCGAAAAGTGATCCCAAACTGAGGAAGGAAAATTATTTTGCAATACTCCAGAATAATGCAGTGCCATCAGGATTGCGTATAATAGGCCGTAACTTTACACTCATGCATGACAACGACCCAAAACACACTGCGTTAGTGTGTAAGAACTATCTAAATGAGCAAGAAGAACAGCGCACCCTGAAAGTAATGACATGGTCCCCACAAACCCCAGATTTGAACCCTGTAGAGTTGTTGTGGGATGAACTGGACAGGAGGATCCGAAAAATATGCCCAACTTCACAAGAACATTTACGGAATATTCTGCAACATGAATGGATTAATTTTCCACAATCCGTTTTAACAAAACTTATCGAAAGAATGCCTAGAATAGTTCGAGCGGTGATTAACAGCAAAGGAGGTTTTTTCGATGAAAGAAAAATAATGTTCAGTATGTTATATTAGGCCAGAATAACTTTTTATTTATTTATTTTTGTCTTTTTTACCGGTACATACAATAAAATTGCATTTTGTTTTTAGTTTCGTTTGTTTCTATAACCTTTTCATGTTTTTTACCAACCGACCGAACTTCTCTGAACGGCAGTGTACGTATAAATTTTGTAAACTTGACCTACCTTTCAAATAATTTAACATATTTTAAAGGGCATTGTAAACAATCCAGAATCCAACTAATTTGTGTAATATTGTCCACAACTTATTTAAAAATGCGCATTGAAACGGAACCACCCGTCGCCTCTTTAAGCCGATTGAAGAGGAGAGACAGTCATACGGCTATGCAGAAAGGAGCTGTCGTAGTCCCGATTGCAGTCTGTCAGCTGCTTTGTCATTCCGTGGAGACTTAGAAATTAAGATCAAAGGAACCATATCTTATTATCATTTATTAATGACCGTGATATTTTTGGTACCCAAAGCGTGAGGCTAACGAAGTACGAGAATTTGGACGAAAAAAAGAAACGCAGGGTGATTTGAAAGATTTTATTTATATTTGTATAATTGCAAGCCGGCAACAAATTGTATTTTATTTCTTTTCAAAGCATTTAATCCCAAATTAGAGTAATCAGCATCTTAAAATAAAGGAATCCGGTGACTACTTATAGTCGGTAAGGTTTCGAAATAAAGTCTATCACATTAAAAAAAAAAGAAAACAGAACAACCCGTCGCCCGGAATAAATATCTCTTTAGACCGATTGAAACGGAGAGGTAAGCCAGGGAAGTAAAAGTCACGTAAAGTACATACAAAGAAACATATAAAAGTATACAGAAACATCAGTACTTGAAAACTTATTGTCTTTTATGTTTGTTATAATGTACGTGAACAAGCTGCTCCTTTGCTCATAAATTATGTACTGAAATGAAGTATGACCTCATGAGCCGCAAGTGTTTCACAAGAAAACCCATTTGACAGCAATTCGTTAGCTTTTCGTTTGATGTTTTCGGAAATAAAATTTTCTGAGGCACAAACATTACGTGCAGTATGATGCAGATGCTATATGTCGTGCCCGAATAATAAAGGCTTGTAATTAAATTTCAGTTTTCGAGAAACACCCGTTAAAGTCTGAAAACATGTAATAATACACTAATACAGAGATCACAGCTTGGCTTTGCATTAAATATTTTGATCGTTTTAAATAAATATGTAAAGTATTATTTTTATGTACTTATATCTTCCTAGGTTTCAGTGATAGCAACGTGGATCCAATTTTATTCGATAGAGGAGAGGTTGGAGATGAAATACTTGAAATCGATCAGTATTGTCAGACGCATCTTTTCTTCGGGCAAGGTTACATATACAAAAAAATCTGTCGTGGGATAACAGAAAAATGTCGAAGTGCAGCTCCGGTTTAATAATAGAGCCCAGTTCTTCATAATTATCGTTTTGGCCACGTACACAGTCCCATTAATCAGTTTTAGGAGACAAACTATTCTATTCTAATGTTATTTTCTATGAATTAATTAGTTTTTACACACACTGTGAACATTCTTCTTTTGCCACAATATTTCGAAATGGTGAGCTAGACATTTCTTGGCGTCCTTTAGTGCCTGCCATTCAAAAAGCACCAGCATCCCGTGAGCAATTCTACCTTTTCATGTGCGGTCTATTTTTGCATTATATTTTTCGTTAACACTAGCCGAATAAAAGTGGATACTAGCAGTCACGATAAAATAAATAATTTCATAGTAGTCGGAGGAAATTGTATGTGGAATATTCTAACCAGTTAATGAATCAATCTATTAATAAGTTATTGCATGCAGTAACGTTTGCAGGTAGGTACACATTGCAAGGAAAAGTTGACTGGCAACAAAATACCTGTAAATATTTAACATATGATAGAAATTTTAGAGCTTCTCAGATTGAAGTAAGAATACACTTTGTTATAGTTCCACAGTTATTGTTTTCGAAGATGAGATTGCCCTTTTCGCTGTTAGTATTTCTGCCGTATAATACAGCAGTAAACTAAACCGAACAAATTACATTTTTATTTTTTATTTTCTCTTACATGTTTACCTTATTCTACGTCTAATATAAAATATTCACATAAACTCCATACAAAGATTTACATTTTTTATAAACTTTATAAATATGAAATACGAAGCCGCTGCCATTAAAACTCAGCGACGCATCGGTTATCACTGCCATAAAAATGTCTTTTGTAAGCGAAGCCGCGAGAAGAGAAAGTCAGATTGATGGAAAAACACAAAAATGAAAGCTCGTAATGGGTTTTATCAATTATCACGGGATTATTTCAAACATCTATGTAAAGGACATAAACCTATACACTTTCGATTTCAGTTATTTATGAGTTCCCATAAAGCGAAGCTAACAAAGAAACCCCGAACAAAGTACTTAGTAATAGTTTGTGGAATGGTATTTACACTTCTCATCAGGATGAAGACTTGCAAGCACGTTCGTAACCGAAAATGTCTTTTGCAAGTACGTACTTTAATAATTTCACAAAATATTAAAGTGCTAATTAAACTAATATTGAAGCTAGATACGAAACCAAGAACAGCAGTAGCACTAAACATACAGATATTGCCAAAATTTTAAGTTTTTCTTATCCTTAAAAATCTTTTTTGGTCTTTCTTCTAATAACATTAAGGTACCAAAATGCAATTTAATAAACTTAGCGAAATTTAGCAAAATTAATATCTGGTTAGAAAGGTAACTAGTATAGAGCAAAAACCCGCTGTACTCTCTATCACAGAATATCCAAAACATACAAAAGAGGGCGGGAAACTAGAATACAACATTTTTATTAACTCTTGATTTCGCTTAACGGAACTTCAGACATAACATACTATTAAACAATTAAAACAGGAAGTTCATTCAATTAAAGCTTCTGTTATCACAATAAAAGACGCCTACGCAATCTAAAATAGTTATTTAGGAGTAAAATATAGTTTAATCAGTGTTGACATATTCGTATCCAAAAAACTATTTGCTAAATTAGAATATGTTATTGTTACAAAATCAATTCTTATTTTTCAATAGATTGAATCAATCCGAACATCATATTCGTTTATTTCAGATCGGAATAAATTGACAATGACTATCTTTCATTCCAAAAGTTTTTGAGTCTCAACCAACGTTATCAGACAACACACTAATATGAAATGAAATGAAACTTTGAGGTCCATGATAGTATGGCTTCCCTACTTTCGGATAGCTTTTGCTTTTTCTGATTCTATAAGCAAATACATATAAAGTTATACCGAATCACTTGCTTAATAAATAAATAAATATAACAATCCTGTAGTTTTCTTATATAAAAAAAGGTTATTGTTGTATTTTGCTAGCTTTAATTTAAAATTAAATATTTACGTAATTCAGATCTCAAGCGAAAGATAGAATCCATAAACAAAAAAAAATGTTCCACAAATCTAGTACCTTAAATTCTAAATCTATGAAGGCGGTTTGAAAAGTTCGTGCAATGTTAGAGATATGGCACCATTGTTGAGTATCGAAATTATTGTCAGAAGAACCCGTACCAAATTTCACCCATATCTATTCATTACAATGAGTTTAGCGTTCGTTTGAATCTCGTAAGCTGAAGGGTTTATTCTGTTGATAAAGCATTACTGCATGAAAAACAAATCGCCTCAGAAAAGAGACAAAAGAGAAACTTTAAATAACATTATAACGAATCTGCACCCTCGATTAGAGCTGTTTATAAGTGGTTTCAAAATTTTCAGAATTGTTATGTAGGCTCAAGTTTCGCTGAACGTTCTGGACGCCCTGCTGAGACCACTACTACTCCAGAAATCACTGATAAAATCTATAATTTGGCGATGGGTGGAAATGAAGGTTCATGACATTGCTGATGCTGTAGATGGGCATTTCCACTAAATCGATACATAATATTTTACACCAACATTTAAACGGGAGAAAGCTCTTCGCAAGATGAGTGTTACGATTGTTCACAGTTAAGCAGACACGAAATCGTGCGACGTGTTTCGAAGACAATTTGCAGCTTTTTTAACGGATTTCACAGCATTTTAGGCATCGTTTCGTCTCTGTGCACGAAGCACGAACGATACACCACTACAGATTTGAGACTAAAGAACAATCCGAACAATGGATTGCTAGCGGAGAATCTACACTAAAAAAAAAGTGAAGATCGTTCCTTCACCTAACAAGGTTGTGGCGCATATTTTTAGAAACTATCAAGGAGTAATGTTCATCGACTATTTAGAAAAGGGTGCAGAAACGAATGCCTGTTTCTTCAAATTGGACCAACCCTATTATTCGAAATGAATTACCAAACTGGAGCAACGTTGGGCAAAGTGTATAAGCCTAAGACAAAACGTAGCAAAAATAAAATTGATTTATCCCGAAAAATTGAGTACCTCTCATTTTCGCACCGACTTTTCTTTCATTCTCGCGCACATGACTGCAAGGCATAATCTTTAATTATTTTTCCTTCTAACCACATGGACACATCCTTTTATAATACAACAAACGAATTTTTCTCGAAAACAGAAATGGTTAGAGTTACTTAAAGACTGATGTAACGTGAATCAAATACGGAAACAATATTGATAACCATCCTTTAGAATCTGGTCGATATAAAAAATCTTTGGTGCATTGCTGAAAACTCCCAAAACTCCAAGAAATACTCAATCGTATAAAATTTGAAATACCGGCGGCCTAGCGCGTAAAGCGTTTAAGATATGGGTCGTTAACGAAACATAGGCATCTCAAAATTTGTTATTTCAAAAACTGAGATGGATAGGTATAGGGAATATTGAAGAAAGAAGAGATACGACCAGTAACGTATCAAATACCGGGTGTTTCACATAAATCGTAAAAAGTTTTTCGAAAATTGTTTGCCTATTTGATCTGTTTTGTAAATGCATTCAATAATCGTAAAATTTACGGTCCCAATAGTATGCAAATCAGATTTAATTAATATATATTTATTCTAAACAATAAAAATAATGTCCAAACCTGTATTTGAGAAACCCCAAAGGTATAGGCCGGTAGAGGTTCCACAGCGGAATTGATGACGTAGTCGCCCAGAGTCACGTGAACTTGCCTCGGCGTCGCCCTGGCAACACAATGTCCTGCTGTTACGACGTGGCGCCTGCTGACCAACGACCCGCCACACCTGCGAAGAAATGCACACATAATTTCGCTTTCACATCCTGATGAGATGAGGCACCGATAATACTTGGTGTAACTATACGTACGACTTGAAGATGGTCGTTAATAATATTTAATGGCGCTCATAAGACGTATAAGAGGTTTCATTTCGTGGAAGATTTTTGTTTGTGTAGTCTAGATTTATTGGTGTGTACGTTCACAGAGAAGTAATCAAACTGATGTGCTAAGCTTATTTCCTCACTTAAGGACATGAAAAGTGATAACTTATTTTGACAATTGTAGAATTTGGAATAAAAAGGATCTGGATAAGGTTTTATTTCTTTCGAAGTACTTAATTCAAACTCAAAAGTTAAACAATTACGATCTTCAGTTATTCTGTTGATAGCAGTAAGTGATAAGCAAATCATATTAAGTAATAATGGTAGAGTACATATAAGAGAAAAAAGGGACATTGTGTTCACAAAAAGTAAAAGTAGTAAACAAATATAGCATAATCAGAATCCAAGATAATCGTTCATGTTGAACTCTCGGACAACGCACCCTGTTGTGTGAAACTTTCGATGTTCTAGCTTCAGACATTTCATTTCTTTCTATCCCTTTCCTTTGCTAACCTATCATAAAATTATGGTATTTCGCAGGTACATATTCCATTAATGACTTCTTCCATTCTTCTGTTATAGCTTTTGCAAGATATTAATGCAGAATATACAAAAGTATTTCCTGCAAATAATTACACGGTCGACCTTCGCTGCAAAGGAACATTTGCATGGAATCTATCAGGAATATATCTGAACTCAAATAAAGTTTCTGAAACTGAAGTTCCTATTCTCGAGGTCTTTTCTTGGATTATCTATTAATGCATTAAGTTGAAAAAAGAAATAAAAGTGCTTTGACATATTAAATACCTGACAAATTTTTAGAAATAAACTTTTGTTTAGCTAATTACATGGGATAAATATTTCGGAGACTTTCGCTTATATTTTTCAGTGAGTTCAAATAAACGATCACATTCCGTACTGGTGTTGGTACGATTTAAAAATTGAGCTTTCAGCAATTCAATTCAGCATTTGGATTTCTTGAGTTGAGTGGTTTTCACCAGAAGTATTAACTTTTTGCATATATTCTTGTTCCTGTTTTGAGCTCCACGGGAATCACGTAACAGTTAAGAATGAAAAAGGTGCAAGTATACTCGTATCCATTCAACTCTAACGAATTTTGCATTTCTTTTTCCATATTATTTTTATTGGACGCTAGATACATACAAAATACCACTGTACAACAAATATGAATTGTATAAATTATTTTTTAAATAGAAAATCATTTTCACGATCATAGATCTAGGAGTGTCACCTAGATAATTTTTCGGCAACTTGAGAAGGGTGAATTGCAATTAACGCTATCGTAATTTTATAACGCGACGCGATCATATTTCCACTAAGCCAAATATATCGTCTCCAGGGCCTGGAGTGTACGGGCAATTTTTTGTCGTCATTAAAAATATGACAACTACACCCTCAACTTTTTGCCTCAAAACTGTATCCAACAACACCAAAACGGCGGACAATTGAACCTTTTTGTACATATCTGTGGCAAGTTCTAACAACAAAAACAAACTAATTACACAAAGACCACGGCATACGTCCTGATAAAACGTATGCTGTGATCAATATGTAATTAGTTCGTAACTGTTGTGAAACTAACTACTAAGTATTGAATATGCTGTTCCAAGAATTAATAAAGATAAAACAAAACGCCATTAACTCATTAATTCTTCCCTATATTAATCGCAATATATCACATCACTTATATTGTTAAATAAGTCATATTAAGAAGAAACACCTACATTTAGTTCATGTATTTCAGTGCAAATTTTGTGCGAAGTCATAACATTAATTTGCTTCCTTGATATATTACTGTTTTTACTATGCATACTTTTAACATTAGAAGTTGTTATAATTTCAATAAATCATCTTTTTTTAAGGATCAATATGAAAATGGAATATTCACATTCTATGGTGGAATACTTTCGGAAATATAGCAACTATAAAATGAGACAAGAATACATTGGAAAATCATTAATATTACAATCTGCCTAGGTAGTAAAGTAAGAAATGATTTAATCACCAATACAGCTTTACTCACCGAGCTGTAGATATACGCAAAAAAAGAAATAATAGTACCAAGCCAGAATCTTATAATAACAAATCACTAATAATAACTTTTGGACAATTTTGGTAAAATTGTGAGAATGTTGTGATCTAGTTTTTTGTTATATTACGTCGCAGCAAAAAGCCTCAATCGCATATAATGACATACAAGGATTTAATAAAATGGTAATTAATATTAATTTTTATTTAAATTTTATTGATTTACAAATAACGCTGGACAACAAGTTTTAGTTTATTTGTTGTATCTTGTTTGAAAAGTTTTTTGTTAATTTTCTTACGTTTAACAAAATAATAAAAAATAGATACTTATACACTTTGAGAGTCACTAAATGCGCCGTCTTTTTGCTATTCTTTTGTGAATTGTTTCTGGAGCATCTCTAACAAGAGTCTCCAGGAAAAAAGTCTAGGTGTGAGTGTAGGAAATGGATCTTTAGAGACACATTTGAACCCATTTTTTGATACGATGACAGCATATTTTCAGTAAAAGTTACGTACTCGTCAGCTTTTTTATTTCCCAAAAAATTAGTGACCACGAGGCGAAAGTAATTCCAAGCATTTCCAAAATATTCGTCTTTCAGAATATTTCGAATCTACGGCCTAACAAAAGTACCTTCTTTAATTTTTGCTTCACTTAGCCTTGGGAATTTCTAACCTCTCCGCTTTGTAGCTTCTGATATACCCAAATACGGCTTCTAGATTTTTAGAGAATATTCGAGAAGATTTCTATTTAATATCAATGTCATTTGTTTGTATACAGGGGCTGCTGTAATATACTGTACCTCTAAAACTTGAACTAATATTAAAAAGATAAGTTTATTCTCTATTTCAGCACACCAAAAATAGTAAGATCTATTTTAAATAAATTTTGGGTGTTGTCCAATGTAATTAATATTATTATTACCTGTACATAAATTACGTCAACTAGTAGCCTCTGTCAAAAAAAAAATATAAACAACGAAAAAAATGTGATTGATGCAGTGTTGGGCAACCGATCCTGAACAGAAAATATTAAGGACAAATGCGACTCAATTTACTAAAGATAGTATTAATAGCTCTGGAAATTGATTAAATTTATGGAATCTGCAAAATCCCCTCGTTGTTAAACAATAGCGATTTCAATATCAGCTGATATGTTTAACGGAGAACTGTTTGCATTAGGAATTGTACCGCAAAGGCTAAATGCAGAACATTATCTAACTTTTCTAGATGAAGCGCTTTTTAAAATGATGTTGTTTCAGCACGATGGCGCTCCAGATCACTAAGATAGACATTTACTTCAATGGTTGAATGTACATTTTTCTGAACGATGGATTGATCGTAAAGGTTTTATTGCTTGATCCCCAAGATCTTCGGACTTGAACCCCTTGGATTTTTTCTTTGGGACCTTTGAACTTTGATTACTTGACCAAATAACAATTAGATTTAATGAAATTCGTCAATGGTCCCTATGTATCGTACTTGTATTCGAGCTCAAGGGGGACTATTATCTTTACATAGTCGCGCCGCGGGAAGTGTCAATTCCAGTTATAAATCAAACAAATATGTTAATTGGAAAGCTTTCATTTCCACTTCAAATGAATTATACTAAACTTTAATTATATCACAATATAATCACCTATACACGTACACTAATGCATAACAACTTTAATTACGTTAACTACAGGATGTAAGGTATTAAAGAAGTGAATATCACAGCCTTGAACAACGTCTTCCTCGTTTTCACATAGACCTCGTTAGCATACCATTGACCTCAAAAGAGTATTACGAATACTCTTATGACGGTTGTTAATATATGCATGTCTACCACAAAGTTGTGTTTTCTACTCTTATTATTACAATACACTTAAAAATATAATAACTACTCCCATAAGTTCGTTTGTTGCCTTCGCTGGAAGAAATTTAAATAGAAACATTACCACACAAAAATCGATGTTTTTTAGAGTTATCTGAAGGAAATTTGGATTTTCGCAAAATAAATGTGCCGAAGAACTCCGTCAGTACGTGCCGATGAGGTTACATTCACTGACCCAAATTCTTTAATGATGCTGTCATCTCCTCCCACATTGAATAAAAACAATAACAGAAGACAAAAGATGAACTACTTGAATAATTCAGTACATGATTACCATACAACGGGACATCGAATTCAAAATAAATATTTGCTTGTGTTCTTTTCAATAAAACAGTGAGAAAACTTTTTCTGCACGCATTCCCTATTCTACCGCGTTTAATAAAAATGTTTAAATTAAGTGCAACAAGAAGAATTAACATTAAAAAAGTTCAAATAAGCACAATTATATCGTTTTAATATAATTTCAATTAAATATTAAATACCCTCGCCAACCAATTGAATATAAAATTTGGAAACAGAAGACAAATTAATCTAAAATATTTTTCGAAAAGAAAATGTTATAAAAGTCGAAATAATTATGAATTTTAGGTGGCTGATTGAAACACAGAATGCTCCATGCAATGAGCTATTATAGTAACTATATTTACTATAAAGAGCCACATGCAAAAAAGAGGTGAAGTTTTTCCAAGACACAGGGTACTTAAATTTAATGAGTTTATATTGGCTGGTTTATGATGGCAGAATTATTTTTTTCGTAGGGATAAGTGGAATCTTAATAACATTTTTACACATAAATCACTTCCAAAGGCACTTGTTTTAATTTTATGCTCTTTTTTATGATCCGGGCGAAGTAATGGTAAAATTCTACCTATTAAATCTCACTTCGTTTCTTTTTTAGTGATTTCTGTTTTGTATTAAATTGTACCGCTTTCGGCTTCTCTCGTAGCCATCTTTTTAGCTTTTTTTACTATGATGCAGACTATGTAGTATTGAAGGTTCTGGTCAGACGTTTAAGATTAAATTAAAACAATGACAAAAGAAAGTTTTTACCAATTTCTTGCACATTTTCTTCATTTTCTTAAAACTGCATAAAACATCTTTTTCTTGTTTAGTTATTATATATAATTTATTTTTCTATTGATAGTGATTCTTCTTAGTCGTTGTATACTTATTTGTTATTAGCTGCCATTATTTTACCGGTAAATTATTTAAATAGTCTCATTAAACAAAATAAATGGGTTCAAATACCCGATTAATAAAAAAGTATTTTATGAGGTATTTTTACAAAATTATGGTTAATGAGCCCCTTGCTTTTGAATACAAGTATTATACCGATTCAATAACATCTCTAACGTGTTATAAAAATTTCTTTGCTTTGTCAACCCAAATACCTTTGACCAGCTGCTATAAGTTCATCATTGTCCATAAATTTTGTTTCTCTTAATGTTTTTTCCACATTTGGAAAGTAGTCACAGGAAGCTAGATCTGGACTGTAAGGTAGTAAAGTAGTCAATTTCTAACAGCAACGGCAGCTTTTCGAAGTATTGACATGTGGACTGGTGACCTTACGATAGTTTTCCGCGCGTTTTTACTTTAATAGAATCTCTGGGGATCCATAATACTCTCCTGATACTGTACTACCCTTATTTAGATAGTCAATCATTAAAATTCCTTGACTATCCCAAAAAATAGTTGCCATTATTTTCCTGTAGAAGGGCCGAATTTAAATTTCTTTGGCTCAGGATAAAAATTCTGGACCCAGATTTCTACTGATTAATAATTAAATCTGGTTCGTCTCCTCAAACCACCAAAAATTATTCACATGTCTCTATCAGGACACGCATTCAAAATGGTAAAAGTATTCGTAAACCCACTAGCTTTTGTTATCCCAAGGTGTAGAATTCTGAATACCGTGCTTTCTGAAATTTCTGAAACTAATAAAGCTGCCAATTCTTTAATTCTTCTTTAATCTAGCATCATCCAGGACCAAACACTTGATTTTTTCAATAATATCGTAAGTGATCATGTCAACAGGCTGATCTGGAGAGAGATTATCATCCAGTGATTCCCGCCCATGTGTAAACAATTTTGACCATTCGCATATACTCGACTTCGGGAACTATTGAAAACTACAGGTTGTAGTTAAATTTTTGAAGAATTGGTACAGGTTTGGCGGATAAAATTTGCGACAGCCGTAACTCATGTATGGAACAATAGGGCTCCGCTGTTGTGTAAATTGCTGACGAACTGATGATGCATTCAATCACCTTTATGATTTTATGTGTATGTTACTACAATATTAACAACGCGAAAAATATTATGTATGGTGACCCAACGGGACGTATAAGCTTCTTGAGACTTCGAAGGACAATCATCCCCGTATACAGCAGGCATTTCCTTGTTTTCCTTGTTTTGTTAGGAATTTTATAACTGTCCGATATTAGAGTTTATTTATTTTGATGCGTGACAACACAAACTGATAAATATTAGGACTAATACCGCTGCAATTATTTGTAAATTGTCAAACACGTTATCAAGGCACCTTTACCCTCCCCACTCTAGCCTCCTCTTCCTTATTCGTTCGCAAGTGGTTTTTGCCTCTGGCGGGGTTTACATATTGACTAGCTTCTAGTGTGGTTTACACGTCGAGTTAGATTGTTATCAAAGTTGAGCCCTTACTCGAGAAGACTAGGCAGCTCAGAAAGAACATCATAATTAGCTCTCTAATGATTCCACTTCGATTACCTTTGCAGTTGGTTCTTTCTGGAATGATTTTCATGTTGAGTTACCTAAATATGAAATATGTACATTTTCGATAGCAAACGAGGTACATATGTACGTCATTACGTGTAATAGCAAACAATTCAAATAACCAACCAGCTATATAACCTTTTCTAATTCGATTAGATATACAATGCTGGTACTCACTGTCGTTGAAATTGCATGCTTGCTCTATATACTTGACGTTCACATAGCAGTAGTTGCATTTATATCTTGTTAGAATTAAAACATGCCGAAAACATTATGTAAACCGTCGAGGGAGTTAATAATTTCGCTAGTCGCGTATTTCGAAGCAGAACGCGATAAGAGCAGGCCATTACTGCCATCATCTTCTGTGCGGGAAGTATATGTGCCAAATATTTTGAATGCTTTAAATTCTTAACAGTCTTTCGCTTTTAGAGAGTAGCAGGTGCTCTAAATATTTATGTCGCAACTATTAAATTCGTCAATAAAAAAGCGAAAACGTGCACGAGATAAAGCTGTCGTGAAAATTGATGATTTTACCCAATGTGCTATTAGAAATACAACGAGTATATACAAATATCTTTTATGATTGCGGTACATCGTTGGGGTATTAAGTAACATAGGTTTTCATTACAAAAAGACGATACGAAACGGGCCTTAATGGAGGTCCCGCATATTACGATGAAACACATTCATTCATCTTTATTACATTATTTTATGTAGATTACGTAAAATCACGTTCTGTCGTATCATAATTAAAATCTTTTATGTAAGCGTTATTGATTGATGTAGGTACTTACATACGTACATATATTATGTAAATATAGCAGGCTTTTGTGTTATGCACTTACCGTGATGATCCAATTCTAATGTAGGCTTGCCAGGGAAAGGTACCAAACCCAGGTTCCTCACCTCCTACAATCCGCCTTTGTGCTTGCTGCCTCGTCGAAACGCCACATCCTGTAACAGAAAAGAAATTCCGTTGTCAGCGGAGCAGAAGAAAGAAGACAAGCCTGAGCAGAAGCAAGGAAATAAAAAAAGCGTAGAAAAGATAGCGGAACACGTCCGAGCTCATTTACGATTATTAGCGCGGAGATGTGTCATCCGATAAGTTCGGTTAGCGAAAGTTTTACGTTTGCTAAATTTCAGAAGCCCGCGATGACGTGAGGGACGCTCTCCGTCTTCCTTTCATCTTAAGTTCCGTCAGTCGGCAGTGATTCGCAACTTTCTCTATCTAAAACAATATTGACAGCGATGATTCTGGGTTTCACACAATGCCAGATAGGAAAATTTGGCTATAGAAACAAAATTTCACTGTTTTCTCTTACGTGTATGCACGGAAGTCTATTTTTTATTTTAAATTCATACTTTGATTATTCTTCAGCACAATAAAAATTAAGTAGAATAATAACTTATAGTTTCTTCATTGCCTAACAGAAAACAAAAAATATAACTGAATTCTACAAACTAAGGAAAACTACAGCTTATAGTTAAATTTTTGAAGAATTGGTACAGGTTTGGCGAATAAAATTTGCGACAGCCGTAACTCATGTATGGAACAATAGGGCTCCGCTGTTGTGTAAATTTTTATTTTTATTTTATTTTGATTTGTGATTTTTTGTGTATGTTACTACAATATTAACAACGCGAAAAATATTGTGTATGGTGACCCAACGGGATGTATAAGCTTCTTAAAGCTTGTCATAACCTCAGAAGGTCCTACAGTTGATTGTATCCCTACTGCGAATGGTGTGCCGGACCCATTAAGAAAAATTAATCCTAGCAAGAATCAATTTTGATAATAATTATAGAGCCCTCGATTTTGTGGTTTGAAAAGGAGATAGATTTCACAAAAAGATATATAAGAATTTGTCCATAAAGAATCGATAACGTAGACAATGAATTCAAGTGAGACGGGATGGAATAATAGTACAGCAGCAACACAAACGATCGCATTGCGTTATACGTAACTATACTTCTTTCGGAATGTACACGAGCTGCATTGAATTTCTGCAAAATCTGTATATGCACATATACATTGTCATTCGCCAAACATCAGTAATCATATTGTAACAACACTGGCGTTGTTCCTAATAAATTTTAATTGTACTTTAAAGTTAAGAATCTTTCCTTTGAATAGCTGATCCATTTTACTATTTAATCTTGATATATCGTGGATACTTACGCCCTTGCGTAAGCACGAACTAGCTGCCTGCGTATTCAGTTTCTTTCGCCCCTGAATAGAATAAAATTCAATATATTCTTCATTCTATTAATAAAACTTAATTCTGTTATTAACATTAATATTCAAATCGCCTAAAACACATCGTCGCGTCTTTAACATGATTGATTTCGCTAGTTGTGGTAACGATATTTGGAAAAAAATGTTTTCTTAATTGTTTTTCCAGACGTTCAAATCAATCAGCATTCGAGTTCGAATAGACAGTTCGAGGAATATGAGTTTTGCTTTTCTTTCAACATTCAATATTGGTAAAGGCATGTAATTTGAAAATGCTTTTTCATTTTAATACAAAACAAAAAAGAAACAAATGACATTAAATTTGGGTTTATCCATAGACATTTAGTGGAAAAAGATTATAACTACAGGAAAATTGTGAATAAAGAAGATCCGACTAAGGTACTTAATGAAGGTGGTAAGTGTTGTCATTTGTAGCCTTTATCCCTCGAGAAATTTACGTGATTACACTTTTTGCAAGCTTCTACCCATTCATACTGCGAGAAATATAGAAATTATGGTACGACTGCATTTTAAAGATAAGAAATTATTGTATGTATCATATTAACAGAATTTAAAAGAGGATGACCTCAAGCATTCATAGCCATTAGCATACATACGAAAAGAAGCCGATTGATGCTAATGATTATGCACGGTAAAAGGGAAACAGAAAAATGCAGCGCGTGTGTGTATAGAAAGTGCATTTATGAAAGCCTATGAAAGCGTTTCTTACAAAGAAAAAATTCTATTTTGCTCAGGTACTGTCAAAATGCAACGCTTGTATGTTGTAAAGAGGAAAAAGTTAATTACCCATTGAAGGAAGAAGTTCTAAATTAAAGATCTTCTTAAATGAAAAGGCGAAAGTTAATGAAGTGAGTTATAATAAAATTCATCAACACCGTGTTCTTAATTACGGTTAAATATAATTTCATTTTTTCCTCAATAAAGCAACTAGTTGAAAATATTCCCATCAGCGAATATCGAATTCACAAAAAGGTGCCTTTAAGAAATTATGAATGTATCAAATCCTGTTCCCATAATTAGACTACTTAAAACTGTAAACTCATTAAAATAAAAGCACAGCTAGTTACTATCCATATATCTATTATTATTAAATATACAAAGTCATAAATCTTCAATAGTTTACTTTTTGTAGAACAACCTGTATGATAATACAAAAAATCTGTTAAAAATGTCCCTTTCCTGGAGAAAATAATAGTAGTTATTTTAAATCATGGTTATTGTAATCACTAAAGTTCGCCACTTTCCGCGCGCTTCACAAAATTAGCAGAGACTAGACAGACTCCTGTTTATTCGTCTTATGAAAATAGGTTCGTGTTCCCGAGAGTCGGCAAAACGGGAGCCTGTCTAGTCTCTGCTATTTTCGTAAAGCGCACGGAAAGTGGCGAGCTTTAGTAATTACTGTCGAAGGTGAGCATATTTCAAGTCTTTACATATATGCAGAGTGATCGATAAGTAGCGAACCAGGCATATCTACTTTGTTATTTCAAATGGGACATCCTATATATTATTACGTATTTAGTTTCATTATTTAGAAATATTTATCAATCTCATAAATTTAATAAGTATCTTTGTCTAATTCCTTCGAAAAATCCGAAATGAAAATACATTTTAGTGTACATTTTTACATACTTTGCTCTATCTAGATATTGCATTGGAATGCCTTGGAAATATGCCGAGTGTTCAGTACTGAACACCAAACTTTGTAAAACTCAAACACCCGAAATGTGTTTGTTTTAAATAGCCTCACTGTTTTTTTATTAGAAATTCATAGAGCTGATCCAGGTTGCTCAAATGCGTATAAATCAAAAGACATGACCACAAAACGAAATAAAATATGAAGTTGGCCCCCACATTATTTGAAAGTCAACAATCTGAGGTTGTTTTAGGTTGTCCTAAACATTGCTGCAAACTACCTGCCGCTCCAAAATCTCAAAAGAAAAAGAGAAATCGTAAGGTTTGATCAAATAAATTGTATCAGGGAATATATAAGGAGGCTAAATTGTCTGTTAAATGCTTCGAATTTGGGCATATGAATGTGATCATAACAGGATTATAACGGTTATTCATTATATAGGTGACTCAGGAGGAACGAAGCAAACTTCAGGAGTGCACTGTACACATGAAAATAATTTAAAGAAGCTTATATGTTTTTATCCGATTTTCATTTGTTTTCTAAGTTACAGTGTAATTCAAAAATTTTAGCTATCGTTCTTATAAATAGCCAAAATTGTCGCTTGTTTTCAAATTAATGCGTCCTAAATAAAATAAAAATATCCTTGTATTAACTACCCATGTAACACAAAATGTCAAGTGCACTCTATATAAAAAATTCTTTTCGCTTCTTGTCGGGTGTTATTTATATTTTTCTGGCTATATCTTCTGATATATGAAAGGTACAAGTTTGGAATTCACGAAACAATGTTTATAGTGACTAGAATATCCTGAACAACTGCCAGAATTTCGATTTTCCAAAAAGGATGGGTTACGCGGGTTTTGTTTGTTGCTCATATCGATTGATCTATAGGAGATATGGATCCTGACATTCTGGAACAATATTGAGAACAACTTCTATTAACTAATAATAAGAACTTCTATTTAAAAAAAGCGAGTTAGGTGAAAAACTTGTATTTTTCATGTTTTTCGCAGGATTTTCACTATTTCTTGAGATAACAATGTAGAACAAACCTAGAACAGCCTGGAACAACTGCTAGAATTTCAATTTTCAAAAAAAGTATAGTTCACTAACTTAAACTAAAACGCTTTATTTATTTTCGAGCGGTGATATTACTTTTCATTAACCTTTTCTATGGTATTTTCTGAGTAAAATATCTATTGGTGTTACCTCCTAAAATATTCACTCATTCTCCCGTAACATCCTGTATATAATGGTTTTAACATTTTCCTTTGAAATAAAAAGCAAATTCGCTTTAAAAACTAACACTAACGCATTAAGTACTCCATAACGATACTTGTTCTTTTTTATAAACAAACTTTTACTTACTAAAATTCACTTTTTTCTTGTTTACAGAGAAAACAAAGAAGGTTAAATTTGCTCAAGCGAGAGTAAAATTATTTAATGTTTAACTAAGAGCATATATTACAGCTGTTGCTACTAACATTAACTACATAGAGTAAAGTATACCATACGCGCTCACGTATTGATTTTCTTGTATGTGCTTAGATTACTAACAGTAAGGTATGGAATAATATTTGGTGTCGTACTTCAGTAATAATATTTGTGTGCGTTAAGAGTATGTCGCCAGTATTTTCTAATTACCTAGCATTAGAACATTTTCACAATGTTGCCACATATTTAAATTGCCAGCAAAATAATACAGTATTGAAGTACTATTTACGGCAGTTTCAATTAAAAATATGTAAATTTGCTCCTTTGACATTTTGCAAAATCATAAAGCTACAACTGTACATTTTATTGGAACTCAAACGCTGTACATCAAGACAAATTAGATCGTCGCATTATTTCAAATATGGTGGGGAAAAATGTAATTCATGGCTAATATCGTTGTTTTATCGGTACTTAAATAGCAAGCTTCAGAAGAAATAGCTCCATTACAGTAAATATTTTACTGCTTTTGCAATATGACAACAATATTTGATTAATTTTTTAAGCAGGTTTAAAATTGTAGATAAATTTTATAAAACGTTCACTCATTTTTTCGTTAAATGAACTATTCTAATAACTCCCTCATTTATAATACGTAAATTAAGCTTCAAAGGTGCATCAGACAAAGTCCAGAATATAAAAAATATGACGAATTGTTCCGCCAAAACAATCATATATATTGTAGTGTCACCAGCGCTATATTCACTTCTCATCTTGGCATTTCACGTTGTCCACCTATCGGGTAAGAGGGTCCATCCGTTGGTAGGAAGCCCCATCCCTATAGAAAGATTCCTGTGTTTAGCCGAATATTTTTGGAGCGTAAAAATAATAAAATTAATATTAAGATTAATAGAAGTCCAGCCAACGACAATCGTGGGGAAGACTTATATTAACTACTTTTATCTGTCATTCTCTTTCTCATTAAATTAATGTCAGAAATTCCTACAGCATGTTCCGGTGCTTACGTTAGTCGTATAAGAGTTTTCTCTGTCCATTAAAAGTCTTTCGGTTCGTTTCATCTAAATTCTCAGTGTAATTTAACATTGTAGTGTTGCATGTGGTCAAGAGTGCCATCAAACAACACAGAATCCCAGCATCAGTTGCGTCCTGGCATCATGCTATAGCAAAAATCGTTCCTTTCGGCATCTATTTCAATAATAATATATTTTAAATGGTTAAAAATTATCATAGTTGACAATGGAATAAAACAATTGCCAACGTAATCTAACAATGGTTAAAAACAACGCCAATATTATATTTTATATATAGGCACATTGTACTTAGCATTTCCTCCAAGTTTAACAGTGTTGATTAAATATTTAAATATTTTAAAAAATTTTGAAAATTCACAAACGTATTCAATAGTTAATATTGAAGAAGTAGTGTTCGAAGAGGAACATAAACCTAGTGTTTATGTAGTTGAAAGTTACAAGATTTAAGGTTAGTAGTTATTTTCATTTCTACGTCTTAACACGTCTCATCTAACAATTTTTCATTTGCCGAAAAAGTGTCTAGGGACATTCTCGGATTCACGACCCTCAGTTTCTGTAAATTTAAAACCTTCGTAAA
Source organism: Marronus borbonicus (assembly GCA_902655005.2). NCBI lineage: Eukaryota > Metazoa > Arthropoda > Insecta > Coleoptera > Scarabaeidae > Marronus > Marronus borbonicus. The sequence continues at coordinate 7,089,145 of LR737384.1, read as the reverse complement.
ATTTCAAAAATTTCTCAAATTTCATCCTGCGAAAACATTACAATATACCATATATAATAATAAGTTCTAGCAACTGAAATATCCGATAGTCGCCACCTTACGATTGATGAAATCGCTAGCGAAATGCAAATAAGTCACGATAGTGTGTATTCCAAAGCTTCCAAAGCTTTTGACAAATGATCGAAAACAGGTCCGAAAAAACGCCTGCCAAAGACTCCTGAATCGGTTCCAATAAGAAACAAATAATTTTCTGCGTAGAATAGTGACATGTGATGAAACATGAGTTCATCACTTTACTCCAGAATCGAATATTGCGAGTATGGAGTGGCCAAGAAGAGAAGAACCTCGCCCGATGAAAGCCAAAACACGTTTGCTGGGAAAATTCTTCTTCGATTGGAAAGAAGTTTTGCTAATTGATTTTTTACATGAACGTCGGCTTGTGAATGTTGCCTACTACTACCAGCTCCTGGAATGCGTAAAAGTCGTCTACAGAAACAAAAAGCACAACCATTTTAACCAATCACAAATTTGATTTTGCTACGTGACAACGAAAGATCTCACACAGCTGCACTTACTCGAGCTAAATCTACTGGGAAATTTTTAAACATCCTCTCTACAACCAAGATCTATCCCTGCGTGGCTTTTATTTGTTTGGGCTACTGAAGAAAGCACTAGGCGGACACAGTTTTCAGAGCGAAGTAGATGAATTTGTGCGTAATTGGTTAGTAAAGCGATTTCAAACTTTTTATGAAGATGGGATTATCGAGGCGCGGTTTTCGCTGACTGTAATTCGCCATACTGTTCCATTTATAATTTTCACGAAAAGCTACTTTATTTGTTCTTAAGTCATTTAACGCCTTCTCATAAGAACTAAACCAAAATTGCATTTGGTAGATCTAATAGATCGCTTTTAAACGAGACCAAGATTATTAGAATCGGTTAAGCCTAACAAGACTAACCAACATTTATTGCAATTTTTTTTTAAAACAATTGACGTCCCTCCGCCACTTTATTTTAGAAAATATACGACAAAATGTTTAATGCAAAACTGGATTGAAAATAAAATGCATAGATTTTCGATTCTCGAACATTTAATTGCCAAAATACCATGAAAACTGATTTTACATTTAGTCGTGACTGTTGTGCCATCTACTGGTCAACTTACAAACTTCAAAATCATTTCCAGTATTTTCTATTGACCACGTTTACTAAAAAAGGTTTTACCCGAAAACTTTGTAATCGTTACTTTCTGATATATAACCGGGTGCCATTCTTATTTGGCCAACCAGTACTGCAAATAGTAACTGCCTAATATTAAAGGGTATCGTACTTATATTTCGAAAATGGATTATAAAACAGGAAGAGCTTTCAAGTCCGCATGTATTATAGAATACCCGATTGCGCTGTCGGGATAAAACAAAGAAAAAGGGATTTAAAAATAAAAATGTCACTGCTCTGCTAGCGGAATACTACATCGCGCACATTAAATAATTCGTTATAAAAGCTTTCGAGCGAAGCTTCTCCGGCAAAACGAACATTCGTGAATTCGCTTGCTAACATTGTTTCTCTTTCCAAGAAATGAATATCAAAGAATTTTAAGTGCAGATCTCCTCTAACGCATTCCTTTTTTCCTAGTAATTTTTGCAATGCATAAAAACGATATCCAATTATAATGTTTGTAATGGATACTCCAGCTGCGGAAACTAGACTGTTAATTGATAGCTTGTACGTACAGATATAGGTTCCATCTGATGGTAATTACCACTATACAAGATAATAATTAGACGTTGCTAAGCTGTGTTTGAGGTGAAGCTCTCTAAAGCCTTAATTGATAGCACACGTCTCACTGATGTACATATTACGTGTAGGTGTGTGTTTAATATGTATCATATTAATATTTATGCGTAGAATACATGTTGCCTTATGGAAAGAAAAGTCAAATAATCGCCTCCAATAGAATATGGATTAATAAAATCAAGGGTCTTTGGTTCGAAGGAATATAAATATAAAGTAAAAGGAAGATAGTCACAAGTAAATGGATGCAAGATAATGTCGTGTGGTTAATAGTTACTCAAATAACTTGAAAGACTTTGTAACGGCTGATATTTTAATGAATGGAAATTTTATAAATATTTAATTCAGAGTTAATGCTGATTGCGTCATTTGCGTTCGATTGAATTAAGTCTTATCAATGTATTTTCTAATTGATTTAATATTGTTAGTTATCATCTATTTTTTTCATTAGGATTATCATATACAGTGTGTCCACGGATTTGGTGCAAACTTATACAACAGTGAACGTTGATACATTTTTTTAAATATTTTATGTTTTAGTTTTTTTTATACATATTTTTAGATATAAAATAATTTAATAATATTCTGGTTAACTAAAATAAATTCTTTATTATAAATATAAGATTTTATGAAATATTTTGTAATGTATATAAATTCGAATGTGATAAAAAACAACAAACAATTTATTCAACGTAACCCCCACCTACTTCCACACACTTTTGGACCCTATACTTAAATTTTCTATAAACGTTCCTAATTGTTCTTATATCAATCTCACTAATTATTGTTCGTAAATTTTGTAACATACCCAAATAATTGTATTGATTTAAATTATTTTTGAAAAAAAGGGGCCAATAATTTTTTATTGAATAAAATTTCACACCACACATTTACTTTCTTATAACTGATTTTTCCGATTAATACGAAAATTTGGATTCTCTTTTGCCCAATATCTGCAATTTTGGTTTGACACATAACCATTAGTGGTAAAAGTAGCTTCATCCGAAAACAAAATTTTATGATGGAAAAATTGATCCTCCATAACATTTTCTCCAACCCAAGTAGTAAATTCTAATCTAAACGCATCATCCCTGGGTTCCAGAGCATGAATAAATTTGGGTTTGAAGGGGTGAAGCTTGTTTTCATTTTTGAAAGTAATCAAACACGTTTTCAACATTTATATGCATACAGAAGGCAATCAGTGCATTTTAATATGATTTCTAATGGTTTTAAGGCAAACAAAAACTTTCGTAAAGAATAACTTTTTTTTCATAAAATGTAGAATAAAAAAGTTTTTCCCCTTGTACACCAAATCCGTGGACACACTGTATATTTATTTTTATTTTTTTTACAATAATTCTAGTTCGTTATTAGTTGTGGTTAGTTAGAGTTATCCTTTGTTCTTTGGGTATACTTTTGATTTTAGCAATTCCCGGAATTTCTGTCACGAGTAGGGAGTACATGTTAAGACGTGGCCGGCTTGTTAAAGCTTCCTTAATAATTTTGAAGTATATTTGGTTAACTACCAGTGCAGGATTTACGGCTTCTATAAAATTGTAATTGTGTACATCAGGATTTATCTGGATCTTACCGCCAAGGGTTCGATTAATTACATATAGTAGCCTCAAATGCTTTATTTGCCTTCTCCCATCTTACGTACATAACGTTTTTAATTGTTTTTAAGTAATTTATACTGTGTGTACTTGTGTTGGGTCAATTTACAATTAGTATTAGATAATTTGTATTAGAAGTTGTATTGGGTCAAATCAGAATTTGTACTAGACAACCTACAATTTGTACTGCATCAGTTTCTACTTGATGCTGGTTCAATTCGTACAAGAACTACATGCACCTAAATCGATGTGCACTGGGTTTTCAACTCATAATACTTACCCCTGCGATGCTTCCTTTACATTATTTTCCCGTTTTTTTTTAATTCTTCCTGGTGGCATCTCTTTACTTATAATTACTGTACAATGTTAGAGATTTACTATCCTCTTTTTAGCACTCTAATCTATGCTGTACTACTGGAACGTCCAAAAGATCTTCCTTAAGATAGGTGGTAAGAATATAGGTCATCGGTTAAGGAACTCCATAAATCTAATCTAGTATGCAACAATTTGGAATTTGGACTCATTGGAACGTTGCAGTTTTTTTTATAGACTATTATAAATTTTCCAATACAATAAACGCAAATATACTAATTAATGTAATTAATTCACAACAATTCAAACAGATACGAAGTTACAAGGCACTAAGCAAGATTTTAACGATTCTTAAGGGTTTCATCAGCAATAGTTGTTCAAAATATAATTCAAAATTCATAAATGAATGAGAATAAGTAATAATAACACGGTGAAGATGCTCATCTATGGGCGAAAGTTGCCCAATTATCGGCAATTCTCAATTATTTTAATGACACGGCAATATGTTGTAGTAAATAGTTACAATCCATGCTTCATCGGTTACTAAATAATATCGAACAATATTGATTAATAATATGTACTACCCAAACAGATTTCAGAAATAATTGCCGAATTTTACATAATATTGCTGTACACTGCTTCATGTAACTAAGTCTAACGACCATCGCTAGGCCGTAAAGGTTGCCGCGCATAAGCCTTCAAGACTGTGAAGAAAAACAGCTGCTAACGACATAAATGCACCTTCCTGAAAGCAATTACGATTTTGTTCAAGCAATTATAGACTTTACCCGGCCAACGGTAGAATTTGAACCTACAGCCTCCCATTTTCCGAACGGGTGTGCTAACCGGGGAGTCTCCAAATTCAAATCCATTTGTAATATAGAAAGAATAACTAGCTTTTGTCAAATTGTATATTTTGTAATTATTTAAATATCAATAAATGCTAATTATTATTAATTATTATATACTCATTTCGGCAGATTTATATTTATAATCCATGGTGGCTCTATTTTTGTAGACTAACATGTTAGTGATAAAACGCCACTAAGATGTTAGTAGTCTAAAGAAAAGGAGTCTGGTTATAGCATTTTTTTATGTCAAATAGGTTGATATTTCTGCCTGTAACCTTGAGATCAGTTAAGTAATTTGCGGCATATAATAATATAGCATCCTCCAATTATACTACTGTTCGTTGTTAATTTTTGGTCCATCCACGAAGAAACATATCTTATCTTCATCGTCCACTGACGACTTCATCCTCCTTTATGCCATAACAGCCGAATTATTGGACCATCGCCACCTATTCGACAAGTAAATCAAGGGATGGCAGGCAAAGAATGGCCTCCATTATCGCCATTAGTATAACAGTTAATAAGCTTATTACATTTAAGCAAGCAGTCCTGACAGTACCTGCTTCAATTTTTTTGGTTACGAGTATGCTTCCTACGCCGCACCACGGAGTAGCAGCGTCGTATGTTAGCATTCCCAGGTCGTTCCCAGCATTCCCCAGTGATATAAAAGCTCAATACTAACTACTGACCTTATGCTCGATGTGCGTGATTCACGAGGGTTTCTTATTAAAAATAATACAGAAGTATTGGCTACCTAAACTTTGATTGAATAACAAACTTAACTGTAAAAAATCAATGGTTCAACAAGTGTTGGAAATAATGTCTATCAAATGCATAAAGCTGCTCTATTTGTGACGTCACTTCCGGTAAAGTCTACTTCTATACAATAAACGGCAACAGATGAGTATTCGAAATTGAAAATGCTAAATTACTGAAAAAAGATAAGATATGAGTATAGGGAATACAATTTTATGAATGGTTCAAATTAGAATCTAAATACAATAACGAATACAGGATGTCCATTTAACTTAAGAAAGTTATTTGACTTTACGGTAATCCAAAGCAAAAGTATATTTTCGTCCATCCAGTATAATTTTTAGGGATCATTTTTATTTTACCTAAGTCTAATGTTCCGACAAAAAATAAATGCAATTTAAAGCTAGCTTAAATACGTAAGGTTGACACGCCTCTTAAATGTTGGCCTACATTTTCAGGGATAGTTAAATTTCTCGAGAACTTGGGCTTGAGTTAGGTATAGAAATCATAAAACTAACCGGTCCAGTGTTTACACAATAGACGTAGATGGTTGGGACTTCCTGTATAATCTAATCTTCATATTTTCCAGTGGATCCTCATATCACATATCCATAGTTGAAATTAATATGTAGTTATTAAAAAGAAGTCATAAGTTAGTAAAATGTTATATAGTACCTAAAGTCCTTAATTAAAACCCCCAGAAACAATAATATACACTATACATTTTACGCATTTCATAAGTTAGTTTTTCTACCTTAGTTAGAATCTGTACATACATCCAAATTTTACATCCACAAAGTAAAGTTACGATTATTGCCTTAAAGTTGGTAAATTTGGAAATGAAACATTCTCCTTTTCAATCACAATTTAATTGTAGTTTACTATGTGGATGAAACAGTGCAAGAGTCTTGTGCCAAGCGTTCGGTACCACTTACTAGATTCATCTAGATCTAAAAGGCTAGCCTGCGCTTTCGGTGTTTCCCGGGGTGCTTCAAGGGTACCGATCGCCAGGCCAGGACTACGACCAGCTTTAGACGTGCTTCTCGCGCAACACCCTTTCAGCATTCCTTCGCAAGCGTTTTCCAGGACCCCACCCGACAGCCAACACATCAGGAAAAATTCGCAAGTTGCTCCTGGCGCACAGTAATCTTCGCCACCTAAATTCGACAATCGGAAATCATATTCGGCAAACACTTTCAAATTTCACAATCTACAGACGTAAATATATGGATCAATATGGTTTTTGGTGCTCATTTTTAAATAATTTTTGGCCTTCCTCCCGATTTTGTAAATATTAAACTATTTGTATATGGATGTATTTAACGCGGCTTATTTGGATAGTTTATATAATTAAAGAGCAGAAACAGGAAAAGTTAAGTGTCAATTTCTATTAAATCACTGTTGCACTCAGAGCGCAATAAATGCTGTTTTTTACATACGAAAGTTCTAGGTGCCAGTGTAAAATAATAGTGTACATAAAATACCGCCCTAGACGATGTGGGAGAAAGTTATCATTATAAAAAAATTCAAACTTCAGACTTTAGGTAATCTAAGAGAGCTTAGCTTTCAAAATAGTGCGCAGAGAATAAAAACTCCTCCAATAGAGAATGCATTCCTAAATCTAATTTACAACACAAAAAGGAACTTGTGAGTTCTTCAACATTTTTCTCCATTTACCATTCAATTTCGAGATGAGTTAATATAATAGCGACCTACAAAAACGACTTCTCTGACTTCAGTACACGTTTTCGCAAATAACACAAAATTGCTGTTTTGGTACCTCTCCGCATTTGATATCCACTTTCAACTGTGATACTTTCATTCTTCTGGCTTCGTTTTACTTTCTTATATGAAACTAATAACCGGAAAGAAATCCCAGCATTTTTGAAAAACGTAAGCGATATATAAAAATTGCCGCAGCTATTTAACGATACTCAATTTGGGCCTCATTTTTTTACAATGTCATAATTTAAAGCTTTCGCAATTTTTTCATTAATTAATCTTTGTAATAAGTTACCAAAATAATAAATAGCATATTACAGTTATAGTAGCGTTTAGAGCATTTTAGAGTTATTGAACATTTTAGTTAATCAGCACATTTCGTATGTGAAGTTGAAAAATGATAAGATCACCTAAAATTAAGACTGATTATTAAAGTTTGCCACTTTCCGTGCGCTTTACGAAATTAGCAGAGACTTTTTTGTGAACTCGTGGGGAAGCCAGTAGGCAACACGAACCCATTCTCATGAGACGAACATACACGAGTCTGTCTAGTTTCTGCTAATTTCGTGAAGCGCATGGAGAGTGGCGAACTTTACTGATTACGTGTACCTTTTTAATCTATCAAAATATCCGTAGTATTTCTTATTTACGTGGTTTATTTGTATTCAATGATTGTTATAAAAGTATTGGGGCTCATCAGTGCTCTTTTATGGAAGGTAGTAACTAATTGTCGTATAAACGCGGATGGATGAGAGTGTCTTATTAAAGATGCCCTAATCACATAACTTGTCGAAATATTTGCAAGCAACCTCGACAATCGCGACCAAGAATTGTTGGCATCACTATCCGTAAGGGGCTACAAGAATCGACTAACAGTTTAATTAGCCAGAGAATTACTGACGAGCTGCGATACGGCGAAATTCACGCCTGTAAACACCTGGCGCATTAAGCTGTTAGTATAATCATTCAGTCCTCACAGATCGTGATGCCAGCAATCCCTGATCCTAATTATAGAGGTTAATTAGATATTCTCATCCATGAATGTTTCTACATCATCAGTATTTAGACGACAATTAATCGATTGACTACTCCTTCCACAAATGTGCACTGATGAGCCGTAATACGGAGAAATGCATATCTGTACATGATAGTTAGGTGATAGCCTATAACTTTATTATTACATACATTCATTAATTCTCTGGCTAGTTAAGATATTAGTCGATCCTTGCAGCTCTAACAGTGATGCCAGCAATCTGTGGTCGTAACTGTAGAGGATATTTGCAAATATTTCAACCAATGATGTGATTAGGGTATCTTCAATTAAATACTCGCATCGATATATGTTTCTACATTATTTATTTTGCGCAATATCCTAATTAAAGCAATTATTATATTAAATCATATCTCTTTAGTTTTAAGATCGCTAGCAATATTGAAACCAATGTACGATTACAGAATACTGCACATTTAAAGTTTTAAATTAATATGTTAAGCTACAGAATCTTAACATAGCAGGATGTAATTATTCAAAGCTATTTGGTTAAGCCACTCTTTATCTTTATATCGCGAAGGAAAAGTACTTTAAACTTCAGTTAACGTGTATATTTTTGTTGTCGATCAGTTAAAAACAAAAAACGAATCGGACTATTATTAAAAAACTACCCAGCAAAATATAATTTGAGATCCCGTCGAGATTTGAAGACCAATTTCTTAAGAGGACATTAAAAGATTGATTGGAATTTTACATACCACAACAAATGCGTTTAATCAAAGTAAGGATGAGCAAATATCAATCAAAAATAAGCAGGGTAATTAGTACTAGATAAACATTTATAATGTAGCAAATTGTTGCTAAATTGAACGTGCCTAAAAAGTCAACAGCTCAGACTTTTGAAACCTACCCTTACTTTTAAATACAACAATAAGAAATTCTTTTTGCCGTAAAAACTGTATGTAATGATTATTTGGAAATAAAGATTTTCAAGAGGCGTTCATTCAAATTTCACTATTTTAAGAGAGAAAGGTTTTGGTAAATCCGTAAAACTTTCTTTGACCGCAAATGTCAGCGGATTATTTATTTATGTTGTTTGTTACAGGTATGTTCCTTTTATATATATCACAAGAGACGTAAGAGCGATTTTACAAAGATACTTACAGCATGTGTCATATGATGCTTCCTTATTACCGCCTCAAAATTAAAAAAAAAACAAACAGATTTTACGAAATATTTAACGTTTGCTTATACTTATACTCTTATATATATACACATATACTTATACTCTTTATCAGTTACCTATTGTTATATTAATGTATTATTTCTATTCGTCCCAAGGGACGTAAAACTCTATTACATCCAATTGGCAGGGGTAACCAAGATAAATAACCGGTAAATCGCACTTACGTTCTTTCAATCAGGGCAGTAATTATTGACTTACCTAGTACGAAAACGTTATCTATTTCAGGTTAAAAAATCACAAAAGGGCTAATCAAAAGCGCATGCGTTTCATCTACGTTTGCAGATTTTTTTTTGTTTTTCTATCTTTGCGATGGAAATAGAAAATTAATATATTAAAACCCTTATTTTTTATGATTTTGCTATTATCATTGCACTAAAGAGCATGAAAATTCTTTATTATATAAAATATTACCGTATAAAACGTAAAATAAAATATAAATAACAAAAGGGTCGAAAGTAAGTAAAGTCTAAAAACTATCAATAGTATATCTATTTCTTTCGAATTTTAAATAACGTAAACACACAGAAAAGTATTACAAAATTAAATTCGAATAATTACTTGTTCTTTTCCTTTCCTTTTTCTCCAATTAGTATGCATAAAGGATCCAACAATAAGAGTTAATGAAAGTGAAAGTAAATGCCTTATAGCGTTTGCGTACTTAACAAATGAGAAGCGTTCGTTTATTCTCTTTAGCGGCGTATCAAACAAATAATTAAAGTGAAAACGAAACAAAGAGAAAACAATTCAGCGGTGTATCAAAATGCATATATACCTACCTCTATCTTTTATATCTTGCAACTGGATATCTTGCAAATTCGAATCACCTGCTAGGTAGTCGGGTTCCTCTTGATTAGGTTCCCTGAATGCTACTAAATCTGAAGGAAATATCACTCTGGGCCTCCTGCCATAGCCGCCCAATCCTCGCCAAGAACCTTGCGCATCTTTCTCTTTACTTTCGTAAAATAAATCCCTATACCGTTGTCTTTGTGGAAATCTAACGGGTGCCTCTGATGACGGTACATAGTTATACTTAGAGGGCCGTACATACATACGATGTTCATCAGTGGCAGAATACTCCCTAGGATCTCTGTATCTGTAACTTTGATCTTCTGAAAATGAGAGAGGATCAAAGACGTCAGAGCCTAAACCACTAGCAACAAAATCTGGCCTATATTTAACTTTCCTGTACCTAGATTCGGGGTATCTGTAGAGGTCATCAAAATCATAGGATTTTCGAGTTCTTCGAGGTATGATTGAATCGGAGTATACGAAATGATTCCTTCTGCGCGCTGAAGATTGATGACTCTCAACAGCAAATTTATCTTCAGGAATATAATAATTTGCCGGTAATATTTCACCTATATGCTCATTTTTGGAATTAACATCTAAGAAACCGTGATCATCCCTCCTTATTGTTAATTCAGTGGTTGCTTCATTTGAAATTTTGAAATTTTCATTCGATTCATGTTTTCCTTCATATTGTTCTGAACTTTCATATATGCCTTTCTCTTCTGCATCAAATGGATTCTGGAAAATCGTTGGATGACTTGCTAAAGTATCGAGATCTTCTTTAGTTAATTGCTTCATATCGTCTACATTATCTTCTTTAGAAATTCTTCCTTGAGAAGCTTCTTGATTCACCTCAGTTGATGTGATTGTATTTTCTATCAATTGCGTGTTGTTCTGCTCTTCTACAAAACGATTGTTTTGGAATTCATCCTCGTAAACAATATCTAACATTTTCGAATTTCGTACGAGATCTTCGAAATCATCTCTGGTTAGCACATATATTTGATTAAAACCTGTGTCATGTAATGCCGTTTTAAGGTCGTCGTTTATTTGTGGGGCCTCCATTTTACTATCCGATTTGTTATAATCTTCTGATTGATCTTTCTTTGTTATATAGAAATTATCATCTTTTCTTCTAACTGTATCTTCATAATTCACGCCTATATCTTTGTTGGGATTGAGTACCTTACTATAGTCTATCTGCAGTTTATCAAAATCTTCTTGACTCAAATTGTGCACCAACAGTACGTTCTCTCCCGTCGTAAGATTTTGTGTCTTGCCATTATTATCTACAGCAGAAATATTTATTAAAGAGTAATTTGACCCAGTCTTGTACAATTCCAGAAGAGGTTTTATGAAATCTGTATCTAATAATCTCTCGTAATCAGATTTACTGTTCTGTGATAGAAAGGATGTTATCGTACCATCTTCTGAGGAGGTTTTGGTATTTCCAGTGACGTTAAACTTTTCCTCGGTTGCATAATTTAGCAGAGATTTCTTTCTACTTTCATCACTAGGACTGTCTACTTTTTCCAATTGTTTAATTTGAGGTGGGTAATTTTCAGTGTTTGTTAGTGCAAACTCTAAGAAGCTTTTAGCTTGAAATGGTGTCTGTTGTAAATATGAAATAACATCAGAATTCTCTTCACGTGGAGGATCGATCGCCGTTATCAAAAATACGCTCATAATAATCGCCAATATTCCAGAATGTATTGTGTTCATTCTGATAACTCAATTCCATTTAAACGTAAACTCTATATCTAAAACGTTTCTCTTTAGAAATCACAATTGCATATCGTTCCTTATTTTGCAAATATAATCTCTATTGCTAAATACTAAAAATAAATCGGAAATATTTTTTGTTTTACTGACCAGACACATCCATACTAAGCTTCTCCGTAGTCTTGTTGTGCACTCTGATCCGATTTCGTATTTCTGATACTTCCGTGAATGATTTCCAAATGTTTACACTAACAAGATCACAGTCGGCGAAACCAAACACAAATCACTGAACACATCACAGGCAGCCTTGGACGCTTGAGGCCGACTGGATCATCTTAGGAAGCCATGGTAGAGAGTTAACTTTCACACAAAAACACACTCACCACTTTCACTTGAACGTGGTTCGCCATACAAATAAACTATCATCGTGAGGACATCACGACGTCGAATGCTTTGGCATTACCGTACCGATTTCAGTTCGCACGATAGGTACTAATTTCTCTAGATTATACAGGATTATTATATCGCAGCATATGGAACTAAAATGTTTGTCAATTCGTGTTCAATCATGAAAACGAAAGCAAAAGCTTGCAAAAGACAAATATTGAATGAAACTATGTATGTTGTTTTAATTTATTATTGTTTAAGGTTAAAGGAAATCGATATAACAAAATTAAAAAAAAAAACATTCTCATAAAAAACTATATTTCTTAAACTTAATTTCTAAAATATATGTTAATAATTAAATTAAATAAATACTGAAGTAATTCACATGTATTTTGAGAAGTTTTATTGTTTTTAGTAATATTTTTACCGCAATTATTAAAGCCACGTCGTTGTTAATACTATCTTCCACTATTTGATTATCTTTCCAAAGGTCCACTTAATACAGTACCCGTGTTGTAGTGTATGTAAATGTATTATTGTGTACATTGTACATACAGTGTAATTGGAATATTCGATAAAATGAAAAAATCACAGCAATAACAACGAGAACGAAGGACGGAAATCTGAAAAGCGCAGAATTTGGTAACAAACAAATAACCAAAATTCCTGATGCGTCTAGAATTGAGATTTCATAGATTAACAATTATGATTATGATACTTAGCCTTAATCTTTGGATGAATCTGGCGTCATAGGAGATAATTTGGCGCTTTTTCTCAAGCAACTTTGACAAATTACAAGTTACAGTATAACATATGTGGTATTGTTTGAACTCATCTTAATATTGGTTTTTTGAAAAACGTAAAATATACAGGGTGCCGTTTTTGTTTTGTAAAAAGCCTCACTATACAAATAAGTATGAAGGTAAATAACTATAGCAAGTTTGATTAGACAATTGAATATAAAAATAATTGATATTTTTCGCTATTTACATCCGGTTAGTATTGATTAAGCTGCATTATGCTTCCCTATTACTCGAGGATATCGACCAGAAAATCTGGTATGCTGGAATTGGGGATGCGGAAACATGGTTCTCAGCAAACAAACTAAAACCGTCAATAAAGCCCAAGATCTATTTTTTACATATTCGCCAGCCTTCAGCGGTAAATTCCATTGGTCCACCGCCTTCAATGATATTATATACAGCCCGCATATAGCGAGCACCTTTCAAAGAAACCATCATCTGTCCTGTTCGCAATCAGGAAGCTTCAGCGTATAGTCACAGCGCCGACTAAGGCATATTATTTCGAATTTCCACTCCATAATGCGTTACGGTTTACTCTTGTGGACATCTTCAGAATCACAGAAGAAGGCCATCAGATTCATGTGTAACCTACAATATAGAGACAACTGCAAAACTTACTTTAAAGGAGAAAAATACTAACTCTGCCAGCTGCATTCATTTTGGCGGGTGTTAGTCTCTCCCACCAAAACAACAAAACCTTTTTCGAAAATGGAAAATTTCATAGCTATTTCGCCAGATCAAGAAATGAACTAACAGTGTTACGTCACATATTGACCAATTCCCAAAAAGTAATTGTAAGATATTCAAGGTATTCAAAACCTTACCTCTAACCCATTTTTAATTGTTTATTTTTAATTTTTTTAATTGTTAATATGTCTATACATACTTTTCTATCGCGAGTTCTACGATATTCATGAATTTCTAGCCTTCTAGTGTATATGCTCTTATTTTAATTTTGTAATTAACTTCCATCTTCATACAATCGCGCCCTTTACACGCATAACTAAAGTTGGCGAAGGTACAATGACGAATATATATTTATTATTAAATAAAATTAATTTAAATAGTTCTTAACGCAATATCTTCCTCGCTATTCTGCTTCTATAAATTTGTTTTTTCTACTTACATGTTTTGCGAATCAAAGAACGAATTAAAAAGCAACATGCATTTATTTGTTCTTAGTTACAATAGTATAACCTGGCACAACAATGTCGTAAATGATTAATGTAAATTTCTACAATGACTTTCTATTAAAGTGAACTTATTAACATGTTCAAAGTACGCACGTCAATGTACACAACCTCTACTATATACACGCGTGTCCTTCACTTTTCTCGCCTTCTTTCTCGACACTAAGGATCGTGGTCTGACCTTGACGCGTGTTTTTTAACGAAGTCTAATAGTAATTACAAATCGATCTCGTTCAATGTCGAGATGAAATGAGCAGTTACATGCGTACATTTTAACTGCTCCTGCATTACAACAGAATTATTTGAAGATATGTAAACAACTTGAAGACAGGCAGATGTAATTACTGCTAGGGTAGTCTGAAAAGTTTCTAGCATAATACAGAAACAAGTTTTTTTTGTCAAATTCACTTTTATTTCTTAACATAAGTCTACATCTTTCCCGCTCCGCTCTCTCTAATCTATCATATTATTCTGACAAATAGGCATTTATGAATGTGATGACCTCCTCACGATGAAAATGTTTTCTTCCGAGCGAAACTTTGAACCTAGAAAACATAAAAATTACGATTTTGTTTTACTGCAATTTCTGCCTTCAACATGTCGAGGAATGAAGCATAGTATTGCCCCGTTATTGCTTTTCTTTTTTCGAGACAGTTTATTAACACAATTATGACTAACCCAGAAAAACAGTCGCCATTACTTTCCCGACCTTCCTAGGAGCCGATTCACCCTTCTGACTGTGATTGGGCTTCAGAATTGTACTGGTGAGACCATAGTTATTATATTAACCGACTCCAAAACTTCAACTTATTTACCTTAAACAGCTTCAGCAGTGCTTTCCGTATAAGCTATCATTTTGAGCTTCAATTGGCAACGTTAAGAACATATTTCTGGAAATACACTTAGCATTTCAAATTTTTTTAATTTCCTGAAGGCTACTATTTTATGCCGCAAACAATTTCCGCCATCATGTAATTTCGCACAAAGAAAATACCTCCAAATGGGGTATCAAAAGTAAGAACTGTTCGCAATTTTGCTGATCTCTGGATCCTTAAGTAGATTGGCAAGTTGCTAAAATTGCGAAAAAAAAAATAGAAATAAGTTTAGAATATTATTCGGCCAAGCAATACGTAATAATGACGAAAGTGAACTATGAAATACAAACGATTATGGAAATAGTTAAATATGCAATCTTCACGATGTAATCTTATATGATGATATATATATCCACCGCGCAAGCCGTAGAACATTTTATTGCCTGTTGCAAACGAATAGCTAGTTGGATGATACGCTTCTCCACATTTTTTCTTATTGGTGTACCACTTCAAAATTATTACAAAAAAGCACACTTTATCATAATCGAAGAATATCATTTCTATACCAACGCCATATTGGCATATTTTCAGTTTTGACAAACTTTTCAGTGTGACTAGATTTCAAAGTTCCGGGATGTCGCGGTTGAGCATACGCCAAACCCGGAATTTAAATTAAAATTAAATTTAAACATTGAAAATCTAAAATTTTTAAACGATGGGGGTATTTCCAGAAGCGTGTCCTCCCTACAAAAAAACAACGCGAAAAGGAAATGGCAGCGTGTAGAAAATTCCAAATTGAGAGGATCGTTAGGAATGTGTCTCCAAGAAATATGTGTAAGTTGTCACGGCCGTTGTCTACTGTAGAATAATCTTTCGGATGTCACCATGTCGTTGAGTTTACTTTTGAGGTTTCGCTACTTATACTCTCAGCTTTTTCTTCAGGGTCCTACCCAGCTATCCCTCAGCTACTTTTGGCAAAATGCAAAATTTAAAAAGCGGATTACTGGACAAATTGTCATTCGTCCAGATAAATGATACCCAACTGCAGAAATTTTATTTTAAGTTTTCCTATAAAAAAAATCATTATTTTTATGATTTTCAATATTTGCATCTACTAAAAACATAAATTTCTAAAACTAATTTATTTTTTTAATATAGTAGAATCTCTGTTTACGATAGTATCTTGTTACGGGTTACGAAAGAATTTTTGTGTCCGATAGCGAAATATGCTCCTAGATACCGAACGCGGCTTACAACTTTTACAGATTCGGCAGAATTTCCGCGCGATTCCTGTACGTGCTAGAGATCTAGTTATACACAACGTAATGTGATCGTTTGTGTGCACACGGAATAATACTTTCTTAAAACAAGAATATCTTTCTTGGAACAAGTAAATGGCGTATGAGTATGGTAGATGAGCAAGAAAACGTTCACTTTGATCAAGTATTATAACTTCTTGAATATCAAAACATTTTCTTTGCTGAAGTATTTAACTTCTTAAACCAAATATACGAGTCTTTTAGCACTAGAAAATAATTCCTTGGTCCAAATATGTCCTTTAAAGTTATTTTCTAAATTGAAAGAAAAAATGTTCGAGTGAATTTCTTAGAACAAGAAATTATTTCCTTGATACGGAATCGATTAATTCCGTAAACCGGGGTCCACTGTAAGCAGACTTTTATAAGATTCTAGAGGTGTTTCGTTAAAATCTTTACCCCACGCACTACAGAAATATTGCATTTACTGTTTATCCAAATAACCGTGTCCTTATTTACAAACAAGTTCGGATCATTATTTGATTTGTTCTGCAATTTATAAATGTACTAACAATATTACATCAATTGACGATTTTGTAGAAATGGAACAAATTAACCGAACTTACGACTAGTTTTACTTTCTGTTACACTTTCATGAGTTATTCGCGCAGTTTAAAGACGCACTGCTCAGAGAATATAAATTACTTTCTCGTATTTAAATTTCTATACTTTTACGCCATAGTAAACACGCTATTTATAAACATTGTTAATTGTTTAATCATAAAGAATAGAGTAATATGGGCGCATACATTTTTTTTATCAATCATGGAATTGGAGATCGACGTATCCTCGAAACAGCTATCTCGGATTAGTCAATTAAAACTCTGGCATAAAATTGCTAGAAGAACAATTACGAAAGTTCCAAAGTGTGATTTTTGCCATGTAGACACATTCAATACATTAGATTAGTTTAAACTATTTGCGAGTGGTCAATGGCTTGTCCAACTGCAACATTTTAGTTTCTCAGTTATGTTAGTTTCACATTTTTAACAGACTTAAGTGAATCATCTCTTTGCTTAGGTTTCAGCGTTTAGATATTTCGTTCCCAAAGGCTCTAATTTGTAATTTATTGTATTCATCATTATTCTTGTATTTAATATTTTTCAGTATTTTTTATATATTCAAGAAAGCACCTGAGTGTTGATATGCACAGTTTTATATAAATAATATTATATTACAAAATGGTACATAATGGAATACTTTCAGTAAAATATACTCTTCTTAAAGTAGCCTTGGAGGAATTATGCTTACTGATTCTGATTTTACTTTGGGCGTTTTTTCTCGGCATTTATTAAAGAAAAAGGATTCGAATTTTTTTAATGAAATCTCATGATGCTGTGCATCAACTAGGTGACAGTACTAAAAGTAACAATTCAGAAAGACTAAAAATTCAACAAAAATTACCGTTGATCTTAGACTTCCTTTAGCTTAAAGCTAATGATTGTACCATCAAAACAAACTAAATTCTGACTTAATTCATAATTGCTCACTTTTAAGTCATCAACAGAGATGACAAAGGTAGGCGAAATTATTACTTTTTTACAGCGACTAGACAGACTCGTGTTTTGTCGACTCTCGGGGAAACCAGTGGGCAACACGAACCCTTTCTTACGAGACGAATAGACACGAGTCTGTCTAGTGCAAGCTAAAAAAAAGTACTAATTTCACCTGCCTTGGTCATCTCTAGTCATCAGTAAAGTTCGCCACTTTCCGTGCGCTTCACATGCGTCGGTATGGAAGTGGCCGTTCGCGCATGTGATTCGTAATATATGCGCAAGCGATTTTATTGCAGTAGTAATGCATCCAGTATGTGTTTGGCGGCCGGTTGGAATGCACGCAAGCCTAGCGAAGTGTTGCATATACTTTATACGTTATAAAATATCATCGATTGGTGGACCAAGGAAACGACCATTGTCAGATAAAGTGAATGGGTTTATTAAAGATTTATTGGATTTAATACACGATGGCTAAAAAATAACATGTTTAGTTTGCGATATATCTCTAATGTGTTGATCATTGAACAATAATAACAAAACAGGTGCATATCGGGAACGATTTATACATACTCTACTTCTATACTTGCATCGGTAACAAGATCGTTTCGCGTCCTCGCTTCATCACATACTCTAATATGCGAAGCATACATTTTCGCATATATTACGAATCACACACCCGAAAGACTACCCCTATACCGACGCCTGTGAAGCGCAAGGAAAGTAGCAAACTTTAGTCATCAATTCACTTTTGCATACATTCCGTTATGTTAGGGAGTTCATTGAATGCTCTTTCTAACTTGTGCTAGATGAATTTTGAGAATTCACTAAATCATTTCCTAATGTCGACGGAATCGCCGCTGTTAGCTATTTTTCTCGGCATCTTACGATATACCTTGCTTATTTAAAAATTATCGAAAATTGAACGATGGGCGCCAAACTTTATAATGTTATATAAAGATGTATTTTCCTATGGACAAATTTCTCTGATATTTTTAACTAAAGTTCGACACTTTCCGTGCGCTTCACGAAATTATCAGCGATTAGACAGACTCGTGTTTATTCGTCTCTTGGGAATGGGTTCGTGTTGCCTAATGGTTTCTTCGAGAGTCGACAAAATTAATTAGCATTACAGTATAATACAGTGCAAGGCGACTAAGATTAGTGTTGCCTAAGATATATTAAGCAGCTGTTGAAATTTGATTATTAAAAAATGTTGATTCTTTGTGTGTAATTCATATTGAGGTAAATGGAAAAAATAGGGTCTAAATCTCACAAAATTCTAAGAATATTCATTTTATTATATTGCTATGTGCAGCTCATCATCAGACATCCTAAAAGCCATCCATAAAATTCTAGTTAGAATAGAATTGTTAAGTCTAGTATTAATTTAGAACTAAATTATTGTTAATAAGATGGAAAATGGAAATGGATACTAATTGTAAAAGAAATTTAAAAATTTATAAAATTAAACAATGTAGAGCAATAATGTAAGGTGGCAAAATATCTTTGCGAAATTAGCTTTTTTTATAAGTAAATACTTAAAATTACAAAGCAGGTAAAAATTGTCGAATTAATACAAGCAAATCTTACTGATTCGGTATTTTTTTAAAAACAGCTTTAACTTTCCACGGTGGCGGTCGTTACCTACTTCGTCCCCTCTGGCTATATCCTTGGGTACCACCCACAAGTTGAGATTTGAGAACAAAAAAAACGTTATTTCTATATAAAAGCTATACTGCTGGTTTCGACTAGATTTGCCTATTACGTTAAAAATACATCATAGAAAAACCTAAGGAATCATTTACATATTTATACCAAAACGTATGTTATAACAAAAGTGTACCGATTAATCAGATTAAGACCATCTTCTATATTCATATATTCTATCTCTTTAATTTTGTAAACAAACCATATACTACATACAATATTAGTATGTTCTACGTGTGCACGAGCCTGCACACTAAAATAACTCGCAGACAATTTGCAACGTAGTCGTACAATAAAATACAATCGACGACATTAATATTCATATCATCGGTAGTGACAATATAATCTAATAATGAATGTCGTAAACCTGCGTGCAACTACAGGCATACCATGAACCGTAGAAAGTGAATACATGTCGTCTTCCGTTTGCGAAATATCAACCTTACCTATAATAGCACTAGGCATGTATCATCGCATGTATTTGTACATTAATTACTTAAATATGGTAGGTAAGTAATTATATACGCATGTACAAATACGCAGAGGAAAATCGGAAATAATGTTTGCTGATTCTATAAACTTTACAAGAATTATAGAATCATTCACAACGATGGCCTATAAGATATACAAAGTTGAAATAAAATATGGAAACAAGCAAATATATTTATAATTGATGATATTGTTGAATTTTTGCAGGTAAGTGTAATAACACAGTTTCGAATTTTTTGATAATACTGTATTTATGCAGTATTTATTAATAAAAATAAGCATGTACCATGAAGTAGGTAATTGCTGGAGAACTGCCAAGTACGTCTATCCAACTACTAATTCTACGCCTGAATTTGGTGTACTTAAATGAAAAAGACCCTATTGAATTTTTAATGATAATCGGTTTTGGCGATTGGCAGTTACCTCAACATTTCTTGGATGCAACATTTCCAAATCGATGGATTGGACGTTGGAGATTCATTGAGTGGCCTGCACGTCCTCCTTAGTCCTTTAGATTTTTCCTTAGGGATCATCTCAAATCACGTTAAACGAGCAACTACTTTGTGGGAGTTGAGGACAAGGAATAGTCGTTGTATATGAATTAATCTGTAGTGTAGTCTTGAAAAAGGTAACTCAGGAATTGCTTAACAGGCTTCCATATTGTCAGGAGCAATTTAATAGTTTCAAATGATTTTATTTATGTTGGATGACCTTTAATTTATGTGATTTAAGAACAATGAAAATATTCAAATATAGAGCAATGATTAAGTATTTGGTTTTGAAAAAGAAAATAAATTATCAGATAAAAGTAGAAATCAGTAAAGTCCAGGTCAGAAATGAAAAATTCACGATACAGTGATGAATGGTCGGAAATGTGCGTGAAATTGGTGAGGCTGTGGGCATCTCAATTGACCGGGTGCATGACTCATTTGAATGTACGGAAGCTTTCCGCAAGATAAGTACCGTGATTGCTCGCCATTGGTCATAAACACATACGCGTGTTAACTTCAACGGAATGTTTGACGATGTTAAAGCCGAATCCGAATCACCGCACACCAAAGACCAAAGAACAGTCCAAATAGTGGATTTTTCGTGGCCAACCGATGCCAAAGAAGCCCAAAGCCACTTCATCGATCAACAAGACTATGGCTGCAATGTTTTACGATGTACGCGACATAATCTACATTTATTATCCTGAAAAAGAAAAAATTATTACTTGGGAAATTAAAATTCTTGAGCGTAGTGGCCTATTTTCTTTAATTACTATAATATGTTGAGTCTAACATTCCGATGGGCAAAAACCATCTTCTTAAATTCTTTTTATGTTATTTTTTCTAGAAATAAAATTGTGGTGGAACCAATTAATTATTTGTAATAAAGCTAACATTAGTTACTGACAAAAAATTATTTGTTTGATTATAAAAGTGGACGGTATATTTTAGATAAATCTTGAATTTCAATTCTATCGCTGACTGATTTTTTTTTGTTTTCGAATTTGGACTATTTCAAGAAAACATTTAACTTTGTAATTTGCTTCTTTATTTAGAATATTTGTATTTTCGAAATTAAATTTATGACCCGTATCTAATGAGTTTTTAAAAAACAGTGACATTGTTAGAGTATTTATGTTTATTTAGTATTTCCTTTAAATGTTGTTTTGTCTGACCTACATATATTTTTCGCATTGAAGGCATGGTGTTTGTTATACGATGTTACTTTATTTTTATATTGGTTTTGTGTATCATTTGCCTCGGTTATTATTAATTCTGTGTTTATGTTTATATAGTATGGGAGTAAAATATTTTTAATCTTTTATGACAAATGATTAACACATAGTGATGAGCGAATCGGAAGCAAAAATCAACCGATAACCCTAATATTTAGTCGATAACATAAGAAAGATTCCAATTCTTTTGCTAAACTATTCAAGAATCGGTGATAAGTACCGATTCTTTTTTTAGTCGATAAGATAGGCGAATCGTTAAGTGGAATATAATCGAATCGACATCGTTGAAAATGCTACTTACGTTAATAATGAGCGAATCGGAACCGAAAATCAACCGATAACAGTAAACGGATATTTAGTCGATAACGTAACAAATATCGGAACCTTTTCTGAACGATCCCATTTCTCATTCTAAACGATTCAAGAATCGATTGGTAGGTACCGAATCTTTTTAGTCGACAAAAAAAGCGAATCGTTAGGTGGAATATAGTCCCAGAAATACGTTTCAATTTGAAACGTATTATCAGATAATACGTTTTATCTTTTCGTTTTATTATTAGATTATCGTTTTAATCAGATAATTATTTTTTTGCTATATATTAATTTGCTTAACTGCTATATATTAATTTAGGTCTGTAATTGGGAATTCTTAGAAAAATAGTTCAATCAACTAGTGCGATGACTACATTGCTTTTGTAACATAGTCCTGCTTACTAGCAGCGTGTTAATATTTGGTTTTCTCTTTTTATAAAAATTAAATCTAAAAAATCAGTTATGCTGCTATTCTCTAATTCTGTTGTAAACTGTAGTTTTATTAATTTATTAAATTCTTTATGTATATAATCAATTTTGTTTGATGGAATTATTGTAAAGCAATCGCCTACGTATCTCTTAAAGGTGATTAGTTTAAAATTGAAATTTGATATTAGTTTCGTTTATATTTTCCATCAATAATTGTGCATATTGGAGCTCCCATTGCTACACCTTGTATTTGTTTGTAAAATGTTTGTTTATATTGAAAATTAGTTGTTGATAATGTTAATTTTAGTGCTTCTATAAATTCATGCAAAAGCAGTTCTGTAAAGTTTTCACTTTTATGCCATTTATCTTATCTAAATATTACATTTAAGGACGTTATGGCTATTTCATTATTATTTAAATTAATTTTGCCTAAATGTTCCTTAAAATCAAATGAGTTTTTAACGTGGAATATATTTTTACCTGCAATTTTTGACATCGAATTTGCCTAAACTTTATAATGAACGATGAACACAAGTGAGTGGTACATTAGTTTTGTGAAGCTTTGATACGCCATAGATTTTTGGAGATTGAGAATTATGAATTTTTAATTGTTAAGCTATGGCTTCTGTAATAATTTTATGATTTTTCCACTTCCTTGTTTACAAGGACGTCGTTTAATTTTTAACAAATATTAGTGGGGTCGTTTTTCAATGCCTGATATGAATTTTATTTTCCCATTTAAACCACATTGGCCAAGAGAAATACTAAATATCTCCAAACAATTAATGGCGAGTATTATGCCAATTTATTACATCGTTTTAACAATACTGCGTAAGAAAAACGTCCCCTTTGGAGAAGAAAAGAATTCTGTTTCTTCAAGATAACGCACGCGTGCAGACTTGTATCGTCGCCATGGCAAAATTCCATAAGTTCACCATATTCACCAGATGAAGCCCCCAGCGATTGTTTCCTATTTCCGAATATGAAAAGTGGTTCGGCGGAAAAAGATTTGTCTCAAACGATGAAGTGATTTCAAAAACAAACGCTTATTTTATAGGATTGAAGAAATCACATTTTTTAGATGGAATACAATAACGTAAAACGTTGGACTAAGTGTATCAACCTCAAAGGAAAAATAAATTGAATTTTACACATAAAAATGTGTTTTCTTGCCAAACCTAGGTCTTTTTTCGAACTTCTCTCGTAATTATTTCTTTGCGAATTTGATCTTTACTGCTGAAACAACCGACTTGTATTACCGCTAATTTTAATAATTCTTGTTTGGGATGTCGGTAGACTTTTATCAATTTTTTCAAATTTAAGACAATAGAAAAAAATATTCCTGCTCCTACATTTTAAATTAGTTTTCCGGTAATAAAAAAAGCACCGTTGCGTGAAATAATATGCGGATGTTAGCACAAGAAATATAATTAACCCGAAAACAATGTCATGAGAAACCTACCGTTCTATTGAATAGAGACTATTCTGTTTTTTGACAAGTTAAATTGATCGTGAGATAATTAAGCCGTTCTTTATTTGTAATGTGCGGAATATTTACCATTCACAAAAAAAAGAAATTCTTTCGCTACAAAATAGTGAAAACGCTCATATACCATCACATTAGCACCATTCAAAATATCTATCTGACAATTGAATAATTGTTGCTTTCTACGATAAACAAATGTAGGCGCTTACATGCGTACCGCAAACTTGTTTGAATTTTCAAATATCACCTTTGCCATTACCGCTTCTCATGAAATTAGTGCGCGGGAATAGCTTTTCAGCGCTCGTACATGCATCGAAATTAAGAGATAAGCGAATAAAATATTGATTGCTTAAACAAAGTAACGAGAAAATATAAAGTTGACAGTTTTTACCGGAATCTATTAAATGTCTGAGCAAAATACGGTTCGTAAATTGAAATAGAATTAATAAAGCCGAAGAAGATGCTCAAGATATAAAGAAAAGTAGGTAATGAAAAAAATAGAGGTGAAATTAATATTGCTGATAACTTTCCATATTATGGTACTAACAATCTTACGTTCTTCAAAAAAGTCATGATATTTAATCTAGCCTTTTAAGGAGTTAATACACCAATTGTTATATAGGGTGATTCACAGAACCCGTCCATTAAAAATTCTTGAATTTGCAATGATATCTCGATTTTGAAACTTCGGGATTAAGCATAGTTAGCTATATGTTTAGAAAAAAATAACTTCGTCAATGTCGCACTTCCGGTTACATCGAAAGTCGTAGCCAACTTTAATATTATATATTTTTTTTGCATTTTTAGATTCTACTAGGCATTTTAAAGCCAATTTCATCAAACATCTTCTTACCTATCGGTTACTGTTTTAGAGTTACTTTGACTTATTTTTTCTAAGTTTCAAAATCGGATATCGCTGCAAATTCAAGAACTTTTAATGGACGGGTTCCGTGAATCCCCCTGTATACAACAGCAGATATGTACCGAGATACCTTATCTTACATATTTCATTAAATAAACAAATAGGAGCTCCTACATATTAATTTAGAACTAATGAGCGAAGTTACGGAATTCGAACAAAAAACTCGCCCAGCCAAAAGTATTTGCGTGATCCGTGAACCCAGACATTTGGCCTTGACAATAACATTATTAACGATTAAGCGCCAAAACAAGGAGCTTCAAGTTCTAGGCCAAACTTTCACATACTTTCTTATTGCTGCTGTTTGCACCACAACGCTACGAACCGCGCTTCAGATCGCACTGTCAAGGGTGGTCAAGGTAGGTCTATCTCTTCGAAGAATGGAAAGCTTTTTTTGCGTAATGAATTAGCCAATTATTATTATTATGTTAATTAGCTTATTATTATTCATTAATTACCCAATTGTTTTCTGGAAATAACTAAGTAAACTCATTGACTCTTTTAAGTTTTATGCAAGAATAAAGACAAAAACTATATCAATAAATTTCAAAAATTTTGCATTCTCACTTTTGCAATTAATTAGTAATCATTAATAATGTTATATTTCTACCAAACATAAAAATAGAATTAAACGAAGTATTCATATCCAAATGTATTTCTTCGCAACGTCAAAATAACTAATAAATGTAAATATTAAATACAACAAAATAATTGGTCTATTGCATTTCTGTTTAATTTGCAATCATTATCCATAACTACATAAATTCATTTAATTTTTGAAAATTAAATAACTTATTATTTGGGTAGGCAACCCAATATAAACGCGTGCTTCCAATTTGCCAGTATATGAGGGGCAAGCAGCTATTAACCATGACACTTGACATTTCGGTATATTTGTTTTCAATTCCTTCATGTCAAAAAGAGGCAAATAACGTTGACAACATGCAATAATCATAGTTAGTGCTTTACCAAACCATAATTGCTTACATGACAATAAGTAGATATATAAGAATTGTAAATATCTTGACGATTTCTATCTATAATGTGTGAAAATGGAGCTGAATATACTGATACTGTAGATCCTCGCGTACACGTCGAATTAGAGAGATTAAATAATGCTACAGATGAGATTAATAAGCTGGAAGTGGATCTGGATGAGGCCAGAGCATCGTTTAGGCAATTATTATGTGAAAGTACTGCGAGAGTAGAAGCACTTCGTCTCAAACTAGGGTTATGTATTGAAAGAGCGAAACCATATTATGAAGCAAGATTTTGTGCAAATGAAACCTTAAAACAGACACAGATTGCTGCGATGAAGTATGAAAGAGCAAACAGTGCACATAGCGCTGCAAGAGAAATGGTATATCTAGCTGAACAAGGATTAGGCGGTCGCACTTTAGGTCAGTATTTAATTGCTACATTATAATTTATATTTTAATAAACCTCCACTTAGCGTAAATTCTTGGAAAATAACCATTCTAGTAAATCCTTCGCGAAGATTAATTTAACATTTAACAAAGTAATGATGTTTCAGATCCGGCATGGCAGGAAATGTTAAATCATGCAACGCAAAGGGTAAATGATGCTGAACGTGAGAGAGGTATGGCTGGAACGACACATAGAATAGCTTGCGTTAAATTAGAAGCTGCCAATGCTAAAGTACAAAGTTTGCAAAAGGAATTGAAAAGAGCTATTGCGAAAAGCAGGTAAAGTTACCATGTGAAATTATCTAGCCTGTTTGGAATGTACTTATAGACCAGAATTGTTTTCTTACTAAAACTGTAAGATATTGATGACATTGATATAAAATAATTCTTGCGATCACGATAATATAGCCACGACTAATTCATCCGTCCTGTTGATGTTAATCATTAATACTAAAACATGTGAAACATATTTTAATCTAACTTCCTGCAACAGATGATGTTCTGTATCATTATCATTATTATTATTGTTATATTATCAATATTAATGTTACAATATTTTATGTAAGAAAGCAATATCTTAACAACAAGCACTGTGTAACACTATATTTGTTTTAATTTGTTTCGTGAGGAATGTTATGATAATATCTCCAGACTCTGCACAAAATTATATTTCATTTCTCGCATTTGATTACTTTAATTTGTAGAAAATCTAAATAACAGCATACATTACTGCATGAACACATATATCTTAATTCTATTATGTATTTTCTATTCTTTCAGTTACTATTTACAATGCTTAAGTATTTTATTTTGCATTTTGTCTTTAGTTTATCTATTCGAAGGGCACTCATGACAATGAGTAGTATAGCCTACCGACACGAGCTGATGTTACTGTAAGTATTATTGCACTTCTGGCCTCCTTAATATCATTGAACATGATATGTTTTGTTCAAGTCTTTTACTAATAAGCACGTAATTCGTTAAATTATTTTAACATTTTAATATATACTCGACAAAAAAACTGCATTTATTTTGCTTGATAGGATAAAGTAGCAAATTAATATCCACTAAACATCTGATTTCAATCTAACTTTGGTACATAATTGATCCATAAATGTCAAGATCTTCAAAGTGATCAAATCCAATAATTATTTCCCTTATTGCCAAATGTTTGGTTCTAAGGCAAAAAGTAATAAGTAGGGCTGTAACCTTTGGACGGCGCACCAGAATCGTAGTCTGTATATACGTACCTACAAACAGATATCTCAATCAGATTAGTACTGGGTTGTTACGCTCAAAAATAATGAAATTCTTAACTCATAACGTGATATTGTTGGCGAAGGATTGTTAATATTCGAGTTGATGTTGGGACTATTTCCTTCGTTTGTTGGATTTTTAGGATCCGACATTTCGGCAGACAATCTTCTGCCGCCTTCAGGGTACCTCTGTTGCTTCTTGACAAACTCATAGTTTTTAAATAAATACAAGAAACTAAAAAAAAAACCTTTGACAAATGACATTAGATGCCAAACTCAAATATATATATCTCATACTATCACTCGCGTTTGACCACCAAGCTGCGTAGGAGTAGATGCGCAGTAGTCATTATTTTTGCCCGCGCAGGCTGGATTGCACAGAAGCTGTCTTTTAGTCTGTCCTATTCCTTACTGCGGCTGTTGTTGGGGTGGTAATCCTCTCGCGAACCAGAGGGAGCCAAACGTCCTTCAATTCCGCGCTCGAGGTGCTGATAGCATTTGGTATTGTAGCCATGTAGGGATCTGACTCCCGTTGGTTCACGAGCGCATTACCACTCCAACAACAGCCGCAACGAGACTGGTTGGACTGGACTGGTTTGATATTGTTGAAAATGACCCATCGACTAGCACAAGGGTAATAACTAACAGATTAAATGTAAATTATGAGATAATTTGGCAAGTTCCGAAGGAACAGTGCCTTTACCCAAAAAAGTGCAGGCTTTAGGTCCTGACTACTTACAGCCAAGACAGTTGCTCTTTTGTTGACTTCTTTGACATGGTAATCGTCAAGGACATTTTGAAAAATTTACGAACGAGTTAGTATTGCACCCTGTGTACTACACTATGTGTTTGTAGATATATGTGGATATATCTACAAACAATAACGGATCCGATCCTGTCGCACCTGCGAGAGTTACAACTCTAGTAATAAGGTACGATTGATCTAAAGTTAAGGGTTTCAAAGCTCAGATTTTCTTTATCTCGACATTTACATTAATTGATGTGACATTTCACTTAAAATGTATTTTTTTTAATGGAGCTGAGTGTACATTATTTTGTTTTGAATTTTTTGGCAAAATTTAAACTGCTGTTAGTAGTCTAAAACCAACCCTCTCGTTATGGCGATTTTTTTAAACTACCTTACTATCAAGACCTGGATAATAAGAATCATACTTATTTAAAGGGCACTTCCGGAGATATAACAGTTTCTGTAATCGGCGATTATTTTTTCTTTTCTTTTTTTTCAAAAAAGGTGTAATAACTGAAACCTCTAATAATAATGCCGTATTCCTTTTTATGCTACGAACTTATTAGAGACCTTGTATGTTTTAATGTAATTTTGACCCATACCCTAAATTAGACCTCATAAGAAGCGAACAGTTTTGAAAAATATCTACTCACAACAGCACAATCCTCGGCACCCGTGGAGATGACTTATTCGATGTAATGATTATATGTATTGCAAAAATCATTACCGTTTCTTTTTTTTTAATCTTTTTTTTTTCTTGATTTGTTGTGGTAGTAGTTTTAACATTTAACAAGTTGGTTAGATAACATGCACTGGCATTATGGGTATTATTACAGTGAATGAGTAATATAGTCTATATGTAGAGATAGAAATTTTGCAATATATGAATTTTTTAATATTTACACGATGCATTAAAAACAGGGGATATTGAGAAATGCGCGTTCTTTCAGAGTTTCTTCTGAGTTTCCTTTTTATAATTGATGCCATAATAACATAATTCCTTCTGACTGGAAGTACTAAATGTTTAAGCAAAGTTCGTCACTTTCCGTGCGCTTCACGAAATTATCAGAGACTAAACAGACTCGTGTCTATTCGTTTCATGAGAATGGGTCGTGTTGCCCACTGATTTCCCCGAGAGTCGGCAAAACACGAGTCTGTCTATTCTCTGATAATTTCGTGAAGCCTGTACTTGTTTCTGCAGGCATAGCTGGGAGTTGTTTTCGTAATTTTGCTTTAAATGGTTCTGTATCAGTTTTATACGATTTACAATTCGAAGACTGTGGTGGTAACTCCATTAACGTACAGCGTGGGCATAATTAAATGTGCATAATGTGTTGCCTACCGTTTTTAAGGTACGATATTGGAGGCAAATTGTTCAAATATATGTTTTTTTTTGTCAGCGATTCGCTGATTTTAAAAACAAACATCATTGTCTTCCATGGGTCCTGCGTCCAGTTTTCATGATATAGAACCTTCTCGTTCTATGAGCAATAATTAAACCGGGTTTCTGAACGAATATGCGTCCTCTTAAACCAGTTTCTACCAAACGGTGATTCATTGCAGATGGGGGTACTGCGCAACGATGAAATCCATTGAATTCCGTCGCGACTGCTGGTGCAGATTTCGTAAAGATGTTGCTCTAATTAGCCGAACCTCGCTTACTGTAGTTGTTCGTGGTCGTCCCACTGTGTTTACCGCTTTGGAATTGCTTTGTTTTTTCTCTTCCGTGTTTGTCTTATCGCTAGCAGTTATTTGGTGTTTTTTAATAAATTTTGTATTTACCACAAGAATCCATTTTATCAACCAGGTTATTTGGTTAGTTCTACTGATCTAGAATTTATTGCATTTTTGCGCGACTTGATTAAACATGAGCGCTGCTGTACATCGTATTGTAATGCCTCGAATAACCCTTAATGATTTAATGAAAAAAATGCTGAAACAAGTAAATTTTCGTTTTAAAGAGACATTTCTTCATTTTTCCGTCAGTGATCCCACTTTGAATAAATTAGAATGACATCGAGTAACCAATTTTTAGTAAACGACTTGCACAAAGAATTACTGCATTATGCATAATGCACTTTACTTTGTAGTTTTTGCATTCTCAATATACTGTCATCTACGAACTTTTAGTAATAAATAAAAACATTGTATTATTTCTAGACCGTACTATGAAATGAAAGCTCACTTCAATAACTTGCTGGAACAGCAGAAACATAAAGTTCAGAACTTGGAAAGTCAAGTTTCTACCGCTAAATTGACTTATGCAGACGCGTTAAGAAACCTTGAGCAAATATCTGACGAGATACATCAAAAACGAAGTAAAGCGATTAAACCGACAGATTTAGCACACAACAAACAAATTAGTTTAGAAAGTAACGAATCTTTTATGGACGAAATGGACGAAGAAGAGTACAAAAGTCTACCCCGCAACCTCACCAACCTGTCGACGATGGCCTATTCGAATTTGGAAGAGATCGAAGGATACAAGAATGTCAGCATCGACAACAGCATATCACCAATATCGCCCGTTTCACAAAGTGAAGATTCAGATAGAATTCAAAGACCAATGGGTCAAAGTCAGTCGAACGAATGGACAGAAATTAATTTAGATATATCTAGCCCTGAAGAAGATATACCTTACAAGAAATTGGATTCTTCGGAAGATAAGCCGAAATTGACAAGACAAAAAACCATGCCCAACCCAACGATAGAGAATGAGTACACTTCCATAAAGAATAAAGTTAGGTTAGATTCGAGTATTTCCAATTGGATTTCACGATCGTCGGCAAAATCTGACGGTGAACGAAGTACAAGTAAGTTTATTTTGATGAGATAAAATACACTCTGTTTTCACTATTTACTTAAAACCTGTCAAAATTAATGCACTGCTGAGGATTAAATACAAATTGCAACAGTTGTTGATGTTTTTTAAAGAGAAGGATACTATAGTTGTCCTTATATCCAGGGTGTAGCAATAATGATAAATTTTCTCGCATAAATTTTTAGGACTCTGTGCTGAGTACCGCTGTTACCTCAACGTACTTCAATGCATTCTTTTAATACCATGCACATTTTCTATTTTCTTTCTAAAGTAATTTATTATATTATTCGTTTTTCGTTGTTTGAACTCTATCTCTTAAGTGTCTTTTTTAATGTCAATTAAGAGTTTTTACAATTGTTTATGTTTTGGCAATGTAACACAAACAAGCAGAAGGTAGAACCTCGATTATTTGCCCGTGTCAGGACTGACTTAAACCACAAAATAAAAGCAGATGCATATTATATAAATGTATTCATTATTCTAAAAAAATCATTCTCAGCAAGGCATAAATATTTAACTGAAAACATTCAACGTGCAATTTTAACATTTAAAAAAGATAAATTTATTTAAAAAAATCTGTTAATTTGGTTTGTTTTCTTACTGATTGTCAAATTGCTTCTGGTTATGGCCTTGATTCCTCGTAAACACAAAATATCGCCAAACTCGGCATTTTCGCGCCTAAATTTTATAGCAATGACTTCTACGGACTACTACTGACATCTCTCTGATCGTCGAATATTCTGTTGTTTTCTTCAGTTACAACTTACATCATTCGTATCGCATCGCATCCATCGTTCAAGTTCTCCTTTTATATCTCCCAATTCTTCCAATTGTTTTCGTTGTTAAAGTAAGTTTTCATTACACAATTTAGTCATCATATTTGTAATTGCTTGTTTAAAACACGTTATTCCATGCTTGGGATATGAAATAAATTACATTTTCAATGTTACAAGATTTTGAAAAAATTTGTTAGATTAGAATTCCTTCAATAATTTCTCATCAATAATCTTTAATCCGTACAGCATCAAATTCCCGACTTCAGGAATACTCCCTCAAGATGTGCAATTTTCTACCAGAAGTAAGGCTTTACGAGGCAATTTATTATCCATAAGAAATGAGCGAACTTCGGGAATGAATTTTTGAATGAAAAAGTAATCTTTGATAATCGTACAATCCGCTCAAGTCGCCAAAGCATTGGCACCGCACAAGACACCACTTTACTTATTTTAAATCCGCCAGATTGTTTTTCAGTACAACCCCGTTTTATCAATTTCTAAATTATCTTCTTCGATTAAGATTTGCGATTCATAACAGAATTTAGCCATAGTTACTTCATTTGTTGTCAAGCTTCTCACCCTGTATTCTAAGCTCACGTATTCTGTGGCTTTGTTTGAGATTTCTGCCTGAGGAACACATATGAGCCCTGAAACTAGTACTTTGGTAGTTCTTTTTGTAAACACCATTTTTTGGCATGGCATTATCTAATTCCTTGACTTTTGACTCTTTTAAACTTTAATTGCCTACATAGAATTCCTTTGCCTTTCTCCCTAAAATACCAATAAAATGTATGTTCGTATTTAAGTATGCGTCATTAATTAACAACGTAACTAATTTCAAACGCAAAGTTGTAATAGCTTGAACTTAATATTCATCCCTGATTACTCGTGCAATCAAACATCTGGCACGGTTTAACCACCGAGATCTATTATTTTTATCTTTAATTTTAGTACAACTGCCGGCATTGGGCGAGAATGTTATTTTCTATAGTTAATACAACCATATTTTAGGTAGGAGACAAAGTTTAGATAATCTACTAGGACCTACAGGAGAAAAAGTCAAAGAAATCTTTACACACGGAATGATGATGCTCAATATAAGTTCTTTAACAGAACGGAGGAACAGTGAACCAAAGGCCGGAATTACAGAAGACAAAGTAAAAAGTTCAGGAAAAAAATTACCTTCACCATTAGAAAAAACGCTTACATACTTAAATATCGAGGACGATAATTCCGACACAGAAAGTTTATCAAGGTACAGCACACTTACTTGGTGTTTTATTAGCGTTTTAATTTTATATACTTGCAGCGTGGATATGCTTAACGAAGAACAGATAAATTCCCTGATGCTAGATAAAGAAATTGGACAGGTATGCGAACAGGTGTTAGGAACTCCAATTGCGGAGGTCGTATCATTACCTCACAGTTCGTTAGAAACGAATCACGCAAAATAATTTCAACAAGCGATTCGCCAAATCATATCATATATTGTTTACCGTTAGAAAATTAGAAGATAATATAGTCGTAATTCAACTACTTACCCAACAAAGAAGTTTTAAAATAGCTGTGACAGAAATGGTCTCTTGCCGTTAAATACAATTTACCAAAGATTATTTATAGGTTAACGTTAACATTTGCGTATTTTTAATGATTATTTTTTTTTTTGCGAAAATCTTGGAAAGTAGGTAGTTATTTATTTATGTACTAGCTTCAATAGCTTGAATCGGTATTTTATTAATTTATTAGTTTCGATACCTTTAATCAATATTTTCATTTTATTTATATAATTTTAATTTATATGAGAGGCAAGTAGAGTAAGTATAAGATGCGAAATAAGATTATTGTAATTATTACGTTATTAATTGTGAAGAATCAAAATTAAGTAATGGAATCAAATATAAGAGTAATAATAATATGTATTATACCATTAAATGGTTAAAACTAATAGAGGAAATTTACATTACATTTACATTCTTTCTAGTTCTCTATAAATGTCTTCCAGGTAATCCTCTAAAATGGTTTGTTTTTAAATATAAAATATTTCATATTGCGGCTTGTGTATGATAAATTATTCACTAGAAGTAGTAATATAGTAAAAATCAAGTAATTTTCTATACATTGTTAATTAAACTTGCCATATAACTTTTCACGTTCTAGAGAACCAAGGATGTATATGTTACTAACAATTAACATACAAATTCCACACACACAAAAATTCCATTCTTACAAATATAATACCGGCATGATAACTTCTAAGCAACTAAATTGCTGTCTGAAGCATATTACGTCATAAACTCAAAACATTACAAATAAAAAAATTATCATCGTCTCAAGTTGCTGCAAATTTTATAAATTCCTCAGACTGCTAAGCACTTCGCTCGTTATTCTGCTTAAATTCATTTTTTTACTGTCAAGTATATTCGTAAATCGTAACATTATTTATACTGTCGTAAAGACGACTAACTTGTGATATGATAATGCAAGTGATGGGTGAAACCGAATGATTTTAACGATGGAAATGTTAATAGTCAAATAAATTTTACACTTGAACAATTCACTCGATTGATATTAAAAGATTTAAAAGAACACTGCAATTGCTTAACGAATAATTCTTGTCGAGTATTATTTTTTAACAAACGACTTTATCGATTTCTATTTCTGTAAACTATTACTTCTAGTATGACTTTTACTGCGAAGATATTTCAGCCATGAATCAGAATATGTGATGGCGTGTCCGCTAGAGCAGCAAAAGAATAAATCAATATATTTCAAGAATGAATTAATGAATTCACTTGATGTTGCCCATTACTAGTTGATACCAGTCAAACTTGAACATTATTCGATTAAAACTATAATCACGAAGAAGTAATTAACACTATCAATCACTACACCAGAAACAGCTTGGATCCAATATCCAAGTGCAGGAATCGCCTTTAACTATAAATATCTTTTTTACTTTCAATAGCAAACATGGATCATTATACAAAAATGATATAGACATAATTTCCTATACGATGAATACAACAGGAATAGATGGTGCTATTTAATAAAATGATGTTTCTGGTGTTTGAAATTGGCAGTTCAATACTGAAATCCCTGTGTACTTCGAACGCGTTTTAATAGAGCCAAGTTCGCGATTTAATATCGTAAAACGCACTTGTATTTCCGATACTTTATGTGAAATAGATATATCTACATTTAGGAAACTGAGGACAAAATTATAAAAATCTCAAAACCATTTAAAAATAGACACGTGAAACCTATATTACATTGCTTTATTAATAGACGGGAAAACCAGAAACGTAATAGTGTACAATGCGTCCCATTTAAAATAATAAGTTAGACGTACGCATCGCTATTTATTGATAATCCGGTATACAGAAAGAGTCGGGAGGAAACTCCAGGAGTGTATTGTACACCTGAAAATAGTATCAACAAACTCTCCTGTTCTTATCAGATTTTCATTTTATAAGTCATTTAATCCGTTTCTCCCGACTTACCCTGTAGACGGAAATATTTTTAAAAACTATTCTATGACGTCTGTTATGTTGAAAGGATGGAATAGTACTTTGTGCCACAATAGTAGTGGGACCTCTAAGACGGTGGCTGAAATCTCAAGAGTTTACTTGTAAAATTAATAACAGAATGCTTTATCTCGTTCTTTTTGTAGGTGGTGATCACACTGATTAACTAAATAGAGTAGAACTTAATAGTCAATACTTGGGGATAATACTTGTGGTGATGTGACGTTTTAGTCGCTAGAAGGGCACAATCAATTTTTCTCATTGTTTCTTATACAAAAAAATACATACACACTTATTGAAATTCGCTTATCCTGCCATTATCAGACTTGTTTAATTTCTCGTGGGCGCAAATAGTAAATTGCAAATGCGCATTCGGTTAAAGTTGTAATTGCTATTTTACCAAATTTATTTCTGGACATCTACGTGATAAATAACCCCCCGTTCTCTCAAAACATACAACACAACCAAGAAATAATATATAGTAATAGCGACTTTTTTATCTTTTTTCTACTTTTAATTATGTATTAATTGTCCCGAAAAACCTGGGAATCAGTAAAATGTTTTATTATTTTTCAAAATATTCGCTCTTAAGATTCATATACTTTTGCACGCGTTCGACCCAATTCGCGAAACATTTTTTCCGCTAAAAAGGTGGTATCTTCAAAACATGGCTCCTTGAAGTGATAAAATCGCTGTCCACGTATTTTTAATTTAACATTTAAGAACAAAAAGAAGTCGTTTTTTGATGTTTTTTCCCTTCAAATATTCAATTGTTGTGAGTGTACTGTATAAGAAATGACATGATCATGATGACGGATGATGCGAGGTTGTCGATTATTTTTCCTGATTTTATCGATGACATATACATTTTTGTGTACTATTCAGCATCAACTATTTTTCGATCCTCCAAAACAATGCTTGCGACATGTCGGTACAACCGAAGAAACAAGCAATCGTTTTCTTGGAAACAAATCTAACATTTGTAAACACTTAAGAGGCAATCCTCGTAGTTAGTGTTCATGTTGCTTTATTTGAAAATTCTTTTATATTGTTGTGAGATTTGTTTTGCTCTCAATGTATAAAGCTGAAAGTTGTACACTCGCAAAAAACAACATCAATGCAATGAAAATTACTTTAGTGCGTTACTCTCTCTACTGCATTTCACATTTGGGTTACGGCTGTCGCAAGTTTCATCCGTTTATGCCTGTACGCATACATATTTACAATATCTAGGTTCGTGCCCCGTCTTCCCCTTCCAATCGAACATTTCCCGGAAATACTTTCACAACCGTTTTATCTCGTATGCAGCATGTCCACCTTCTTTCCTCTGTTATTTAGAAAAAGGAAAAGTTTCGCGAAAATATCAATTTCTTTCAATTATCTAGATAAGATAAGAAGATAGATAAGAACTAAGATAGATGGATATAGCTTACATTGAAAAAAGTTTACATGAATTGAAGAGAAGCATCCAAAAGTACACAAGGTGTTCTACTTAAAAAATCAAACTTTAAATATATTTTTATCTTATGCAAAACTGATTTCCGAATACTTTTATTTGAAAACATTTTCTCTAAATTGCTCACAAAAGAAACTACTTTCCGCACACATACTAGATGGACACGCTGAATAGTGGATGTCCACGAAATAAAGTGGCGTATAATAGGTACAAAGGGTTAAAACGATAATTAAACTACCGTTCGAAGCGGTGTATATTCTTCTGCGCTACGAAACTGGTCGCGTATGTGTTAAGTCAGGTGCCAGAACCGGAGTGAGGCTATCGATAATCTGTGAGTTTTTTACCGTCAAAGTTGTATTTTGGATTTCAGTTGAACAGAATTACAACATAGCATTTATTATAAAATGTCTTTATTTCGTCCGCCACAGTAGAGAGGAAAAAGAAGAAAGTTTTAAACTCGTGTATTCAAGGTACTTATAAAAGACTGTTGTTTTAGAATGTTGTTGCAGTAAAATAGAACGGAAATGTACTTTTGCAACAATCAAATAGATCCTTCATTCGGTCTGTGATTTTTACTTTTTATTCGAATATAACGTCTTTCTTTACAAGATCATTTATTTAACTTAATTTTAGTTAATATGTCCATGTCTGTATTTACTGTTAAGCAATCAAATGTGTTCAGAACGAAAATAACTGAAGATTTCGATATGTAGTTCGATGTCTTCATCTTTTTGTTAAACGTGATCATGCCGTAAACCATAACCAAATTATAGCAAGTACTGCTCTATATGCAATCACTACGGTACGCGCAAGTTGGTGCTAAAAGTTGATTGTAGATAGGAATGTAATGATTCTACTATTCTATTATTAAAGCTGGTTAGGTTAGATTTATTATTATATTTAAATTAATTTTTGATATATGTCTAAATAATAGTAATTAATTCAAACAAACAAGGTTCCTGCAAAGTATCTCATTAACCTTGTAAAGGTTTTTAGCTGCAAACAAAAATGTCTAGTTTAAGCTGTTAACTAATCCCTGTCCTCGCGTTTGGCAAAAAATGTGAACAGGCACCACCTATTTGTCCAATATAGACAGTACATTCGATTGCAACTTTAACTGGACATTTTAACTGTCCGGGATAGTACATAAATAAACTTGAATAAAATGAATTATTTTAAGATTCGTGTAATTTATTTATGTTTATACCTTTCTATATAGACTGTTTATTGTTTTACTTTATACAAGAGCGCAAGAATTGAATTTTGTATCATATAATACTTCCCTTTTCAATTCTGTTTAAAGTAGATTTAGTTATTTTCGGAATGTTGCAGTTTGCAGTATGTTACTCAGCACTAAATAGCGTGCAATTTGCAAATTACTATATAAGACATCCTTATGGTGAACCAGTCATTTCGTCTACTTACAGTATTTCTGAGTATACTACTTTCAAACTATTGCTTCGATAATGTATGGTAGATTCTAGTCTAGATGAAACAAGCAATATTACAAAACTGATTGTAAGATTAAGGCTGTTAAATAAAAATAAAAGCGTTATAAATACAAGTTGTTTATTATTACATACGTCTACTATCCTTTAAATCATCTATTTTGCCACTATTAACGTTAAGATATTCTATGTTATAGTAAGACAGAAAAACAATCGAATGTCGAATTTTGTAAAGATTTCAACCAAAAGCTGAATTTGATAGCGCAGATGCATATTTATTCAAATGTATTTTCTTGCAATATGGTAAAAATTTATTCAATACAGTAAAAGCTTGATTAAGGCAATGCAAGTCGGACAACCAAGGATTTAGTTAAAGAAAGCAATTTTTCGTTATCTGAAGTTTTGTGAATTTTCCAATACAAATTCAGACCAGTGCAAAAACTAATTTCAGGTGATCAAAAGTCGTCTCATCTTTTGCCTTTGGACGATTGATAATTTCGAACAATATCAGTTTACTAGAGCTTGTATTTTGGAGTGACGAATGCAGTTTTTCAAATAATGGATTGTTCAAGAAGAAGAATATGCATTTTTGGTCTCGGAACAATCCACTACTTTTTCAGCCAAACAAACGGCAGTGGTAATTCGGAATGAAAGTTTGGCGCGAGACAGTGCGTAAAAAAATTTTTGGATCGCGTTTTATGAAGAACATTTGCCGAAACGAAGTTCTTGGAAATATTTTCAATGATATGTATTTTGATAGCAGAACGAATATGGCCTCCCAACAGGATGGAGCTTGCGCTCATAATTGTCACGGTATTGGTAAAATACTAGAAAATATTTTTGATAATCGCTGGATAGGCACACACGATGCAATTAGGTCGCTGATCCAATCTAACTCCATTAGATTCTTTTCTTTGTGGGCATCTTAAAAATTAAGTATAATATTATACAATTACAAAACATATTTTTTTTGTAAATAATAAATATAATAATAAGACTATGTAATATACTTCATATTACCATATAAAAAAACTGTTATTCTTATACCACGGTACCCTTTCAGTCTCTAGAGTATAATTGAAATCTGAATTTTCAGCTTGCCGATGTTCCTTTGAAAGTCGTAAAAGTTTTAATCTTTCTAATCAAAGGTATTGGCACGCTCCGCACCACACAAGTTGAATAAATTAATTAACCCAGGAGGGCCGTTTCGACGATGTATGAGATCCTAATTCTCAACCTTTGGCCGGATGATGT
The DNA here is from genome assembly GCA_902655005.2 of Marronus borbonicus. NCBI lineage: Eukaryota > Metazoa > Arthropoda > Insecta > Coleoptera > Scarabaeidae > Marronus > Marronus borbonicus. The sequence continues at coordinate 7,049,564 of LR737384.1, read as the reverse complement.
GAGAGACCCCTAAATCTAACATGTCCGTTTTATCCCTACTTTCGAGAAGAATAATATTTGCCAATACCTATTTTTACCGCCTACATACGCTAAAACTAAGGCATGCGAAAAAAATGCGCAATGATAGACGGAAGGGTCTCTTGTCATTGTAGTACGGAACATAAAACATCTGCAGCCTTACCTTAATAAATCAAATAGAACTGAGTAGGACAATTCTCTCTACTCATCAAATTTGTATTGCTTTTTATGTAAATAGTTTTGCAAACGTCTATTTCCCGCGGCGAAGTTGCGTTGTTAATCAAATTCAATTTTTCAAATTTAATATCATGTCCTGTTTCGTTTATGTGTTGTGCTGCACTTGGCGATTCTAATCTACCAGATGGATAAGACCTGATGTGTTGCTGGAATCTGGTACCTATCGTTTGACCAATACAGGCTTTGTCACAGTCACTGCATGCAATTTTATAAATTATTGCCAAAAAGGTATCACGCAAACTGAAACATGCGTTCATTTCTTAATCCATAAAAACTTTGCTAATACCTTTCGATATGCTGTGAAAAAAGAGTTTCGCGAGTTTCTTAGTTTCTACCAAGATTAGGTCGTGGAATTTCTTACATAATGCCTATGTTGAACTCTCACATTTTATGAATTTAAGTTCTTTGTTGTACCTAGTTCTACTTAAAGGGAATTTAACTAATAATTAGGAAACTATTCGCAGGCATTTTGTGTTGTCCACAATAGTTAGAATGGTTCATAATGTACCTATTAGTGTTTGCTTCCTTTCTATAATGTCTATTTCCAGTTTTTTGTTGTTTCGTTGCCAAATTATTAAACTATTCAGGAACGGAAATTGATTGTACACTTCCTCTTTTAATAGTTTCAAATTTTAAGTTAAGAATCGCGAGGAAATCCGGAATAGTAGATTTCCTAGTATCAAAGACCGCGCATACCTAAGCCAAATTCTAGGAAAATATGCGGTATTCTTCGATGTTTCAAATTTACTCATGAATTGGTAGATTAGAATCGTCAAGTGTAGCACAAAACACGAAACCGGGCGAAATATTTAATTAGAAAACTTGAAACCGATAAGGAACGTAACTTTGTCGCTTATGAAGCTATTTACATAAAAAGCAACATAAATGTTTTTTGTATTGTTTGCCATGCATCGCCACAGTCCTTATCATCATTATTCAAAAATCAAAAATGGAAAAAATGAAGTTTCATTTCGATTGGAAAAATAGTTTCTTCGATTAGGTGTTTTTCTATTTCAATTATTAACCAAGTTCTTTTACATTGCATCTGTATATTGTGATAATTAGAAAACAATTTTTAGCAAACGGTTTATATATTAAAAATAGGTGAATAATTTCTTTTACACTAAATATATTCTGCTAATTCAAGAAATATTATTAGATTAATTATTTACGTTAATATACTTCTTATAATAAATTAGTAGTTTTTTTCTAAAGTAATAATATGGAGGAGTGCTAGTTTAAATTTCGCGGTATTTGGCTTTCTAATTTTATGCATTTCTGTATGCATAAAAATAACTAAACGAGATCCCGAATATAAATAATCAAATCAACTGATATTGTGATATTATCTCAAATAAAATACTAAAGTAAGAGTTTTATATAGAATTTCACATAACTCGATTCAGCATACTTGTTCCAAACAACGATTATATACCTCTGTAAATAAGAATTTCCTGTAAATTTCTAAGGCATTAGTCATCGGTTCAACACGCCGAATGGTAAATATTTTTTTTTTAATAATTGATCCTTAGGCTTGGCGAACTTATGCTGAAGCTTGACTGTACCGCAAATTTTAATACATACGTCTATTTAGGCGGTTGTGCATTAGCGATTATTTGCAAGGTGCAATGAAAGGTGGCAGCACTCACAGGCAACCTGTTTTCAAAGTGGGTGTTTTTAGTCGTGTTCTGCGCTCCGCGAATGGCGAGTAGTGGTTTCGTTTCTTGCAGAACTGTTTAGTTAAAAGTTGGTTTTAATTTCCCATTTCATACAACGAGTAAGTACATCAACTATTATCATTCACATTTTCTGCCCGATTTGTAAATTTTTTCATATTTCCTTTTAACTGGCACAAATCTATTATTCCTGTGTTCGACTAAAATACAGAGTGTATTTTGTTTGCAATTACACTCGCAATGTCAACAAACGTGCATTTGACTTTCTAAGTATTTCCCAACGGTGTATTGTTGCACTATCGAGAGCTGTTGGATAATAAAAAAGAAACTTTACATGGTTGGTTTTACAAAAAAAAATAATAATAATAATAACATAATTTTGTATTCCTTGAGTTACTACTAGGACAATTGCTGAAATTACTAATTATAAGTAGTATTATTTACTATTTTGCTCCAAGTTTTAAACTATTTTCTGCGGTAAATGCGGTATTTCACGTTACCGTAATCGAGATAACAATGGTAATTATCGGTTATTCTATTTAGCATGCTGGAAGCGTACCGAGAATTAGAGATTATGTATTAAAAAGTAAAATTAGTTTCGAAAGTAAGAACAGCATATGTTTGTTCCCTAAGCTTAACTGTTAGTCTTTTGTTGCCATTTGAGAAAAAATGCGATATGTTACAATATTCCCCAACAGAAATTTAGTTTATGGTAAATGTACAACATTCTATTTGATATTCTTCTAAATTTAGAACTGTTGCTCAAAATAGAATAATTGTGTCTAGTATATAAATTTGATAGGCGAATGCGTGCAAATGCCTGTATTGTTACACGTTGTTGGGGAAATTATTCCATCAGTTTTTATCAGAAATATTTTTAAAATGAAAAGCAGCTCAATTTCAAAAGTTACAATAGTAATTTAGAATTTCTTGTGAATACAGGCATGATTTTCCAAGTATTTTTCCCAGGTATTTCATCTCAAAATTGAAAGCAGAATATGATAAATGGGTCCAAATGTAAAAAGAAGTATATAAAAAAGTAAAAAAGTATATAAAAAAGTAAAAAAGTATA